>KZ613960.1:249562-774627 GCA_002865655.1 Hyaloscypha variabilis F | reverse complement strand
TTAGAAGCGTCTTGATTTTAAGAGCCCCTTGATTTTAAAAGCGTCTTGATTTTAAAAGCCTCTTGATATTAGCTAATACCACGTCAAAAGTAGCGCTCCTTAGATTCTTTGAGTAACTTGCACATGGCATAGGCACAATAACTTTATCTGACGGGAATGGAGATAGCAAGAATTCAGCTGGTGTCGCATACCAAGTATGGAATCGTCACTTTTATACCTGGTACTTCACCAGCAAAAAGCCAGACTGGAATCTGGAATGGGATGAACGGAATAAAAGTCCTAAAAGTGACAATTTAGATGAAGGAGACACGGAAGGTAGTATATGCACAGAAGAAACAGAGACAGAGGAAAGCTCAGTCGTATTCATACAAGCATCTAATCGAGGTATGTTAGTGTCTACTTTTGGATATTCTCGGGATCCTTGCTAATATAATCTTCGTCAAAGCCTTGGATTATGATTCTCCGGATGATATGGCTAGTACAATCGACGCTTTACCAATTGCCAGGCGTTGGTATCAAGAATGCCGAACTTTGCATAAGACTTGCAAGCGAAGTCCGAAATCAGCCATACCAACGCGACTCATCGATATTAGCGGTAACGAGCCTTGTCTGCGCCTCGCTGATGAATTAGGATCCGAGGTGGAGTATGCCACACTTAGTCACTGCTGGGGTTCTCTAAAGTTTACACGGCTCACAAAATCAACATTTGAGAGTTTTCGAAAGCGGATCCCACCGGAAGCGCTGACCAAGACATTCAAGAACGCTATTTTTATTGCTCAATATTTTGGATTTCGCTTTCTTTGGATCGATTCATTGTTTATTCTACAGGATAGTATGGAGGATTGGAGCAAAGAATCCACTTTGATGAGTGAAGTTTACGGAGAATGCGATCTAAACATCGCCGCTACTTCGGCAAAGGATGGCAGTGAGGGATGTTTTTTCCCCAGAGAAAGATCCTGGCGCTGTCAAGTCTCTCCCACTTCACAGACTGAACAAATATACGATTGCTACCCTTACTCTACACTTGAACCCTACGTTGATAGACTGAGCAAGCGGGCTTGGGTAAGAAGAACAGTCATCATCCCACATAACTAGTAATAACATCTTCTAGGTGCTTCAAGAGCGGTGTCTGTCTCAACGGACCGTGCACTTTGCCAACAATCAATTGTATTGGGAGTGTTGTGGGATTGTAGCGTCAGAGATCTATCCCAATGGATATCCGTTGTCCATTGCTAGAGATAAATTCCTTTACCAAAAACGCCAATTATCGCGCAGTAGCTGGCCTAAATTAGTTGAAATGTACTCTGGGGGATTAACAACCATGTCAAGCGATAGACTTGTTGCGATTGGAGGCCTTGCCAGAGTTATATATTCAAAGTCACAAGACGAATATATCGCAGGATTTTGGAAGAAGGGCCTGGAAGGTCAATTGTTATGGCAGAGTCATGGATTAAATCGGCGAATTGATCCATATTCAGCCCCTACTTGGTCGTGGGCTTCTCTTCAAGGAGGTGTCAGCTTTCATGATTGGCACAAAAACGAAAACGCCTTATCGCGTATGTGCACATTCAGAGTTCACGACATCCAGATGCAATACGTTTCTGATAATCCATTTGGACAGGTCAGAACCGGAATCCTCCGACTACGTTGTAGTCATCTGGCTTCTGGAGTTATTCAACGAGGTCCACTTTTTGTCTCTATAGGGAATTACGACTTTAATATTGGCCGTCATATAGCACATGATTTTCATATTTCATTTGATTGTATAGAGGAAGAAGAAAGAGGAGGAGAAGACGAGGAAGAGACTTGGTTCATCCATGTTCATGTGCTTCCTATTTGGACTGACAACTCCGCAGGTCTTCTACTCCGACCTACTGGACGAAAGAGAGGCCATTACGAGAGGATAGGCGCTTATCATACCTCTGAGCTGTCTACGCCGGCCATAGAAGACGCAAATTTGGTTGCGCTCGAGTGGGACCATCACTTTGCTGAGGTTTCAAGCGACAGTAACGGGAACAAAGAGTACTTTATAGACCTTGTGTAAATCTGAATATCTTGATAAAATTTACTTATCAGATTGAAATACAGCTTCATAAAATACAGTGAAGCTGACGCTAAATCCTAACTCGAGGTGAGGCGGTTTTGCATGCCAGATCTCGCGTAACGTGGACGGCGGTTAATTGAGCATTCTTCGCAAAATCCATACCGGCCTCTAATTCTTCTCAAAAAGCATGATTGGGTGCTGTTCGACTGCGGCCGCGGGGTTTAATCTTATTAAGGCTTTTATGCCGTTGCGTGACCCCGGAATTCAGGCCCTGACGAGCCACAAGCATGAACAAAGATCCAACGCATTGCAATTATCATCCGATAAGTGCCTAGTGGGCGTCACCCTGACCGGGGTTCCTAGATCCCTTTGATCACAGGTACCAATCGACGTGGCGATTCGCATGACACAGCGTGCCAGAGCCGCCGCAGGTGCTGCTTTGGCTGGGGAAAGTGACTCGGAAATTCAGTTCAAATCGTTTCAATGAGTTTAAAATGCAAAAGAGTTCAGTAGTAGTGTTGTTGGCCGATGGGTCCTGTTCGAACCTGAAGAAGGCTCTCCGCAATCAGGGGGATGACGCGATCGTAAATTTGGGTGTGGTTAGGTTAGGAATGTTCAGGGTTGGTCACTGCAAACGACTAACGAAAAATTAAAGCAACGCAGACTCCGTGTGCAGTATAACTTATTAGAGAATTGGAATGGAATTTAATCAAGGAAACGTTAGAATGAGCGGTTGATAAGTGAAGTTTTAAGAATACCGCACGGACAGCAGCGCCCACGACACGTGACCAATTAACCCCTGCTGAAACAATCGGGAACGGATTAAAAATTGGACCGAATGGAATAATAAATCGCCGAACCCACTTCTCTCTCTCTCTTCGAAGAACCTTCTTATTTTACCCTTCGGATAAAATTTCGAAGGCATACAACTAATTTACTGTAACTGTAAATATATAGCACCTCCTTTGCTTATTAAGATGCTTGGCGTATTATGTACCTCCTCCCACTTTATCCGGGATAAATCCGGCATGAAGTTTCCTTCCACTCTTATGTCTTTAAACTTTAGAGCTATATTCTTTCTTAATAGGAGCTTTGAACTATAGTCCCGAAATTTAGAGACAGGCCAATAGTTATAATAGAGCAGGGGTGAACAGCTATATACTCCGAGATCCTACGCTCGAATTCTGCGATTATCAAGCGACATTTCTCCAATTCGTCTGCCATCCCTCGTTGATCTTGGTGCTGCTTTGCGAGCACGACTTGCATTTCGCGAGCAGATTCGTGATCTGCAACTGTCCTTTCAAGAGTCTCTATCTTCTGCTGACTCTGACTCAGCTTCTCAGCCGAATCCAACTGTTGTCGCGACTCTTCCCGCGTGCGGTTTCTCTCTGCAATCTCAAGTTCATCAATTCTCTTCTGGTAATGTTCAATCTGCTCTAATGCGCTCCCTGTTACATATTAGACCTAAAATATGGTTTGAAGCGCAGGATTAGTAGGTTGCAATATCTTGGCTTCTAGAACATTCTAGGGCGCGCCCAAAAAGGCCATAACTTTCGTATTCTGCCAAACACGCGTCAGCCATGGAGCGCCATTTGGTTTGAAGATGGGAGGCCGCTTGTTGGATCTGTGCGATGTGCAACAAAACTACAGTCACTGTGGCATATTCTGCTGGCTTGGGTTGGGTTTGGGGTGGCTAAAATTAGCCGCTGACCACCATTCCATCCACTAGAGGGGGCTCAGAACGGGCTCCATATACTAAATATAGCCCTATCCTCGTCACTATTGCCCTCGCTAATGTCACAAATCTGCCTCTGATTTTGAATTTGATCCCTACACACTCACCTACGGAAGGAGTGAACCGAGAGCTAATCACGTGCATCAAAGCCGGAGGCTTTCTCCTTGCAAAACTTGAGAAGTTTGCAAAGGAGAAGCCTCCGTCGAGAATCTTCTCCGGAGCATCGCGATGTGCAACAAAAATCAATAATCAAAATATTTCCATATTAAATTTCTGCAGAAGTCACGTTCAATCCCCGACTAGCGCCTGGGTTCCATTGTCTTTGCACGGTTCTGGAGGGGACGGGGCGCATCGAAGGCTCCAGCCGCTACTGATTGTGGGTGGCACGTGATTTAGGTCAGGTGAGGCTGAAACCCACCCTACGTCGTCTGGATGACTAAGCTAGAGCTCACATGCCAGACTACTCCACAATCTGCGCAAACGCAGGATAGACGAAAGAACAGTCAGATGGATTGATAGTTTCTTGACAAATAGGAGCACGGTTATCAGTTTCGACGCGTTCAAATCAGAAGTATACCAGACGACAACTGGCATCCCCCAAGGATCGCCGCTATCGCCTATCCTATACTTGTATTACAACGCCGACTTAACCGAACTCCCGCACAAAAGCACGTGAGCCGACGAGAATCCGCACTTTTTCAAAAAAATTAGCATTTAATAACCACCTTATGAATCACGATAAAACTAAAGCGATAGCTGTAATTAATTAAGAAGTAAATATTTGTTTAATTAAAATATCTATGTGAAGCGTGCGGGCCAAGTAATTATCCGCGTAGCTATTCTACGCGCTTCTACTACCACGTCGACTACTAAGGGGGCTAGTATAACCACCGAACGTCTTGAGGATAGCTTCACTAGTACCTTTACTCTAGGGGCTGGTTTTAGTTACTTGGACACGGTTAGAGTAGCCTTTTTTGCCTTAGGAGTAGTAGAATTCTACTCCTCCTATAGTACCTTCTTAACTACCTGTCAAGCGCCCCCAAAGCAGGGAATCACAAAGAGAGTGCTAGAAGGTGGTATCGATGCCAGTATTGTATACGCTTCACAAGTGTCCTCTCCAAATCGTACATAAGCTAAACTCTACTCCTTTACTCCTAAAGCTGCGAGCCCTTATAAGGGGTTCCCGCACTGGCCACGTAACTAGGCCGAAAGGGGCCCGACTGCCCTGCTGCCTTACTACCTTGTCACGTGCCCGTGACAATGCCTCCCTCTCTAAGCTCTTGTCCCCAAGAGTATACGCCCTTCTAAAAGCGTCTTACTCTAGGCTTTCCAAGTACTACGCCTTCGTACGTACGTAACCGACCTCTCTTAAGCTCTTCTATCCTCTCGTGTATGCCTATTCGGGTCTCTAGAACTAGGGAAACCACCATGTGGACAAAACCTAGCCCTATACGTATACCCTTGCTACTACTCTACACCTTGTGCCTTGCCTTCGCTCTACTTCCGGTCTGCTTCCGGTCTACTTTCGGTCTACTTCTAGTAATACGATATTCCAACGTCGTAGCACATAGCCCAAATCGCCCCCCTTGTACGGCACCGAGCCTTCGTCGTATCTGCGGCATATAGCCGTCTCCTAGTCGTACTCGGATTCGCTCTTATCTTCTGCTGGTCGTACGGCGTGTAATCGTCTAGCGTACTCTGAATTGCGCTTGCTTTCGTGCTTTTATGCCTACGGCGGGCTGCCGTTACCCCCCTTTCTGGACGTCGTCCCCGACGGTTAGCCTTTGTAAGTGATTTTGGATTAATACTTAGCTATAAGTCTTCTCAATTTTCTTCTCTCTCTTAGCTTTTCATGCGTACGGCGTATAGCCTTCAAAATAGTCTCTCGCGGTATACGGCCTTCTAAAAACATGTTCTCGTAGCGTACGGCCTTTAAAACAATAGGTTCCCGCGGCGTACGGCCTTCGACTCTCCTTCATAGCGTACGGCTAATTACTGTCTCTCGGGCGTTCGGCCTTCTATAAAACTATCTCTCTTCGTTCGGCACATAGCCTAAATCTATACTTCTCAGAGCTTAAATTTTCGTACTTTTCGCACGTATAGCGTATAGCCTTCGTTCTGCGTACGGCACACAGCCTAAAATTAACTCGTTCTCGTGGCATATAGCTAAATCGTCTCCCTTACAGCACGTAGCCTTCTAACTATCTCTTAGGCGTTTAGCTAGACAGGTAAGCCTTACTAGTACTACTCCTGCGTCCACAAGGCGTCCCAAGTAGTACATAAAGCTATACTCTATAAGTAAAGGTACTCTAGTATTCGGCCTTCCCCTTATGGCTAGAAGGTATTGGGCATACGGCTACCCTCTAGACCTCTCGGGCGTACGGCTAGGTCACCAGCTTTTAGTGCGTTCGGCACGTTCTCTCTCTATGCATTCGGCACACGTTCGTTATATAATCAGCATGGAAGTCTCCTAAAATAAGTATCTCATTATCTCAACTAGCTCTTATAAGCTAAAGCATAATGCCCTTTTCCCTAGCACCTAAAATATACTACTTATAGGCACTAGCTACTCGTATAGTCTTTACTGTAATGCCGACAGGTTCTCGTCGTAGCTCGTTCGGAGCTCTCCTATTCTCTCTTAACTTCTCCTTCTATCTATTTAGGACTAAATAACTATTCCGCGGTCTTAATCGAGCGCGCTAAATTAAGTATACCCTTTCATATAGCTAGCGGGCTCCCTCGTCTTAATATCTCTTTCCATAGCTCCTATCATAGCTTCGCGAATAGCGTCTACGCCTATATCTTATCGTCAGTATAGCCTAGTTCTCGTTTAAGCGTTTAGAGCTCTATGGTAAAGTCGTCTATTATCTAGTCTTCTCCTTATCGAGCCTTCTCATACGTAACTACGGCGCTAAGCTATCGATTCGTGGTATCGCAGATCGAGTTAAAAAGGTGTGCCTTAAATTAATCCCACGTGGTATTACTAACTTTAGTATCTACTTCAAAAACGCTCCACTAGCGGTACGGCTTTGATTTAAATACTAGTACGTAGTAGTCGATCTTGGACGTATCGTCTAGGTAGTAGTATCCCCGATCGAGGCGAAATCGACGCTCTGCCTTCGATATAAAGTCCTGAGCCTCTTGGATATCTTTACTAAAGTACGCTAGAAGCTCTAGCATTCGTGGTAGTGGCCGTATAGGCTCCTGATCGCTCTCGCGGCGACGTCGTCTCTGTGGCTACTCCGTACGCTCTATACGCTCTCGTGAGCTCTCTGGCGTGCTTGCTAAAGCTATAATTAATAGAAATTGAGGTGTTTCGGGTGTCTTTCGTACTGATTTCGTGCTAGTGGCGACTCTCTAGTAACGAACTACTGGCTGGATTAAGAGTTTAGGATATTAAGCGCCCCTAAAGTAGGGAATCACAAAGAGAGTACTAGAAGGTGGTATTGATACTAGTATTATATACGCTTCACAAGTATCCTCTCTAAATCGTGCGTAAGCTAAACTCTACTCCTTTACTCCTAAAGCTGCGAGCCCTTATAAGGGGTTCCCGCACTAGCCACGTAACTAGGCCGAAAGGGGCCCGACTGCCCTGCTGCCTTGCTACCTTGTCACGTGCCCGTGACACTTATATACGTTAACGCGTATAGCCCTTTACTAAAATCCTTATAAGGGAATATTTACTTTAATTAAATAGTTAATAGCTTAATAAGATAAGTTTAGTTAATCCCTACTAAGTTAAGAGACGAGTTAGTTCTTAAGCTTAAGGCGTAGAAAGTATAGGTTAAGAAAGATATAGGCTATAGTATTATTTCTATTTAAATTAATAATATTATAGAGCTTAAGTTACTACTTACTTATTAAGTAGATAAGGAAGGGATTTATTACGAGCTTATTATAGCTTATTAATATAACTAGAATAGTCTAGTAAAAAGGAGTATTTAAACTATTAAAAGTAATACCCGAGTACTCCTTCTTAATACTAGCCTTTTAATCGAGTTCTAGGATAAAGTAATAAAAGTAGGTATATATTCTAGGAATAGATTAATATATAAACTAAAGAGGAATAATATACGCTATACCCTAATTAGTGCCTATATAGGTAAGCCTCTTAAAGTAGATTATATTATACTATTTAGGTATAAATACTATACCTAAGTAAGCCGTGATTCTCTATTAAAGTATAAATAAACTAATAAGCTTATACCTCTTAGATAAGTTAGTATTTTTATAAGATACTTAGACGAAATAATAAAGTAGTATAAGGTATATATACTAGACCTAGGATATATAATTACGAGTAGTATTATTAATTTTAATAAGAATATACTTAGAGGAATAGTAGACTTATAAATCCGAGGCTTATACCTATAGGGAATACTAAATATCCTTCTAAATTAAAACCCTATTAGAAGACTAAAGGAGATACTTACTAAAGTAGATCTACCTCCCTAATCTTAATTAAATAACTTTAAGATTATTATTCCCTTAATAAAGCCTATTAAAGGAAATCCTAATAAGTAAGCTTAGGTTAAATACTTAGATATTTAGTACCTTAACGCTTAGATACTTAATTCTTAAATACCTAGTACTTAGATACCTAGTGGCTCTAAGATACCTAATACTAAGATACCTAGTAATTAAATACCTAGTACTTAGATACTTTAATACCTAGATACCTAGTATTTAAGTATAGACCCTAAGCTAAATATTATAATACCCTTAGAAGGATTAGGATTATTTCCTAAGCCTAGCTTAGAAAATCCTTAACTTATTAAGAAGATTAAAAGGACTCCTTATAAAGTTAAAGTAATAGTTAATATAAAGTAAAATAGGAATACTAGCTTAATATAAGATAGAATAGAGGAGACTAAAATAAGAGATAAGGATAAGACGTTAGCCCTTATTATAAAAGGATAATAATTAATTATTCTTAATATAATCCCTAGATAAGATCTAGTAGATTTATAAGTTAAATCTAATATATTAGGCTAGTAGTATACTCTTTATAAAAGGAAGATACCTATAAATAAGGAAGAGTAAATATTAAAGATAATAAAGGCTATAATTACCCTTATTAATTTATTAAAAGATAATACTAAATTAGTACTACTTATAATAAAGTATAACTTAGAGATTCCTATTCCTAGGACCTATAATAAGGTAATTAATAACCCTAATTATAGTTAGTAATAAAAAGAAGTAATTTAGGAAGAAATTAACTCCTTAGTTATAAATAAAACTTAGATAGAGGAAATTCGCCCTAAATACGCGAACTTAGTATTAACTAAGTAAGTGTTTACTATTAAGCCTAATCTAGATAGAATATTAAAACGCTTTAAAGTAAGGCTAGTTATTTAAGGCTTCTTATAAGTATATAGAGAAGATTATATAGATATATTTATACTTATAATATAAATAAATATATTATAAATCTTCCTTACTCTTATAATTATTAAAGACTTTAAATATAACTATTTTAATATTAAGAATACGTTTACTAAGTTTATACTTAAGGAACATATCTTCCTATTAAAATTAAAAGGCGTTCCTATTTATAATAAATATATTCTTCACGTCCTTTATAATCTTTATAGTCTTAAGTAATTAGCCTATGACTAGAACTTACTCTATTAAGATTACCTTTTAAAGATTAGTTTTAAGTAAAGCCTAGTTAATCCTTATCTTTTTATAATTCCTAGAACGAAGATAATAATACTTATTTATATAAATAATATCTTATTCACTACGCCCTTAATTAAAGAGGTTACGTAATTTAATTAAAAGTTATTATAGAGATTTAAAGCTAAGAACCTAAGAGGGATTTCGAAGGTTCTCGGAATTAGGATTATTTAAGATAAAAAGAATAAGATAATCTATCTCGACTAGGAATAATATCTAGATTCTGTTCTTAACTATTTTAGAATAATAATTAGGAAATATAAAGTAAAGAAAATTCTACTAGTTAACTACTCTTAACTTAAGCCTTTAGGCCCTAATAATAAGAGAGTTAACGTTACCTTATATTAATAAATAATTAAGAGCCTAATATACGCGATAGTTTATACTTAACCTAATATTACGTTTATACTTAGAAAGCTAAGCTAGTACCTTAAGGACCTTATAGAATACTATATAAACGTATTAAAGAATCTTATAAGATATCTATACTTAATAATTACTCACTACTTAAAGTATACTAGTTATAGAAACCTACTATTAATTATATATTTTAATATAGACTAGGTAGGATAATAATCTAATAAGAGAAGTACTTTAGGTAATATAGAAATATTATATAATAATATTATTACTTAGTTAAGTAAAGTATAGAGATTAGTAGCTATATTAAGTACTAAATCCGAGTATATATCTATATTAATAATAGCGAAGATAAGTTAATAAATTATATAAGTCCTTAGAAATATAGGCTATATAAGCTATATTAGTCTATCTCTAACTAAGGTTAATATAAGAGATAGAGAGATTATAAGTATTAATATCTATAGAGATAATTAAGGAGTAATTACCCTAGTAAAGAACCCTTACCTTTATAAATAGTTAAAGTATATTAATATATACTACTATTATATCCGAGACCTTATAAAATATAAAAGGATTACTATCTCCTATATACTTATAAATAAGATAATTATAGACGGTTTTACTAAGCCTTTATAAGTAATTATATTTAACTAGTTTATGAAATTCCTTAAAATAGATAAGCTAAAGTAGATACTCTAATTAGATACTTAGACACTGAGATGCCCTAACTAAATACCTAGATACCTATTACGTAGTGGGTATATAAGTATAGAACTTCTTTTATTATAGATAATAGTAAGATAATAAGATAAGGGGGTAAGAGGAGCGTTCTCCGCGAGACCTAAGAAGGAGTATTAAGAGTTCTAGAGTATATAGCTCTCTTAGTACCTAAGTTAGTCTTAGGAAAGGAGTCACGTATATGCGTGCTTAGCTCATATAATCGAGCCCTAGCGTGCACGTCCCTAACGCCTATATATACTCTATAGAATAGGTATCTTTACTAAGTAACTCTATTTAATTAAACTAGTCGCACTATCTATATCTACCTACTTTCCATACCTCCTACTTTATACCTTTTAATAACTAGTATAATACCCTTTCTTCTTATATTTATAATAAGTTACGTTACTCTTATCCTTAACTCTTATAATTAATATACTATTTAAGCTTATAACTATATTATTAAAACGCCTTCTTCTTAAATCCTATTATAATAACTAAGATCTCTCTTTCTTTTATTAATATTCCCCCTTATTAAAGCCCGTGCCCTTATATCTCTTATATCTTAAGGTCTCTTTATAACGCCTTAGCTTATTACTAAATAGACTTAAGTAGTTCTCTACTTATATTACTATAATAATTAACTATTCCTAGCTTATTAAGATATTCCCTTAATAATTAATCTTTATATATATTTCCGGCTTTAATTTATTTAAAAGGTTATTTCTATTCTATAGTCCCTTATTATATCCTAAGTTATCCTTTAAGTTATTTAAGTAAGATACGAAACTCTAAATACTCTAGTTTAGGCGCTATATAGCTTCTTAATACTTAGTAATTATGTTAACGTTATAGTTCTCTAAGTTAGAGCTAATATTCTTTATAAACTTTATAAATTCCTCTTAAGTAATATTATTTACGCTTATTATTTACTCCTTTTACTTTTATATATCTTATATTACGCCTTTAAAATAAGACGCGTAATATATAACTTTAGTAATATCTATATTCTATATTATATCTTTATCTTTTCTCTACTTAAGCTTTACTTAGTAAAAGAAGTCTTATACTTCCTTAATAGTCCTTCCCTTATAATTTAGTAGCTCCCTTATCTTTAATATACGGCGAATAGGATATATTATAAGCTAAGTAACGGGTATATACTAAGTTATTATAACTATACTTATAGATATATTTATACTCTTAAGTTAACGGATCTAGGCTTTTATTACCTTTAATTTAGCCCTAATTCGTACTTTCTCCTCTAATTTAGTAATATAGTAATAAGCCACTATTAATTTATTTACTAGCCCTATATTAATTAATTCCTAGCTTAATTATCTCTTAAGGGTCTTACTATTATTTATAGGCGTATTTCTAAGGATATTTCTAATACTTCTTAATCCTCTTAATATTATAATAATAAATTACTTAACTACTTTATAATAAACTACTTCTCAAAGGTTAAATTAATTAGAATATAAGGCTTAATAATAGTATACTATATAAGCTCTAAGTAAGGCTAAAGAAGTATATCTAACGTAATAGAGTCTTTAGGCTCTTAATACTTAATTTTAGTATTTAAACTAATTAATACCCTTCTTAAGGGCTTATAAGACACGTCTTATATCCTCTAGCGTGACGTAGGGACCACGTAGGCACTATCTTAGAATAGTTAACACGCCTAGACTACGCTTCTACGTAATCCTAAATCCTACTTATTATAGGGAGGGAAGATATATAATCTATAAATATTTTAAGTTTCCCTATTATACTAAGTACTAAAAAAGTACTAATTATATATAAACTTATAATTAGAGATTATATAGAAAATTTAACTTAATTAAGTGCCTAGACTAGAGGGGATCTAATATTAAAGTCTTAGGCTTTTTAAGTTAAATAAGTATATTTTATTAAGGAGAAGATAATTACTATAGTTTATAAGTAGGCTCTTAGAGCCTAGTTATACACGCGGCACTAGGCTAAAGTATACCCTAAGATAAGTCTTAAACTTAAATCTTAATATCTAAATTAGCTTTTAGTAAGAAACCTTAATAATCTTAATAAAGGCGAGGCGCGAGAATAGACACTATTTATAATATTTTAATAAGTATATAAGGGTAGTTATGTCGTAAATTAATAGTACTAAGAAGATTTATATTTAAATAATAAGGAAATAATTACTTATCTATAGGGTATAAAAGAGGTTTCTATTAACTAAGATCTAATTAACTTATTAACCTTAGCTTAGTTAAGTGTAGTAAGACTTAGGTTTTAGCTTAGTTAGAGTAGTGACTACTTAGGTCCTAAAACGGAAGTGGACTCTATTAAGGTTAGGTTTTATCTAAGACTATAATAATAATTACCCTTACTTATAAGGGCATAAGTATAATAGATAATTAGGGGAGAAAAAGGTAGTTATATTTTAGATCTAAAGCTAAAGAAAAAGAGAAAAAGGAAAGGCCCTTATTACTATAAGGGGCAGAATATATCTATAGTCTTATATAAGTAGAGTTTAACACTATTCCCTATAGATAACTTATAAGGACTTATAGTATATAACCTCACGTGTATACTCGTGATATTAAGTATTAAAGGAGTATACTTAGCTTAGGCTACTAGGTGAGAATAGTGACTAGAGGCATTAACCACGACTTAAGTAAAGTAGTATAATAGAGCGAGCCTCGTGACATAGATTTACACATTTCTACTCTACTTTCCTATAATAGTAGACGCGGCTACGAGACTATAAGAGAGCCGTAATAGCTATAAGAGCTTCTTAGAAGACTTTATATAGTAGATAAAAGACTTTAAATAGTAGGTAGAAAGCTTCAAGTAGTAAATAAAAGAATTTAAGCGTAATAGAAAACTCTAAGCGTGATAAACTATCTAAGTAGGATTTATAATAGCTCTAGGAGAATCCTAGTAGGAGCTAAGGTAGGACCCATGTTAAGATAAGACGGGGAAAGTACAACCGGGCCTTAAGGGAGTTAAAACGAGCCCCTATAGATACTAAAGTAGCTCTCTATATATGCTTAAGCTTACTTAGCGTATGCTTAAGTAGTGCTTAGGCGGCGCTTAGTAATACTCACCCTTGGCTTAAGCTTTCTCACCCATAGCTTAGGCTAAAGCAGCAGCTGGTCAGGTCCAGAGACGGAAATGGAAAATGCCATGGGAACATTCCAGTGCGGTACTGTCAATTGGGAATCACGTGCATCGCCCCCAGCCATCGCCCCTAGGCATTGCCTCCTAAGCGAGGCCCCCATTGCCTCTGCGCGTTGCCCCTAGAACCGCACTAGCCGCACTGACTAGAACCACTGTATTTTAGATGAGAAAGCCTCTCTTCTCTTCTTCTCTTTAGACTGAAATTAAGACTCTATTTTACCTGTTACAATGCAGGCTCCAATTGTCAGGTACTGCCTGTTCCTCTTGGGAAAATGAAGAATAGACAGTTGACAGAGAAATCAGTTGCTATCAGCAAAATTGTTCTCTTGCTTGAAAGGCGGCCGGGAATTATCGGAAATCCAGGATGCTTTCATAGATGAATACTTTCCTTGTGGAATGCGAAAGTGTACAGCATCTTATGTCATGTGTCTCATCGCATAAGGGGAATACAGCCTCTCAATTGCATCATGACTAAAAACAGAAAGCTCAGAAGATGGAACGAGATCTTAGAATAGAAATTGGGTGACGGTGCGGGGAAGAAACATAAAAAAGATCCCTTTATTTGCTGCGAAACTGCTAAGATGCTTTATCACTATGTCTCATCAGATAGCTCTAGTGTAGCGAGCCTCTTTTCTATCAAACAAAAAATAGAAGTCTAGAACTGAAACGAGGGCTTCGGCTTGGAATTGCGTGACATAACAACAAAGAAACTGAAGTAGACGACTTGTTTGAGCGAACAATTCAGTATTACAAGGAACATGAAAAGCGCAGCATCGTAGACCTCTTCAACCATACCATTAGCTTCAGCACCACCAGTCAATAACTAGAAGAACACAATCCGAACATGGCGAACCGAAACGTCAGCCCAAGCACCTGCTTGCTCGATCAAATCTTCGGAAACGATCAACCAACCGCTATCACCATCCTTCTTCAAAACTGGAATAAATGCATCTTCAGAGCTGATTTTCCCGATGAGCGCCCTTCTTGTATCGCCCGATTGGAAGCGGAAGATACAACGAGTGATACTTTTGTTACCGTCGCTGCCTTACAAGAGGTCACCAGGACTGTGATTCCAGACCTAGTTCCTCCAACATACCAATTGGGGCGAGCGCAGAATGAGGAGGGAAGAAAGTTTCAGTACTCAGTGATTGGGCTTATGGAGGGGGATACGTTAGAGGAAGTGTGGGAGAAAATGGGGGATGGGGATAGAGTCTCTGTTGTTGCGGAGGTCACCAGCGCTGTGGCTAAAGTGCATAGTATTTGGATCGGCGATGTGAGGGTACAGGAAATAGTGAACTTCTTGATGAGATCCAACAATTGGGTGTTCTTGGCGGTCCATCAACTGGATTTCTGAACAGCGGCAGCAAGCATCTGAACGCGCTTCTAGAGAAACGGACCATCAGGAAACCCTTCTGCTCTGTCATTACCTCAAGCAACGGTCAAGATACCATTGTTGAATCTAACTTCAAGGATCTTGGGTCATTGATAATCAAGGGGTCCGAAACGTCTGCATGGGTGAACGATGCAGTGTTCTGCCACAACGACCTCACCCCACGCAACATTCTCATCCAAACCACTGTCGACAAAAACGGGGTTCCAAGCTACAAGCTAGCAGGAATCATCGATTGGGAACTTTCGGGCTTCTACCCAGCCTCCTACGAACTGAGCTTGCAAGACACCTATCTCAGCCTTGCCAATCGACACATCTCCTTCTATTTACTCTTGAAGGAGAACATGGCCAAACTTGCCCCAAGAGCTGCTTCGCAAGTCGTGCTTATGCGTGCAATGGAACTGATATATGAGTCTCAGCAAAGGTGCCTCTTGGAAGGTACGAGTATTTCGGCTCATATTAGAAAGCAATTTTTGGTAATAGGACAGTTGGTGAAGGATGAAGATCCTTATTTGGGATGGACAAGAGCGGAAGGACCGACTGTGGATATTGACAAAACTACTTTCCAAAGGCTCGAGGATGAGGCGATTGAGCAAATGCAGGCCAAGAAGAGAGCTGGTACTTAGAAGTATTATTATTTTCTTCAACTGTGATACACGCTATTTGCCTACCACTCTTATCACCGCAGATCGGTGAATTAGATGTTCAGCAAAGAAATCTGATACTTCTTCAAGTATTACCTTAAATAATACTTTCTCAATACGAATCGTATAAGACTTAACCCATATATCATCACCACTAAACGGTGATGGTATGCACTGGAACAAATTAGCGCCAGATTCGTGAAAAAGAGATCTACTGCTTACCATACTTAACCTTCCCATCCACCAACCTAATCTCATGACTATCCGGCATATCCCCCAAACTATTAAACGCGCACAAAACATCCACACTGCCCACCGTCTCATCAATAATATACCTCCTATCACCATTACTCTTCGCACTCCCCCCATGCGGCAAACTCGCACCACACGGCTTCGTCAACCTACTTCCCTCAACTCGCTCACAGTCCGTACCCCACGGAATCGTATCCGCAGCCTTGGCATCCGTCCACATATCCAGATACGCGTCGCCTGCCTTCTTCAGCACGTCGCGAGAAGGCAGCGTACCGTTTAGAGGCGACCAGTCTTCGGCTTTGATGTATGAGAGAGTCAGGCTGGCGTTGAAGAATAGGGAGCCGGTTGTGGCGGCGATGGTGTCGATTAGGGAGATGGTGCTGGTGTCGTTGCCGTTGTGTCGGATTTGCGTGGCGAGGACGTAGGGGGGTTTGCTGGTGGAGGAGATGATCATTGTGTAGGAGGCGCAGGCGACGGTGTTGGCGGTGGAGCGGGTTAGGTCGATTTTCAGGGGCTTGGAGAGAACGGCGGCAGAGAGGGAGATGGCTTTGTTATTTTCGTTGATGGTGAAGTTCGAGGCTTGCGGGAGCGTGGAGGGTGTTCCGGCTGTTTGGGCGGAGACGTAGAGTGCGGCAGCGGCGAGGAGACCTTATCGCGTGCAATCTGCTGTGACGCAAGGAGTTATGGTCGAAAATGCTACGAGCACTATAGTTATGATTCGAAAGTACATCGTGGCTCGGTTGTTTATCTTCAGGAAAGAAAGGTTGAAGTGAGTCTTTGTAAAGGTTTCACCGCAAGTGAAATTCTCGAGTCCAATGTGGAGCCATCTCAAGATCGAATAACAACTATCTTATATGATTTGTGATTTTCCATCTGATATCCATGCTTGATATATGCCGAGGGGTAATTTGTATATCCCGGTGGGGCCCGCGGGGTACCTTTCTTCGCCATCCGGCAAAAACAATTCTCCATTTGTGGGTCTCCGCAATATTACCAAGCACCAAATCCGACAGACAGAAAGAAGTATGAGATTGTGATTCGTCCCATCGGTACCGCCCTTGTGCAATCTATCCCATGTCAGGGGTAATTCGCTTAAGGTGAAAAACAACAACATGCCCAATTGGGCATATGAACCGACCCAGGGGGTCTCGAATGCTCTGTAGTAATCACTAATTATAGCAAAGTACCGTGTAATATCTGGTGTGGTTTTCTCGTTTCTATAAGATAAGAGAAATGGTTTTTGTGCAGAGGCTGTGAAGTGTTGCGAATGCAGAAACTCGTCATGTGCAGGCTTGAGTTTCCAATTGCGACATTACGAACAGCAGGAAAACGAAGAAGGTTTTTTATATTTCTAAAATAGAAATATCTATATATTACCAGCTTCCAGGCCTCAAACTCTCCACCACAACTCAAAACACCGCCCACCATTTCCCTTCCTCCCCACACCTCCCAACCTTCCCCCCTCCCCTTCCGTCTCCCACAACAACACCACACTACCGCGCACCAAGCTCTAATCTCCACGCAACATCAATCACACTCGTCATCGCGCCCCCAAATGTCTCAGACTCCTGATCGGCACCACATTCAACAGACACGCCGGATAGAACACGAAGCTCTTCAACAGGACATGCAGTCCTAATAAATTCACAATCTGTTGGTTTGTTGGTGCGAGAATTTGTGCTAAGGCTTCTGAGAGGGCGAGTCCCTGATGAGTATTAGCGGATGGAAGAGGAGAGAGGAAACGGGAAAGAACGGGCGGGGAACATCTCCATGAGCTTATAATGCGCGCTCCGAAGCCGCAATGGGACACCGGTTAAGTTGCTGATTTCTCTCGTATCTGTCTCTATCAGCCCCTATCCTCTCTCTCCTCTCTCCTTTCCCATTCCACAGCAAATCTCAACCCGGATCTCACTCAAGATCACCATTCAATCCCTCCCTCCCCTGTCCCCCTGTCCCCCTGCACTCGCTGCACCCGTCGCCGGAAACATCCAAAAGATATAACGAGCAGGAATAACACGATCGTTTTGGATCGAGGAGGAGCGTGGGATTAGGGAGAGTAGGGCTGAGAGTAAGTACTGGATGGTGGAGTTTGGGTGGGTTAGGGTGGTTTTGAGGGGGATGGTAAGGAGGAAGAGCGTGGCGAGGAGGGTTGTTAGGAAGCCGGTGGGGTTGATTCTGGTGTGCGTTAGGTGGTGGTGATGAAGGGGGAGGTGGAGGGGAGGGACGTACATGCCGTCGAAAAGGGAGGAGGAGGTGGATGAGGGGATGGGTTTGGATGCCATTTTGAAGGAATTAAGAGGTAGGAGGGAATTGATAGGGAGTTTTATGGATTGAGGAGAGAGATGGAGGGAGATATATGGTTTGAGGTGATAGAGGTTGCTTGTCGTCATGATTGCCTTTTGGGAACCTAAAGTGGTTTAGAGCTTCAACGGGGACTTATCGGCTTAGGCAGTTTGCTAGGATAGGCTATTATAACGTCCTGCGTCGAGAGACGCACCCCATGACGAGGCAAAGTATAAGTACTTTAAATTTAATTAATTCTAAATTTATAAAACTATTAAATATTGTAGCAGGATCTATAACCATAAAATAGAGGGAGTACAAAAGTAATGATTTTGACTAAAGAGCTAAGACAGCGATGGGCGCGAGACGTGCTTTTATCCAGCTTTGCTTGGATCACGTGCCAATGGCACGTGACAGCGTCCCTGAATCCCTACTACAATATTCCTTATATTTTATATTAATTATCTTATATAATTATGGCCCTGGTCAGCTTATATACAATGTCTATAGTAATCTCCGTAAAATGTATGTTATATTATAATAAAAAGCGTGTGGCTGTGCATAGCCGACGATAATCCAAGCTGCACCGTCCTCTTAAGCGGAGCAAAATGTGGCCGATTTGTGCCCTGTGCGCAGCCGCCAAAAATAGACCACAGCCATTTCTCCCCCCCCTCGGCCCCCTTACCGTCTGTACCTTTTTTCACTGATCGAGTCAATTACCACTACTTTTCACATCGACACTTATATTTTGACATAGCCAATGGATTACACAACCCCGCACAGCTGTCAGCATTGCGAGGGCATTGTTCTTTCGCTGCCCGAAGATAATCCTGACTTGCAAAATGCATTGGAGCCTAGACAATCACGCCTCTTGCTGAACGCTTTACGGGCATTACGTGGTGATGACCCTGATCTCAAAGCTTTAGAGCGGGCATTTCTTCTCGAGGTTAACATGCAGGATCTCCGCAAATTCAAATTAGATGGTTGTCTGTTCTACGCCTTTATATTGACCGGTCTGGAGGAGTTTGAGCGCAATTTGTCTCTATTTGATAAGGCTGGTGTTATGGGATCCCGACACGTGATCAGTATTAAGCTTGAAGACGATGCAGTTGAGATCTGCGCTCCAGTGTCTGTGGATGATGACTACGGTCGGAGAAAACGGCTCAGCCTTCTCAATGACTGTGTCTTTGGCGTGTTTCACGATCGAAGTAAATTTGTCCGCAATTTCATTCATTCTCAGTCAGTCTTCTTAAAGCAACAAGGACCTTGGAATTTTTTATGGAATATTTAAGCTAATTTCGCTCAGTTGGGCTTGCACCAGAGATGTTTGACACTATAGCAAGCACAAACATAGCATCCGATCGGTCGCTTACCAAATTCCGTGAATGGCTGGCCGACTGCACCAGCAATCATACACTCTGTAAGCACCCTGATCGCGGGTTCATGCCCACTCGATTGATCAGGGTTTGGAGGTATCACGGCAGGCGAGTGATCCAACTACAAGAATCAGATGGGACAACTGTGTCGTATGCTGCGCTATCCTATTGCTGGGGAGGAGAACAGGAAGTGCAGACGACTAAGCAGACATTTCGCCGTCACACCACAAGGATCAATTTTCAGGATCTACCCAAAACCATCAAAGATGCTGTCATCATCACAGAAAATCTCGGTCTAGAGTACTTATGGGTCGATGCTCTCTGTATTATTCAGGATGATGAAAAGGATAGGGCACGAGAGATTGATCTCATGGGCTACGTATACGAGAGCGCTGAACTCACAATAGTAGCATCGAGGGCGGAGAAGGTCCAGGACGGATTTCTGCAGAATATCTTGCCGTATGGACTTGATAAACCAGATTGGGTTTTCAAGATGCATTATCGGGACCTCCAAGGTCGAACCAGTCCTATGATAATCGCTCCAAAGTTCATGAGAACGCCGATGGATTACCTCTCCAAGAGAGCATGGGCATTCCAAGAACGTCTTTTCTCATATCGAGTCCTGGACTTCGGCTCATCATGTGTGCACTGGTTTTGCCAGACACAGCAATACTGTGACCGAGAAGGGGGTAAGTGTACTCCACGCGATCTTAAGAAAGGTCTTGAGGTATTCCGGGCGCTGCCAGACCGCAATGCAAACGTCAAAATAGAAACTTGGTACAAGCTCGTCGATATAATCTCGAAAAGGTCCCTCACCAATCCTCAGGATCGTCTCCCAGCTATCGGCGGGGTTGCTGAGCGCTTTACTCTGTTATCTAAGAGCAAATACTATGCGGGTATATGGGAGTCATCACTGCCGAGCGGTCTTTTGTGGCTCAGCGACCGCTTTGCAATTAATCACGAATTTCAACAACGGCCTTCGACCTTCCTCGCTCCCTCATGGTCTTGGGCAACAATTTCACAGGCAGTCAACAACAGAGTTTACACCGGCGACGGACTGTCGAAAGTGGAGGTTATCAACGTTGAAATGGGTTATCCAACAGCAGGTAATACTTACGGCCTCGTCAAACACGGGTACCTTACTCTCCGAGGGTATCTCACAACTGTCGATTGGAGGCTGCCTAGCACAGAACGCTACGGCTCAGGCATAATAAAGAAAGTGGATAATCCGTCCTATAAGTTGTCAATGGTGATCATGCAAGATGCAAATGATAGGAGCCTGTTGGAAGAAGGCAAGAACAGTATTCGTGCTTCCCTCTTGGTACTCGTCGCAAACGATCGAGCTACGAGAGTGACCGGTCTAATCCTTTATAAACATTTGGATGGAATGTATTCGAGACTGGGGGTCTTTGACTGTCCTACTTGCCCAGCAGATGAAGAGACGTACCCCAACATGGCTAGTGGATTCTTGCAGGGCACGCCAGACATTGTCACGATAAAATGAGAGTTGCGATGGGAAGAGAAGAAGGACAAAGAGATTAGAGGATGAATTGATCAGTTGATTGAAGGATGCATGGGCGGATGGGATGGACGGGTATAATAGCAATTGGTGGCTGCTTATGAGGATGGGTTTGAAATACCGTATTATCTGTTTTATAAGGCCATGGCCTTATAAAAGTGGGACCCATTTTAATTCACTAGGACCTGGCGTTATATCTAAGGGGTGCGTTATCCTTAACAGATAATACGGTAGGCGAAAAGATCGAGAAAACCCATGGTATTATGCAAGGAACAGTCAGTTTTGTGCAACGAGCCGGTTAAGGGAAATAAAGATTGTTCAAAGATCTCAGAAATACAGTGTGAATAGCTAGAGTTTAGGAGATTGGCATCTGAGTCCTTTTCTTATACTGAGCAGATATTGAATCCTCTATGTGCACAATCAACTCCCTGCCCATAGAAAAACATATGGCCCATATGGAAGCTTTTCCCGGGTATAAAAACCGTCCTTGGTTTCGCGTGAGAAGAGGAAGAAAGTGAAAACAAGTCCGGTCATTATCCCCTAGAGCCCTGAACTCAGATAACCCCTCATTCGTCGCCGGCGATCGAATGAAAGTGCACCTTCTTCCTCCGTCTCGGTCACCAACACAAGCCAGGAAACTCAGTGCCAATATACTCCTCACAGCTTCCATTACGGAATCTCGCCCCTCCTCCTACACCCCTCCTCCCACTCCTCATCATACTTATCCCTCTTATGCCTTCCCCTCGACCCCCCACGTGTACTCCGACCCGCCTCATGTCCACCCCACCCACCCAGCAAAGCGCCACCAACCGTCCCCAGACCAGGAAATATCAAATCCCCGATCGCGCCACCGCCAAACGCGCCCAAAAATGTATTCGTAGTCGAGCCCTTATCTTTCTTATGTGACCTCGCCCGATCGCGCGAATGATCTCGAGGTAGATCTCTCGACCCGGAGTGATGTCTGTGCCGTGACTCGTCTCTCGACCCCGAGTGATGTCTGTGTCGCGAATCGTCTCTCGATCGTGTTCGCGACAGGTCTCGGTCTCGGTCTCGTTCTGGCGAGAAGTCCCTCGATCTTTCTCGTGATATTGAGCGCGAATCGGATCGCGAATCGGATCGCGAATCTGAGCGGTGTCGCGAGTGGTGGTGGTGATGGTGGTGATGTTGGTGGCGAGGAGGCTCGGATATCGAGCGCTCTTGGCGGAGGGGTGGGTAAGGCTGCAGATATTGATCTTGAGGGATGGGTTGTGCGGACTGGTGTTGAGGTGGGTAGTATGGTCGTTGAGACATGGAAGCTTTTCTTTCTCGTGGAGGGTATTGTTGGGGTTGTGGGGGAGGAGGAGGATAGGCTTGGGGAGGGTAGGGCTGGGTATGCTTCACGCCGTCGGGATAGCCTGGTCCTGCGTGGAAGGTCGACGAGGGGCCTGGATATTGCGGGGGCGGGGGGTTGGTTTTGAAGCTGTCGTAGTATTCCTGCGCTGCCATGTCGCTGTGCTATGCCTGTGCTGTGCTTGCGTGTGACTTTGTTAGGAGGTGACTTGGAAGAGGAAAGAGGAAAAAGAGTGAGGCTCGGATTGCTGGGCAGCAAAGATATATCGCAATGTGGCAGCCTTGAGCCTTGGGGCTGTTCAGTATTCAGCTGTCACGCTCTCACGTCATGGCTGCATGCACGGTCACTGAAGGCGGCGGCAGTGCAGATGATCGCAACAACTCCAGGGAACTTCCCCTTCGTGTCGTCACGCGCAGGGCGGTCATGCCGAAGACTGCCGGCCCGGGGTACGAGAATAGGTGCACATGTGCGCAGATTGCGAAAGCCGGGATATTTCCTTGCATACGAGGCAGCGATCATCGCATGCATGATGTGGTGATGTGTGGATTGACGGTCGTTGAAATACGCTTCTCAGGTTTCTCCGTTTCTCCACACTGTCGCATTACCAGTCAGACACTCCGCTTCAGCCACCCCCGGTGTGTTAGTAAGCGTAGCTAAGTACAACCCCTTCCACCCCCAACCTCCTTCTCTCCTCATCTCCCTCGGCCATCCTTCCTCTCCCCTGATACCTTTAGTAAACAAGCCTCAACTACCCGACATTCCGATACTATGCTCTGCAGTCCAGAGCACATGTTTACTGATCATCGTCAAGTGTCTTTGAAGAAGCCAGCGCTGTAAGCTGCTGCTTGAGCCGTTCAATCTCCCCATCCTTCGCCATATTCTCTGCCACCAGCGCCACTTTAGCACGAGACAAGTCCTTAATTCTTTCGTCCGCATCCCTCACAATCTCCGAGATTCTAGCTTCGGCTGCAATACTAGTTTCACTAACCTTCTTTTCGAGAGCTTGCATCTCCGTGGCCGTCTCTCGCGCAGTCTGCTCTGCTTTGGCCTTCAAAGCATCGATCTCATTATTCATCACAGCAGTCATCTCTTCTTTTGCCAAGTGCACAGCTTGAGCGATCCGATCCTTGATAATTGGCTCAGTGGATCGTGTAGACTCGTACAGTCCCCTAAACTTGTCACGGTCTTCCTTGAGCTTGCGAAGTTGTTCTTGAATCTCCTCTCTTGGGTCATGGTTGGGATTGGCGCTGGCTGCTTTCAGAGCTTCTAGTTCAGAGACAGTGGTCTCGTAGTCGAGCTTGAGAATTTGGTGCTCGTCGGCCGCAGACTGAAGCTTGCTCTCGAGATCTGTAGCTCTAGCTTCAGATGCTTTGAGCTGTGTACGGGCAATCTTCAGCACCTTGGCCGATTCCTTGGCGCTCTCCTTCGTTTGTCGTGGTTGAGATTTCAGTTCATGCTCCTTGCTGTTCACAGCATCTTCACGGACCCGGACATCCCTCTCTCTTCCCTTGATCTCTACTTCCCAACGGTTGTACTCCTCCTTCTGAGCAGCAACGGTTGCGGTCAACTCAGCCACCTCCCTGCCATGAGCTCTTGTCAAAGCTTTCTGCGATTCTTCAAGACACTCAATCTTTGCTTTGAGTACCCTCTCTGTGGCTTCATGCTCATCAACAGTCCGCTCAAGCAATGCTATACTTTCATTCGCTCGTCCGGTTTCCCTAGCAGCTTCTTGCACTGTCATCATGGCCGTTTTGTGGTATGCTTCCCTGGCCTCAAAAATCTCAGCTTCCCGCTTTTTCAAAAACTCGATCGTCTCGTCATCGTGCGTTTTAATAGCATCTAATAACTCTACTCTCTCTTTGAGCAGCATTGCCGTCTTTTGGTTGCCTCGGTATGCACGGATTAAGATGACCATATTTTGTTTCAGAGCTTCCATGTCTTCCCCTAAATCGTCATCAACCTCTTCTCGGATAGACGCAAGCGATGTAGCTTCCAAGCTCCATCCATCCAACGCACTGGATTCTTCCCTTCTGGACTTCTCGAGTTCAGCATCGTCCTTAGCCTTCGAAGCCTCAAGCCGCGCCTGGAAGTACTTGGCCTTGAAATCTCTAAGCTCGTCTTCCTTTGCCTTCAGAGCCTTCTCGATATTCGAGAGCCGAAATACCTCGCTATCCCTTTCGGCGATCACCATCTCCATTCTCTCAATCTTGTCTCGCAACCTATCATTCACGACATCCTGTTTCTCCATCATATCGCGCAGCAACGCCTCGCCCAAGCCATCTTGCGTTACCTCATTTTCGCACGCGAATTCTGAGTGTTCGAGCGCGAACTCGAGCTCTCGAATCTTGGACGCAGCTAGAGCTTGCTCGAGCTCCTGGATATGTGCGTCTGCTTCTTCTCGCCAGTCGGTGCTCGTCTTTAGGGTCTCTTCGATGTCTCGGACCAATTCTGTGGAATGGTTGATTTTAGTTGCTTCGAGGCTGTGTTCCCAAGTGTCTTCTTCATGGTGGGGTTCGGCAAGGGAGCTCGGAGGACAGGCGGAGTCCTCTTGGACCATGATGCCTGACATATCTGTGTGCAAGGTAGTAGTCGGTTTGGGTATGATGAACTAAAAGGCTGTGGTCGAACCGAGACCTGTAATCGAGATCGATTTGCTCTTGCTTTGGCTTGCTCGGGAAGTCGTGGAGGTGTTGAGGTTGAATAACAAGCTTGTATCATTAAGGTGTTATTCTTGGTGAGCTGTAAGAGATCCAGATGAGGCAATCGCAGAGGTAAGTTCTCTTGGACATGCTTGTAGCAAGAAAGAACTACTTAAATATAAACCTTTTGATTTGAAACCTATAAAATATTTCATCATGCCAGCAAGCAGCATGTAAATTCGTCATTGTAAATTTCTCGGCAAAGAAAGTCACACGGGGCCTAGACGTTCAATCTGGGCGTAATTGACGTTAGGAGCAAAGATCAACAAGAGAAAATGATCGTTTTCTGTGAAGGCAGCTTCTCCTTTCAGAGTATGTCAAATCTTAAAGCTTTTTGACTAGAAGTTTCGCGAGATTTTAGTTGTAGAAGGCAGATTCCATGAAAAAGGTCCCATGCAAAGAGTTCACAGAGGCCGTTCACTTATTCAAATAGCAAAATGCTGTGTCGAGCACAGAAATTTGGATTCTTAGATGCGTCAACGACTAGGTTGATCTACCTTCTACCGCCTCTTCACCAATCTCAACTTCAACCCCTCCCCCTCCCCAATATCATAAATGCCATTCATCTGCAAGGTCAATATAACAGTAACATCCCCCAACCTCTCATCCAATCTCCTCTCAACCTGAATCCTCGTCTCCAAACCCCCATACCCATTCTCCAACCTAACAGCCTCAATCCGATGCCTCTGAAACAACTTCAAAAAGATAGCCGTAAACTCCACTTGCGCCATCTTCTGCCTAGGACACACCCTAGGCCCTGCCGACCAAGGAACATACGTGCCTTTGGGTGGTTTAAAGAGCTGCTGGCTTTCCGCCGAGGAGTCCCAGATCCAGCGCGTAGGCCGGAAGTCCAGCTCATCGGTCTCGCTTGCCTTCTCGTTTTCGGCGAGGTTTAGGTTCCGCCATACATTGGGATCGAGGTGTAGACACACGGTGTTGATGTACATTGTGCAGTTTGCTGGGAGGGAGAAGATCCCGTGGGAGGTGTGGATTCGTTGTGGTGTTGTGCTTACCTTTACAATATGCGTCCCGGGTGGAAAGAGACGCAGGATTTCGAGGAGTAGAGCTTGGATGCGGGTTAATTTGGGGAAGATGGAGGCGTAGTCTAGATCTGTTGAGGCGGTTGCTGGGAGGATGCTGTCGATTTCTTCAAAGACCCATTCTTGCCATTTTGGGTATCGTGCGAGTAAGACGAGCGCGAAGGCTAGTGTGTTGGCGGTTGTGTCGAAGCCGGCTGCGGTGAAGACGAAGAGGTTCCCTACCATTTCGGGTTCGGATAAGCTTTGGGAACCTTTCTTGTCTTCGCTATCCTGCTCTGAGGCTTGTAAGAGTTGTGAGAGGATATTGTTTCCGGCTTCGCCATCCGCAGCAACGGTGCGATGGCGCTCTTGGTCGAGCCGCCTTCTCGTATGTATTGGAAACTCCTTCATGGCGATGCTGAGTGACTTCAAAGTCTCATACCCAGGTAAGAAGCTTGGGTAGTTCTCCAAGAGCCACTGGGGAAGGATAATTGGACCCACAACGGTGGCAACAATGTGCTTGGTCGCCTCGTTGTATGTCATTTTATAACCAGGACTTGGCTTTGAATTTGCGTTATCGTTCTACTCGACTTTAGTGCCCATACCAGCGCCACTAAGGACGTTGATGGTAATCTTCCTCATCATATCGAATATGCGATTGGTTTCTCCGACATCACGATCTCCAACGACTTCATCTAGGAGCCCTTGAGTTTGGCGAATACTCGATCGTACACCGATTTTGGCATGTACTTTTGTATATAGGGCCGTAGTGGGACGCAGGTAACAAGCCAGAGGATATGGTCTTGGTTCCAGGGGATGATGATATATGGTAGTCCCGACTTCCTGGCATTTGAAAGATTGACTAGCAAGCGATATACCAGGGAGGAACCGTACAGAACGAGGAGCGAGGCGAGGATGATCAGCACGGAATGCATTGTGAAGCCGTCTTCTCAAGCAAGTTCTGGATTTGTAAGTGGCATCTGAGATATTCTACAGAAGTACAGGACTATAAGAGAACCGTGGGGAGATTAGCCTTTTGGTGAGATGGCTTATATGAGGCGGAGGACCAATAAGAGCAGTCGCTTGTTCATAATCCACTTATCGCTCGTTATCCCCATTCGCCTTTGTATACGAGACCAAACCAGAGATTACGAAGCGTCCAATCAAAGAGTTTCGAGCGCAAGTTCTTCGCGGCACCAACTGTTCGATTGTAAGCTATATGCATTTCTTGTTGTAAGATATATGTCAAATCAAAAATTGAATTAGGATAATATATATGCACCAACAAATCCCATAAACTAGCCCGTCGCCTGTTTAGGAGAGGTAATTATTTATGGATGTTGTGGAGTATGGGTGTGAGTCGAATGCTATTTCCCATTCTCACCTGTTGCTCATTCACTCACAAAAAAGAGGATATTCGTACAATTGATTTATGATACTAATCTTATATACGCAATGACCATATCAATCATCTACGATTTCCAGACAGAATCAAAAATAGCTTTACCCAGTGTATCATGCAAAGGACTGATCCATATGAAGGACTTCAAGATCTCCCGCACCTCATTCCATGATCTAATGTGGCATAAAGTAACTTGCACCTTCAAAACGCCCTTTAGCCATGCGTCGTCGGAGGCAGAGAATATTGAAATTCCCCCAACCATCAGAAGCCAAAGCATAGCCGGCTCAGGAAAACCACCTCTATTCTCGAGATTGATGATACTGCTCTTGAAAGCTGCAGGAAAGTGCGAAGAAGGCAACTCCATTTCTTGCCATTGCAAGAAGATGCAGTAACCCATAGCCAACAGACCAAGTCGAATTGCTTCATCAGCCGAGCCAGTTTGAAAGCTCATATGAAGAAGGCGATACATGGCCGAGGCCATAGTGCCCAAGACGATTTCCATCGAGAACATTCGCTGAGTTTCCATCGCCAGACTGACCAGGGAACAGAATTTCTGCATTGTGAGCCATGCAGAAGCAAGCTCGGTATCCATGTCGTCGAGAAAGGCTTTCGAGTTGGAATCTTCGGTCCTTTTCCCAATCACCCACTGCTTCTGGTCAGGATAAGGGACGAAAGGTGTCAGAGAGGGGTCAGCGAAGACTATCGGGGCTAAGCTGGTGTGCAATGATATGCCGATATCACATCTGCGAGAGTCAGGCCGCCCTTTATTGATGCAGGAAGATTGCATGGAAAGTCGCGAAATTAATGACACACCTTAGCATTTCCATTAAAAGCTTCTTCCCGAAGTTATTCTTGAAAGTAGTCAAGCCTCCCCTTAGCTTGACAATCTTGTAAAGTCCCTCTAGGTGCCGCCTGGCAGTTTCAAAATCGCCAGTGCCATATGCACAGTTGGCAAGGATCAACACCACTGATACCGTAGCATCCGAAAATGTCTCTTCTTCGTCTCGGCGTAGAAGTTTCTCGCGAAGGAGCCGGACACCCTTCAAGAAGTGTAGGATTGTCTCTTGGGTATTGATTGGGTCCTGTTGACGCAATACCTTGTCGATAAACGCACATGCCAAAAATGCTGTGACGTGCAGGAAGCTAGCATCGGAAGCCATAAGCTCAAAGCCCGTCCGATCCTTTGGGTCAATGGAGATGAACTCCCCTAGAGGGAACATATATTTCATGACATTTTGAAAGACTGGTCCGTGCAGGAGTGTTAGTCATTGCTCAATAGAATGTTTGGATGGGTCAGAGGAAAACGACTGACAAAGTGTTACCTCACTCAACCGCTCCTGGGATATGTCGTCTGCGAAGTGGGTGAAGGAGGAATCCGAGCCGACTTTTCTGGGAATGAAAGAGTAGCACACCTCAAGCAAGGTATCCGCTGGAATCAGTTGGGGACTTTGACTAGGGTCGACCATCATCGCCTGATTTGCTGGTTTTACTTGTTTCATGGGGTGTGATTTGACTTTGTTCTTTCCTTGCATTACATGGCTTCGGATAAGTTTCCGTGTCCGAGGGTTGGCTTTTCTGACATCTGTAGAATTGATGAATTGCAACCCTGCTGACCCTGGAGCCAGAATAATTGATAAGCTACGTCCTTGAGAGAATAAATTGAACATTGACTTGCCTGATCCATCTGCCGCTGACATATTAATAAATTCAGACGAAGCTGCTACCCCGACGAAACCCTGGCTTTCCTGGCTTGGCTATGAGATCCTTGGCGATTATAGAAGACTTTGGGGCAACATTCGTCGGGATCCTGGATCAATGAGAGTGCCAAGCCTTTCAATTGTGTGCCAATTCAAGAGTAGCGGAATTTTTATAACAGCGATGAACACGAAGTTGGTTATAGTAGAAATTGGAGGGGATAAGCAACGTATTCGTACACCAACCAAAGAGGAGCTAGCGTGCCAAGACTTTCAATTGTTGGCCCATTTGGGCTTAGCGCTTACCTGGGGGAGTGATAGGGGGGCATAACTCGCTTATCTTGCCCGTACTTCTTGTGAATTGATAAAACGGTATCAACTTATGCTCGAACGAGCCATTTTTGGCTGAGAGATTATACACCTAACATGATTTTATGTTCTTTGTAACCGTTCCAGCACCGGAAATGTGATGTAAGCAATGTTTCTGGATGTTTCCGAAATTCCGAGACGGCGAGATCCAATGGAGCCTCGATCTGCCCTCGATATTTATTGATATATATGCAGCACTTCCCACCAATACTCGCGATCGAGTCTGGGTTGTACTTTTCGAGGCAGGCACAAAATTCCCTATTTTCATCTCTCTTTGTGTCTGACTCCTGCAAGTCCGAACTTTGTTTGTTATCACCTCGATTCATACTTCTTGTAAAATCACAACCACACCTGTCCATCAGCAGCAGAGCCATCTCCCACCCTTCAAATCCAATGTCTCCACCACTCAAAACCGTCCTCATAACCGGCTGTTCAGCAAACGGACTCGGCTCCGCCCTCGCCCACGCCTTCCACACCGCCAACTACCACATCTTCGCCAGCCTGCGCACCCCCTCCAAGATCTCTCCCACCCTCGCCTCCCTCCCACATATCACCGTCCTCCCCCTCGACATCCTCTCCCCAACCTCCATTGCCTCTGCCGTCTCTCTCGTCTCTGCACACACAGGCGGCAAGCTCGACGTCCTGGTCAACAATGCTGGCGGAGCTATAATTGCACCTGCACTGGATACGAACATCGAAGCTGGCAAAGAGCTGTTCGATCTCAATTTCTGGGCTGCGCTGAGTATGGTGCAGGCGTTTGCACCGCTGCTGGTGGAGGTCAAGGGGTGTGTGGTGAACAACGCGTCTGTGTCGGGGGTTCTGCCGATGGCGTTTCAAAGTGATCACTCCTCTCTATTTCTTCCTCTTTCCTTCTTTCTTACTCTCTGTTACTAGCCGTTCAATAAATGTTAACAAGTTTGCTATAAAAGGTCTCTACTGCGCATCCAAAGCCGCCCTAATCCTCGCAGGTGAAACCTTGCGCCTCGAGCTCGCACCCCTCGGGGTCCGCACCCTAACACTCATGACATCCGGCACGAAAAGCTCGTTTTGGGTCGATTTCAAACCCACGCCAATCCCAGAAAGCTCCTACTACTACGGGATCCGCGACTATATAGCAGGGCTAGGAGATGGAAGGATGCAGAATGATGCGATGAGTGCGGAGGAGTGGGCGGGGTTGGTTGTTGGGGCTGTAACGAAGGGGAGGACGGGGAAGTATTGGCCGGGATCGATGGCGTGGAGTGTGGGTGTCATGGTGAGGTTGTTGCCCCAGGGGATTATTGTAAGTGGGAAATGAGTATTGACTTTGGAGGTGACTTGCTGATGAGTGATGCAGGATATGCTTTTGAAGAGGGTTGTTGAGGTGCCTGGTAGTGTAGCGGAGGATCTCAAGAAGAGGACCGCGAATATAGGAGAGCCTGCCGAGCCGGCCAAATGAGGAGGTGTAAGGTTGCGAGCCTGAGATATCATGCTGCATTGCGGATGTCGCTGCTAATGTTTGAGCCAGCCGGAAATAGGAGATGTTCAATATTGACAGAAAACTAACTTCGTTTACTTAGGAGCTTTAAGTTGTTTTTATGATCCGTGGGCATCTTTTCAACTTCCTTATACTGTATTATAGCGCTCAATGAATGTATAAAACACCAGTGAACCGGGGGATTCCTCTTCAATCAACATCGGCTACTTTGGAAACCTGATTGGCAACTCGCAATTAACTCTCCATTGACTTGAATTTATCGTTACACACGCTAAAAAATGCAAGCTAAAGAAAAAATGACTAGATGTTCATGTTCTACATTCGGGATATCACTTCATAACCGCCTTAGCATCCTCATCATTAGCCTTGACTTGATCTGCAACCGCTTTCTCGGCTTCTTCGACTTCCTTGACCTTCGTGACGGATTCACTCCACGGCCTTGCCAGCCACAGCAGCACTGTAAGTTCGAGCATGCTGGATCATTGAAGATTTTGGTGGAAGCGAAGGCGTAAATGCAAACTATGCAGTCGTCTCCTTCAAGCTCCCGTGGATCGTCCTCTTCCCATCCACAACCAGCTGACTGCCAGGGTTCAGGTACACATTCCCCTTGGCTTCGAAATCTTTCTTGCAGTACAAGTGACCATTGATGGTGAGTCCTCCAGAAAGGTACAAATCATTCCTTGCCTCCGGGTCAGCTCGACCTTGTGGAACCCGACTCGTGACACGTAGGAGGGAAGAACTTACTCGAACACCACATTACCTTCGACCGTAACACCACCACTCGTTTTAATATTCCCTCCAATGGTGAGGAGGCCGTTGCAATATTGCTGTAGAGTAACCCTTCCGCTAGTTTTTATGTCATCACCAACCTTCACGTTGCCTTTGATATTTACTGATCCGCTCGCGGAGATCTTGCCCGCGATTTTGCAGCCGAGCTCTCCTCCATCGATGGTGACAGAACCGCTCGCTTTGTGAGAGTCAGTATACAAGTGGGAAGATTGCAGTTCAACGGGCAAGATGTTGACAACTGTTGTGACATTGCAAGTGAGTAACTTACCATCAACTTTATCACCAACAAACACACCATTCCGTAGCTCCACCGAGCCGCTTGCTGAAAGCTTTCCCGATACGTTGACACCGTCAAACAGCGTGATATGGCCACTACTATCCACTTTCTCGTGTACGATGACGTTGTTCGACAATATCACGTGCCCAGACGAGGTAACTTTCCCGTCGACTTCGATGCCGTTCTTGAGCTCAACATGGGACGAGGATTTGACCGATCTAGTCCAGCAGGGTCAGAGTCAATTGTAGCTAGCTTGAGGGGTGCAGATAATGAACGTACCCGAGAACGTGCATCGGTCCGTTGATTTTAACCTCGCTGTGCGCATTAATGGCATTCGATTCGGGGATTCTTTGGACAGGCTGCACTGGCTGCAGCGGCTGCTGAGGCGGAGGAGGCGGATGATGAATCGATCGAGTCTCTGATCCGGCATCGGTCTCTGAGTATGGTGGAAGGTCGTGTGGGTAGGCTTCTTGTTCAAGGATTGGGTTTGGGAACGGGTTCGTTGTTTGCATTGGAGGTGGGCCTTGCGGTCCCTTCACATCTTTTGTGTCCGCGGGGATGATCATGATTGCTTCGCAATGATCACGATGAATGCGGTCGGAGGAAATGTTTTTATTGACGATGGAGAAGAAGCAGAGAATGAAGGAATGGACGTTGATTTAAGGTCCGTTTTGATGGTTTGATCAGGCTGGAATTTAAGGTTACGCGGGAGCTGACGAACATCCAGTGCAAGCGAGTTCAGCTGCAGGGATATATTCTGGCTGCCTATCCAGATAAACGTGATACGATCAGAAATTCAGCAAACAATTATCGATTGGATACAAATGAAAGGTAGTCAAGTGGCTTCGTAAGCATTTCGAAAGCGACGTGACATTTGTATGGAGGCGGGGTAATTTTCCCCCACTGTCACGTGACAATGTCTGCCCCCCTTTAATAGGTATCCTGGTAGTTGCACTCTAGTCCCTCAATCTTCGTGCCACATTCGGGGCTGATCTTGCCCAGGCGCTAATCATCCTCGGCTCAACCAGCTCACCTGAGCCGCCCGAGCAACCCGAGCAGTCCCTACTTAACTAATTAGGCTAGGTACTGGCTTGGGGACTCATCATATCATTTTCGTCAGGTTTTGATAATTATTCCTGAGAACCAAAGAGACTCTCAAAAATCCCAAGCTAGACCCATCAAGATAGACATAGAGTTACGCTGTTTGGACTAGCACATAGTCGAAGATGTTGGCCCTTATTGATATCGACAGCAAGATTGTCAGAGCTCGTCCTTCGGACGCATGTACGAATGCTGATGGTTTTGAAATCCGGACGGATCGCTAAGCGGGAGCCTTGACAATCGTCTCGTTGCATTTAAAATTTTATAATAAAACCATCTGAAGAATACGCATTGCGAATCTGTTGGAAAGGATACCCTGGCTTCTTCTCTATCGTATAAAATTTAAAGTAAAGTATTCGGACTTGGTAGGATTGCGATGCGCAATTTTTTAAAACCTAGTGATTTCGGTGTTCCTCGCCTTAGCGAGGATGTTCGGATTTTAAAACTAGCAGCCTTCGTATCTAGAGTAAGTTAGAAACGGTTTGGACACTTAAAAGATGCGCTTGCAGACTTATAGGCTGAATTAGGGCTGCAGAGGATTTTGAGGTTCGCGAATCGTCTTGCTAGCATGGACAACAAATGAGTAACGGTGGTGGTGGTGAGTCACATCACTTGTTTCATTTTTGTTTAGTCGACGCGAATCGATTTAAACGATCGTTCTTCAAACACCTCCAGTTTCAGCAGCCCTAATCGCCCCTGCTTCGTCTGGCGATTGTCGGATCTGTCTCCTTCCGATTCATGCAAATGCCGTATATTAGTCTTCGCTGCATCCTCTTCCAAAGAGATGTGAAGACTCTCCTAGTAACCGGCTGCCAATGTCAAAATGGAACTTGATTTGAGTCGCGACACTTGGGGGACTGGATTTCATTCGCACCTGCCAAAACATTCCGTTCCGCTCCTTAGGCGTATTCAGGTGGTCCATTCTCAGCCTCGTTTCTCAAACATCGCCCGTCAGAAGAGGTCTGTTTGGGTGACGAAAGCAATCCTTTCATGCTCACGCCCTAGGGCGTGTCCTTGGCACGCTGAACCTCGCCAATGTAGTATTTATCGTACGCGGCATCTAGCTGTAGTAGGTTCATTCGCGTTGATCGCTCTTGCGTTGCTCTCCATTGCTCTCTTCGGTCTTCATAATTGCGTTTTATTCACTTTAATCGCTCTTACTCTCTTTGCGTCACTCGTTTTCTCGCGTTATGAATTCTCGCGGAGCAGACAGTCGGATCGGTGAGCATTTCGGGGTGCCATACGCGAACTTGCGAAACGACTTTTCCGCGCCCGATCACAACTCACCACAATATTATACTGCAAATAATTTGCCTAGAAGCCGAGCTTTTGAGGCATCACGAAACGACTTTCATTTCTGTGACGATCAACCAGCTGGTCCTGGTCATAATTCAGGTGCTGCTTGCCAGCCCACCAAACGTCTGAGAAGTAACTCCGACGAGGCATCCATGTCGCGTCTATCACAGGTACAGGCATGGCTACCTCGAGCGAGTTCAGATGACGTCGAAAAGATATGGCACTTCCTCAATGGTATGTACCGAGATACTTCCGTTATCCTGTATGATTTTATTATGGCATTCTCCTATTACTCTTACTGATGCCAAATTAGCTTCTATGGTATTGTCCTCCGCTACGAGTCTAAGAGCCAATAATGACTCCTGCTCGGTTTTACGGCCTACAACTAGCATTGGTACTAAGATGGGTAATCAGGAACAGCACCTGACGGCACAAAACGAAATGTTTCTACCTTCTGATCCGGCTGTACCAGAAGGCTTTGAGCAATATCAGAATTGGATGCAACCCATTGGTCCTATTGACGACATTTACATGGATCCCACTTCTATACCTACTTCGAAACCTGTCCCGATGCCGTCAAACTACGAAGCTTCTGCTCGAATGTCGATGCCCATCCAGAGTGGAGCGTGTCATACGCAGCTCCCCTCACGGTCCCACGTCTCATGTCCTTTGCCTGACACCGAAGATTCTGCTCCAGCGGCTGCAGCATTGCTCCTGCGTCAAGCAGGCACTGCAAGGAGGCAAGACGCGAATCGTGGGTCAGTGCAGTCAGTGCAGTCGCATAGTTCGTACAACTCAATCAATACGGATACGGGAGTCAATACCGGACGCTCCTCAGTCACTTCACTGGGAAGTATATCGAGCCGCTCGTCCAGAAGACTGCCTCCCCAAAAGACGATGTCGTCATCCGGCTCTCTGCTTTTGAAGAAGACTCACTCGCGCTCATCCTCTTTGGGCGGAAGTGCTAAACCCCCTTCGGAGATTCCATGTACCTATCCCAATTGCTCTCGTACTTTTACTCGGGATCCTGATCGGATCAGACACGAGTCTTCGATTCACAGTACTGAAGTGGGCTATACCTGCCTTCTTCACACATGTACTGCGTCCTGTCCGGATAGCTGCAACAATAAAGACCCCAATTCGCCCTATCAAAATTCTCGAGCCGACAAGATGAAGGAGCACCTCGAGAGGATCCATGGCTGGAGACTTAAGCAGAGCGACATTCCTAAGTCATTCTTGAAGTCCTACGAGCGTCAGCAAAGAGGCTGGATTTGTGCCTGTGGGACAATTCTGGGGAGCTGGCACGACAATGAGGACCGAATTGCTGCTCACTCCGCGAGTTGTACTGAAGGGTTGCAGACGTCTTTCAAGCGGATGAGCGTAGAGGAGCGCAGCAAGGATGGGGACCGCAAAGGTGGTAGTCCGGATCTTGATAAGGCGCTGCCACGCACTATTAACCCGGAGGATGAAGAGTGGGTTAAGGACTTTTTGCAGGAATGGTCCCAGCCCCATTGACCGAACATAATTCGATTCTCACACTATAAATAGTTGTTAGAGAATAAATTCCTCTCTGTGCTTCTACTCTTAGCTGCGCGCAACAATAACCTTAGAAAATATCTAGAACATCTATGTACTAGGTTCATATCTAATACAAAAAAGAAACCCCTAAAGCATTAAAACTTATAGAAAAAGTGATCGTGCTTTAAAACTAAAAACACAGAATAGCATGTTTTTTAACCTGAATCTTAACCTATATAGAGCCCATTTAGATATAGGAGCAGGGCTATTTTATTAGTAATCTTAGGTGAAGTAAAGTGAAGAAGGGTGAAAAGATGGTAGGAAGCATGTAGGCAATAGTAAATCAGAGTAAATAGAACCTGGTATCGTATTCGACGTTGCGTATTTCAACTTCTCCGCCGTAACTGTTATCATTGGCTAAAAGCAGGAAAAGTTTATGGGTTCCTCTTAGCGTCTATTTAGATCCATTTTATTAAGGCACATGACTATGAACTGTGGTGCATTTTCTATCTCAAGATAAGTGTTTGCAATGGACGTAGGTCTATTGTGCTCGGCCCTTACTCTGGCATGCTCAGGCAACGCTCAGGCCTGCTCGCCCTCGGCTCAAGTTAAAGCGGCCGGTGCTCACATCCGTGGATTAATAAAGGAGTGGCGAGACTGAGATTAGAGTCTGACTTTCGTGATATTAACTTCCAAGATTAGGGTAGGATAGTGAACTAATCTGAAAATTCAGATCATCCAGCTGCGAATAACTTTTAATTTGATCGTTGGACCCCTACCTGATCCAGCCAAGTCATCGAGAATAACGGGAACCTGTTACTAGTATAAGAGCCCAGGAAGCTTCGTGGTTGATATGTGAAATTACCATTTCTTCGTTGTTAAATACATCGGCTGGATGTATGCAAGACAGGTGAACTCGTAGTGGGGGTGGATAACGTTGTCTTTCGGAGCGCGAAATAATAGAGATCACTAATCATCGTCCATTGACCGCTTTTATGCTTGGGGCTTGAAACAAGACTGGTGTGATCGTAGGAATTTAGTCTCGATGCAGCATAAATTCCATTGCCATGGAAGCAATACTACGCTCACTGAATCACCGCACCACTATTTACAGCCGACTCTATCCCAGTCAATGCCTAATCTTCCTCAAGGCTAGCACGAGTACCACGCATTACTCCATATCTATCCTTAATCACGTCACCTCCCCAAATCACCAAAATCCAGCACCCTCGGTAGCAAAGCTCCTCGCAGCCTTGCGTTCCTTCTGACTCATCTTCTTCTTGACCGAGAACTGCACCTCAGGCGGTGCAATATCATCAATACCAGCCTCCTTCACCTGTCGTCGGCAAACCGGTGCCTCAAGCGACATGTATCCATCTCCACATGTCTTCTTGCCAGATTTGTTGCAGTGGATGTGGCTCTGAATTTCGAATTGTTGTGGTCCGGTGCCGATGCCTTTGCCGGCTTGGCACCAGCGGCAGAGCTATGTAGTGAATCAGCATGAGAAAAAAGATTGGAAAGATAATGTGTGATGACGATTTTGGGAGAGTGAACTTACAGGATATTCGCTCTTGCGCTCGCGGTTGGAGAACATGCAGTGCTTGTACCAGCGTTGACAACCAATGCACTCACTAAGAATGAATCAGTCAACGAATGTCGACGTAGCTTTGAGAGAACCTAGGAAATAGGAGTGAGCACTTACACGGCGAAGATCGGTGTCTCGTGGTCAGAGGAGTGCAGGGCCATGATTGCAATTTGGTTCTCGAAGCACCACGTAACAGCATGATTGGTACCAGGCCCGAGCCACCACTTCTGTTCTCTCTCCCACATCTCGGCCAGAGCTTGGAGTTGATGATCGAGCTGCGGCTCCTGGTTTGCGGCGATGGTGACTTTGGGCATTTTGGCTGTCAAAAGGGGAGTCGGGTTGAGTGAGGGAAGTGTTGATATCGCAGGTCGGAGGAACGGGTGGAATGTTTATGCAGGAGGGAGCTTTATACGAATCGCTGGTGGAGAATAAATTGAGTATTTGGGCATATAAATTTTGCATTGAAGTAAATTTGATTATTAGTGTGTACCTGCTCATATGAGTTCGAAGTTTCGCAGCATTACTAAAGCAAAATTAACTAAAATATACCACAATGTGCCTCACCATGTAGAAACCACAATTTCGCCAAGTTCCCCCCTGACGGCTCACCGTATCTCGAAAACCGTCGTTTGTATACTGTGGTGATTTTGATACGCCATGGCCTCGCCATCCATCATGCCGTAAATATAGCACTCTCCCATCATCTCATAGTGCCACTGACCCCCCTCCACGTATTTGCTCATTTTTGTGGTAAAATTCGTCTCGATGGTCTCGTTGTATTTGACTTTCTCCTCCTCAGTCAGCCGCTGTGTTACCCTGATAAGAGCAGAAGCCGGCCTTTTGGTTCTTATCTCTTCACTATTTTTCTGGTTTTTCTCTGCAATTTTCTCAATATCTTCCCGTACACCTTCTTCGTGGCCCTTCTCTTCGATCTTTCCCTTCGAAATTTCACCTCCTTTCTTCTCATTCAACCCTTCAGCGTCCCCCTCATCTGCATACTCTCCGCGGTCAATTCCTCCGCTCCGCGCAACATTGCGCCTTTCTTTTTCTATCTCGAGGCTCTCCTTTTCTCTCCGTTTTTTCTGCAGTTCCTTTTCAAAGTTGGATGGTCGGGTGTAGTTAATGTGAAACATGCCATCTTTGCCAATGATTCTAGGGGCATCTTGTCGCCAGATTGCAAGATCATTTTCTATTCGGGCCTGTGTCGCGTCCCACTCTGGTTTTAGTTGACTCTTCTTCTTCGCAACCCAATAATCGAGCTCTCCTTTGGATGCAAATGGATTCTCTGCTAATTCATCTATCTCCTGAAGTAACACGAGTTTCATGTTATCTGCCGCGAAATCGGTTTGAGAGCGTTTTAGAGACGGCTTCTCTTGTCGATTTTGCTCATCTTCAGCGTTGACTGGTGGATTATGAAGGGCTTCTTGCTTGTATTCACCGTGAGCGATCGAATTATTTGGGCTACTGGATTCCTCCAACAACGGCTGTGAAGGGCGACTGGCTGTTTGAGTTGGCCCCTCGTGAGGTTGATCGGAGATGGTGTTGTGCCCCCCTTTGTGGATTTTGAGATCAGGGGAGGTGTTATTAGTTAGGTCATTCGGGTTATTCGGGTCTGTTCCAGCTTGAAGTTCGTCATTATTTGCGGGAATATTTGTTTCCAGCTCACTCACCTGTCGCTTTGAATGTTGGCCAATTGGGGTACTTAACTGCCCAATCTCCCCTTTTCTTCAGAAAATAAGCCGTTCGTGTCGATTGTCGCTGTTTAACTCCTTGGGGTTCTGACCACTCTTTCAAGTAATCTCGTTTTCCCTTTCGAATGAACTTCACCCAATGCCGACCGTAGCAGAGCATGATCTCAAATTCTTTCCAATTGACGACTTCAGGTTTCCAGCCCGTTCTCCACCTCTCTAGGAAACGCTCCTTGTCTCGCTTTTGTGCTTCCTCCTTTCTCTTTTCGTCTTCCTGGTTCCTCTTCTGTTTGAGCTCTGTTTCTATTTTCGTCCATTCGATCTCCTCCACTTGCAAAGTTTCCTGACGAGTAGCCTCAGGGTTGTCCAAGACCCAAGCTCTTCGCCATGGCTCAAATCTCTTTTTCACCTCATTTGATATACTCTCTTGTCGATCAGGATTCTCTAGGCCCTTCTTCCTCATCCAGTTATTGAAAGATTTGACTTCAGGTCCGTTCTTATCCCACGTTGGATCGTCCTCCCACTTTTGTTTGTTATCCAACAGTTCTTCAGACCCACAGAACTTACCCTTCTCCCTCAGCCAAGCTCTGAAAGAGTCAACACAAAGAAACCAGGAGTTTTCTGCTGCCCACTCCGTCTTCCACTTCTTCGCTGGCGGCTCGTTCCATTCCTTTTTGGCTTCTTTCAGGTCATCAGAATAACCAATTGGTTTTTTGTAGACCTTCGCCGACCACACGCGGAAGCCTTCGTTATTGAGGTACTTCTCGTTTTGTTTTTTGAACCAGACTCTCCACTTTTCGTCCTCGCGAAAAAGATCCCATAACTTCATCTGATCTTCCGTCAGTTTAAAAAGCTCTCCAAACAACGCTTCGTTGCTTGAAACCCGAAGTTGATCCATGATATTCTCGTGCTTATATCCATTCTTTATTCCCCAGGTGGCAATGTCGTATTTCTTTAGGAGCAGGACGTCGACATAGCCTTTGATGGCCGCCTCCATAGCATCGAAATCCCTTGCGTTCTCTAGCTCTGATAGCTTCTTCTTCTTTACCCAAATCCTGAACTCATGGATTTGCATCAAGCTGGCCCGCACTAAGGGCCATTTTTCGCTCCACTCCTTGTCTTCCTTACACTTATCGCGTTTCTCCTTCTCCCATTTCATGTAGGTCTCCTTGTCTTCTTCGCGTTTCTTTCGAAAAGTCTCACGTCTCTCTAGACGACTGTGATACTTCTCGCCAATATGGTTAGCAAGAAATTTGAGCTCCCACTTCATTTCGCTTTCCATGACATCATTCTTCTTGGGACCAAATCGCCTGAGTATCACAGGCACGCTGCATCCGTAGAGAATGCATACAAGATCACCCTCCTTTACGCTAGCCGCGACCAGTCCCAGACGTGCAGCTTCCGTCTTCACCAGAGCCCGGTTCCAGATGGCCGCTTGTACGCGGCGGCAGAATTGTGCCACTACCGAATTGCGCTCATGCTCAATAAGACCAGTAGTATCCACAACACCGGATGTCGTATTGCCCTTGCGGAAAGATTCTTGGCAAGCACGCGCATAGTAGACAGGAGGGTTCTTCCCGTCGCTCCCCCTGTCTGCTACTAACGTCCTCCAGAAATGTTCAGGTGGCGTGGTTATCATGTCCCAGTTGGCGAATTGTGCCCATGCAGTCGGTATCGACCCACTCTGAGAAGAGTTCTGGAGCTCGACTACGGTATCCAGTACAAATCCTTTGACAAAAAGGCTGTAATGATTGAGAATTCGCTTAGTGCTCTCTGAGGCTTGTTGAGAAGCAGCGGACACCGAGTTCGTATTGATGGGCACCTCTGGGGAGGCTATCGTCGTAGAGTGACCTTTCTCGGGTCCAGAAAGTGGAGTCATGACTTTCTGAGCAGCATCTTTCGCTTGTGTTGCCGAAGATGAAGCCGAAGATGACCGTGGATGAGCCGTGTCGGCCTTGCTTCGCTCAACAGGCTTTCGCGGCCCGCCAAATTCTTTTTTTTCCGCAGATGATGAAGCTTCAGTGATTTCCTCTTGGGTATCACCCTCTTGCGTGGTGGAAGACGATGCTGACTGAGAGGTGACTGCTTGCTGGCCCTCTTCAGCATCGGCTGGCTTCTCATCGACCTTTGGTTTTGGGACTGTCCTCTTGCGAAATCGAAATACCTTCCCATCCAACTTCTTTGTCTCGGCTGCATTATAGTTTCGGTGAGTGACATTCGGCAGGCCGACCAGCGAATCGGCATTTTTGCGACCCATCCTTAGCCCATCGATACCAGGCCCACGATCCATGCCGTATGATGCTTTGGACAACCGAGGGACCCAAGAAGGAAAAGGCAGCTCATCTGCCTTCTGGTCGACCTCGATTGCAAATGGTCGACAAATAACATCAAGCGCTCTCGATGGATCGCGGTGCGCATTCTGACGCACGCAGAATTCGATAAACTCTTTACAGATGTCGATATAATCGGCGGTATAGTCCACATTATATTGCTTCTTCTCCGTGAACATCTCTAGAACTGATTGGGTATGATCCGTAACCAGTAGTTTTTTAGTCGCAGCTGTCGGTGTAGTGTCCTTCGAGATTCCTAGTAATGCATATATAGAGTCGTGCGCATTGGTAACGTCAAAGATTGAAAGGTTGGAGACCAAGTACTCGAGTGTCAGGAGAGGTTGAGCTTTTGCCATGGCGTCTAAATTCTTCTGATTTTGTTCGTAGCGTTTCTCCGCTTCTTCTTTGTAAAGCTTAGCTCGTACCTCTGGTGTGACCACTTCATCGTCCTCAGGCTCGCGATCAAGTGTGTCGGGAGGTGGATCTATTAGCATCTCAGGAGTAGTCTTTGGTTTGCTCCCTGCTGGTTTTGATTGGGGCTGTAATCGTCTGATATAATCATAGTCGCGGAACAGCTTCCCCGTCGCGTCGACCAAGAGACTCGCCCCCAACTGTGAAATGTACTCGAAATACCTGGGTACATGATTGGTTTTGGTATCTGTTTTCATGATCTAGATAAAGTAGTTGTTAGGATCTATTTTTCCGGGTACTCGACTTGAACTTTGTCATCGAATATATCAATGGCAAAAATAAGACTAAAAAGTTGATTCTTACCTCAGACAATCTATGGGTAGCTGTTTCTGCCTCGACGAAAAGCTCGACAGCTACAGCAAATTTATTCCACGAAAGTTTTGCTGTCCCGCAATGAATGATGGCCTTAGGAGCTAAAGCGACCTCCTGCACAACCCAACGACGCGAGAACCATTCACGCTGCATGAGTTCCAGTAAAGCTTTCCACTTCTCGCTAAACTCACTGCTTCGGCATAAATCGTCGAAGTGTTGTAATTGGAGCACCTGCTGCTTGATAAAGAGTATGGCAAGCTCAGCGGACTTGTCAAGATCACCAAGCCAAATTCGCACACAATCAGCTCTGCCATAAATGTCTGCCATCATTTCGACCTGGCGGTTCTTCTCTGGTTTATAGCCCTGGTTGATGCAGATTGCATCAGCCCATATATGCCGGTCACAGTTTCTATGCCGAAGGGCTCGTAGTGCGGAAACCAGGCTAGGCTGAACGCACTTCACGTAGCTCACTCCGTCGAGCCGAATATTTATCTTCCCATTCTGTGGCCCCTTACCCCAACACCATGAGAGAGCATCGTAAGGCTTGAATTCTAAGGGTTTCGGTTTGTGTTCTTTACATTCCTTGTAACTCAGAATGGTTCCGGGTATGAGCTCGCAAACCACATCATCGTGGTCAGATGACGCGCAATGGACTTTCAATATCCGGATGGCGCCTCTGTCAAGCACAGGAATCTGATCGTATTGGGGTTTCTCGAAAACCAGCTCGCCGTTGGCACGATAATCAGTTTCAGGCAAAGGTGATGATGTCGCCGTCTGTGCCGAGCTAACTGAAGATGCCATTGTGCGAAAGAAGCAATGCGCATGTGAGAAGACGTCCTTGAGAGTGTCGCGCAAAAGAGAGAAAGCATGCCACTCATCTTCAGACGGGACCTTGAGGAGTTTATCATTCTTTCTTGTGGTGGGCACCCCCTCGTGGCGCTTTCTGGGGGCTTTTGAACCACTTCTATCGAATCAACCAAGAGCTGCGGCTGAGAGCCTCGCCAGCTCGCGGGCGTATTGGACGCCAACTGCAAATCTCGCCAGAAAGAGAAGAGCACACCACCAGCATCTCATTGGGCTGGTCTCAGTCTCAGGTGTGCAATCCTATGCGGCTTGCAGGGCGACAACCATTATCTATGCTGTGCAACATAATAACATACGAAAAGGGGAACTTTTAACGAATGTGAGGAAAGAGCTGAATACTCGACAAGCCTATTTTCGAGGCAAGCTGTGCTGTATATTATGGGAGCCCGATGATAATTGCGAGCGCACAGAGAAGTGAGTTAAAATGGTTGATTGAGAGACTTAAAGAGGAAGAGAGAGGCCTTCAGGAGAAGTGTTTTACGTACAAATAGAGGCCCCTTACTAGGCGTATTTAGGCCCTTCAGTGGGCCTTCACAGCACGTGATATCCCAATTGACACCTGAGCCTTAGTTCGAAATAATTCCGTAGCAGCAGCTCTGCTTAATTGTACCTTTGGGAACAGAAACGGATTTTTCTCCATGTCAGGATTTGCGCATGATAATCGGCTGTTGAATTGATCGGGAATCTATTGGGCCGACGGCTGGTCCGTTCGGTTAGTGGCTGCAATCGGCCCCGTCCGGGCGAACAACTAACCCGGGTCAGGATTTTAGTATATACGGCCTTCCTCTGTTCATCGAGCTCCAACATTATATCCTACAAATCATTACCTAGCCAGCTCGAACAAATCCGCTTCAATGGTTTCTCTATCTGTTGTCCAGGCCTCCAATGCAAGCATACCCACTACCCTCCCCTCTGGTCTCGTCGCCGTCTTTGTCGGTGGGACCAGTGGTATTGGAGAATACACACTCAAAGAATTCGCTCGCCTCTCGCGTCAACCTCGCATCTACAATGTTGGTCGCTCTCAGCAAGCTTCCGATCGCATCGCAGCCGAGTGCAAAAAGCTAAATGCCGATGTCCAATATACTTTCATCCAAGCTGATGTGAGCTTGATTCGAAGCGTGGATGCTGTGTGCGAGCAGATCAGAGACAAAGAAAAGGCGATCAACCTCTTAATCCTGAGTGCCGGGACCTTGATCAACGGTGTCAGTATGTATTCCTAGATGAGACACTTATCTTGACCAGAATTTCATGACTAACAAAAGTACCAGAAACCAAAGAAGGTCTACACCTAAGCGCATCCCTCAAGCACCACTCCCGCGCCCGCTTCATCCTCAACCTCCTCCCACTACTCCAAGCCGCTCCCAGCATCCGGCGCGTCATCAGCATCCTCAGCGGCACCAAAGAAGGGTCTATCAGCCTCGAAGATTTCCAAGCCTGGAAAGCAGAAAACGTGCTCAAGCAGCGCGGCCATAGCAGTGCAATCATGACCTTGCTCATGCTGCATTTTGTGCAGCAGGCGCCTACCGTCTCATTCATCCATGATTATCCAGGCTTTGTGAAGTCCGGGATTGCGAGAGGGACGAAGGGACTGCTTTGGGGGTTTATGGCGCTATCTAATTTGTTGGGTCCATTTGTGCAGATTCCGGAGAAGGAGAGTGGAGCGAGGCATGTGTTTCTTGCGACGAGTGAGCGGTATAAAGCGAAAGAGGGGGTCGAAGGGGCGGTGCCGCTTGGTGGTGGGGTGGGAATTGCGAGGGGAAATGATGGGGTTGAGGGGAGTGGTGTTTATTCCATCGATCAGGTCAATGAAAGTGCGGTACCAGCGGTAGAGGTACTGTTGGAGAAGCTTAAGGAAGAAGGATATATAGAGAAGATATGGGGGATCATTGAGGGGGATTATGAAAGGATATCCAAGCTTCCGAAGGAGTGAAAGAGATTTAGTTTCTTGATAATAGGCTGGAGACAACTAGTACTCGCTTTTGCAAACAAAAAATGATTACGTGTTGAGATTGAAGTGAGATTCGCGTCCACGATGAGACATTGCAAAAGCAATTACAATGTAAAAGGTAGGGTCGAGACTGAAGCGAGAAACTTAAGGATCTATTTATATTAGTTGCCAAAAAGGAGTGCTTCCCTTACGACCGTAGCATCTCTATTCATTATTTTAGAATCACGAGATCTAGATTATACTTAGGTGATCTTCTTCTAGCCTCTTGAGAGAATTAGTTATATATTGCTATATTACTTTATATTCTTATTCTTATTACTAAACAGCTGTTCTACATTATATCTATAGATATTAGAAATAATTATCATATAATAGGATAGCGTTGAAACGTGTCTTATTGAGTATAAGCACCGCTTCTATCCCTCCAATTCTCTAACAATTCCCTACTGAAAGTCATGTCCAACATCGCCGTGCCAAACTCGTCAATGTCCGCGGGTTCCGCGTCGTCCAAGAGCCTGTCACACTCGAAGCGCTGCAAGAGCGCCACATTCCGTCCCAAGCACTGCTTTTCCCACTCGGTGGCGCTCGTGGCATTCCAAAGGCCGCTGCGGTTTGTGTACATGACGCCGCCGGGGCAGACCGCCCAGCGCTGCTGCAGCGTGGTGAAGACGGGGGAGAGGCTGACTGCAACGAGCCAGGAGCGGCGGATGCTCTCCGACAGGATCCACAGGTACAACTTTTCCTGCGAGTAGGTGGACAGCTTCGGCATACAGTCTACAAGATGCGTAGCAACGGCGTGGGTGTTTGACAATGCTTTTGCAGCTGAGTGAAAAAGCTTGCCAGCCCAGCTATTCTGGATGGCCATGTGGCCTTTGGCGACGTGGCGGGAGCGAATGTCACCGTCGAAGAGGCCGATGATCTGGTAGACCACGAGCGCGTGCAGCCTTGCTAGCTGTGCGAACAGGTCAACATCTTGCTCCCCTCTGTCGGCCCACTCCTCGGGGCCAACCATGTTCAAAACAGCCCCGTTCTCCTGGAGTAAATCGTTCGACCTGTCCTCTATAATTTGGAGGACGGTGTCTGTGTTTGCGGGTGTCCGATGGATATAGCTAGACAGCGTGGTATACGCAACCTGCACGCAGGCTGGGAAGTTCGCACTGTACAGACGGGGATGGATAAAAGGGTTACTGCGGGTGGTGACCCAGCGTTCGATCCAAGACTGCAGCACCGCCACGTACGCTTTCATCGTAGCTATGCCCACTGGCACATCAGCCGAGATATCCCATCTACGGGATATCTTCCACGTCTCGGGCGCAAGGAACCAGTCTGACTTAGTAACAGACGCATTGTGCGTTTGAACGAGAGATGACGGGGCAGCGAAGTCACTGTCCATGAGTAGGAATGCCAGGTCCAACATAAGGTCGTCTGGAAGGATTGACTCAGCGAGCACTCCATCCTCTAGTATCGACACCGAGCCTCTCAACGCATTCGACAGCAATGGCCGAGACGAGGAAGCTGCTCTGCTTCTCGACGGTGGATAGACGCAAGACCTGCCCGCATCCGCGCATCTTGCGCATGACGGCATCTGACGACCGCACTTCCGCTTGGACTTTGCGCAGGCGATGCAAGCATTTGATTCCGCGTGTGTCGGCATAGTCGAAGGTCAAACTGGAACCCTTTGGAGTCTTTCTCGGGGGCAGAACTGGATCCGGATCTTGTCTGCGGTGGAAGTCAAGGGGATTACTGTACTTGTAGGTGAGCATTTGTCATCAAATGGGTGCATCCCTATGTCCATTGGGCAATCGCCCGCACGCTAGTCCGAGGGGCGGAAGCCTAGTCCGCAATATACAACACCTCCCTCCAACTTTATGCGGTCAATATCGAGGACAAAGAGCATCTTATTGTTGAGACAGGATGGTTTGATAACATAAAGCCGTCTGGAGTTGCAGTGCAATCTTTAACGGCCCTGCAATCGGCGGGTGCTTCTACTAATCAACCCACCATGGCCATACTACTTTGCCATATTTCCATTACGGGAAAAGATATTTCTCTACCCTGAAGAAACGATAATGCACTTCAATTTACACCTGAATGCATTTGGTTTAGGAGACCGCGGCGGACCGACATGATGTAACGCGGACCCGAATCTGTGAGCGGACTAGCTCTCGGGATTTCGCATGGATGCCGTGAGGTGGCTCTGAGTATATATATAAGAAGGCTCCAATGCAGACTTACAATCCATATCATTATTCAGTGCTCTGCTTTGCATCCCACACCAATCAATATGTCCGTGTACGTCATTACCGGGGTGTCGAAGGGAATCGGAGTGAGTCTGTCTTATGCCTTGCTACGCATTGCTTTTGCTTAATCCAACCTAGTTCGAGTTCGTCAAGCAGATCTCTGAAGACCCGAAGAGCATAGTCGTTGGTTTAGTTCGCGACAAGTCGGCGACCGAGAAGAAGGTGGCAGCAGAGTTGGGCGACCGTTCCAATGTCCACATCCTCCACGGAGACCTTACCAGCTATGCCAGCCTGAAGCAAGCCGCTGCGGACACTGCCAAGATAGTTAGCGAGCGCGACATCGACTACCTGGTTGCCAACGGAGCTTTCCCATCCCTCTTCGATGCCTATGACCCCATCGGCGCATTGTAGGTCTACTTCCCTCTAGCTACTGTCCGGGCTGGTCTGTGGTTAACGCTCTGTGTTCAATAGGGGCGACAAGGTCGAGGAGCTGGAGGATGTTTCATCGAAGCTATTCCAGACCAATGTCGTCGGCAACATCCACCTCTTCAACCTCTTCCTCCCTCTTGTCATGAAGGGCAAGGTCAAGAAGATCATCGCCATTTCTAGCGGCCATGCCGACCTCGACTTGATCAACGATCTCGAGATCGAGATAAGTGCTTTGTACGCTGCATCCAAGGCGGCCATGAATGTCATTGTGGCCAAGTTCAACGCGCAATACAAGAAAGACGGTGTGCTCTTCGTGAGTATTAGCCCCGGAGCGGTAGAGGTGGGCCACTTTGCAGATGGTACGTATCCTTATCTTCAAGATTGAAACATCTGGATATTTTGCTAATACAGACCCACAGCCACTCCAGAGCAGATCCAAGGTGTGATGGGATTCATGGGCAAGCTTTCAACCTATGCCCCTCACTTCAAGGGCCCAACCCCTGTAGACGAAGCTGTCCAAAACATTAGGTCGACCTGGGAGAAGGTCGACATCGACGGTGGGTATGGTGGTGCATTTATCTCGCATTTTGGAAACAAGCAGTGGTTGTAAACCTAGGGTCCCGATGCATTATAGCAGATACACTTATCAAAGTAGGTGTACGCCATACGTACATCCACGTACACTCCACGCGACCAAGTTATATGTCAATAAACTCAATTCCAGATGTCCCATTGATGTAGTTGACCTTACGTGTGTGTTCGTACCATTCTTGACAGCTAACTGAAATATGCTCATTTACATTCACCCGTCCACGGTGATGATCAGCCAAGGGGAAGGGAACCTCCTATGTTGCAGTTTACTAATACTCCGCGAGCTTCAAGACTTTCCTGAATAAGCTACAGATCCGCCGGTAGTCTTTTCCAATGATTGAGTCGTGCTCTAATTCCCGTTCGCGAAGTGCCTCGTAGAGCTCTACCACTGATTTGGAATAATCCACAACGACTGCCGTCTCTTCATCCACCATTCCAAGGAGCCCATACACCTTATCCCGTATATCAGAGCATTGCCAATCCTGGAAAACCTCCAGAAGCGTGTTTAGGTGCGGTTTTGGCGTTTCCGGATGCCTCCAATGCGCTCTTTGCCAAACCATAACACTTGCGGAGCTGGAAAGTATTCCTGCAGCAGAATCATGGTGTAATAACCAGCTTCCAAGCTCCAGAGTCTTTAGTTTTCCATACAGGCTCTCAAGCATCTTCCATTCAAAGCTCTTCTTTCCGCACAGCACGGTGATTTTCTCGGCATGGATAATTTCCTGAATGATCCAAATCCGCCTCCAATAGGCCCTATCGCACAGCGCGAGTAGAGCCCTGCCTTCATCTTTCGTCCATAATCTCTTATATCCGCACCCTTTTCGTTTCAGCGGAGCTGATCCCTGTGTCGCCATGAAATTCATGGCAACGTCGGAATTGTCCGCTTCTTGACCTAACCAGACGACGACTTTCGCAGCATTGGTGTAAATCTTTTTCATCAGTCGAACTTGATGATTGCGCTCCAATATATTCGTTTGATCAATGCAGATCGCATCGATCCAGAATATATTGGTCTTCTCCAGTTTACTCGAGTTCCAAGAATGAAGGAACCACCATAGATTTAGGGGAATTGCCAGACCATTGCCGCCAATCTCAATCAGTTTTGTCCTCGCTGGATCACCCCAAGTATATGATAGTGCAGTATATGTTGGTAAAGTAGACAAGGAGACTACATGAAAGACACCCTCTAGGTGTGACGCCCCCGTAGTCGACGTGAGCTCAAACAGCCGAATTTGTTGATGAGAGAGATCAATCAAGGGGTGTGCTAGCGTTTTATTTGGCATGAAGCGCTGCGTCTCCAGAGCTTTCGAATTCTGATTTTCCGTAATTGATGATAGAGACATCAGGGGAATCAGGCATGGCACCTCACGATTGGAACTGCAACTCCATAGTCAGTCAAGTCTGCGTTAGAGGCCTTCCACAGCACTTCATATCCCACTAAATACAATGATGGCCCATGAATTTGCTTACCTAATTTCATTTGGAAGACTCAGGGACGATAAAGCAGAAGTTGGCCCCGAAGTCAGATGTTCTCCTACCGTATTTGATAATATATCTCGCAGGACGATGACATCCATCTTCATCTTCTGGATTCGAGCCTCCTGGATTCGAGCCTCTTGGATATGGGCCTCCTGAATACGGGCCTCCTTTTCAACGCATTCAGCCCTTGACATCCTGTGGGTTCGAGTCTCTCCGGTGGACAGAATCTGCTGTTCTCCATATCGGAGGCGCCAACGACGAAGTCTTTCTTCTTCTCTTGCGATACTTCTCTCCTTTGCGTCGATCTTCGTGCAAATCTTGCATTTCTCAGTAGATTGATAACGATTCATAACAAGCTTCATCCCGCATGTTTTCGCCAATTCTGTATTCTTTGCTGCAGTGCTGTCGAAAATGGCTCCATTTCCAGCATTTGCAAGCGAATTCCGACGCATCGTAAAAGCACATGTTGCTGATCAACACGGTGCTCTAGAGCAACTTGGTCAAGACTGAACAGATGAGACGATAGTCGTCTGGTAGTTCTATCTTGCAGCGTTGATCTTGCCGGTGAGCTGCGATTAGAAGTGACGAGGCTGTCAATACAGCAATGGGGCGTGCTTAATGACAAGAGTTCAGTCCAACAAGCCTATATGATATTTGAGGATAGATGAAAGACTACGATTCCAGGTTCTCTTACTTGAACAAAGCTGTCGTCTTTGATGTCGTCTCTCTTCAGGTTTCAACAAGAGGACGAACAAGGCAGTTGTCGCAATATTTGCGTAGCCTTATACGGACTAATAGTCACGTGATGCCAAAACTTCTACTGTTTGTAGACATTGTTAGTGGGTCATCTGCGATTATCAGATTAGGGGCCCCCTAAGAAAGTCTTAGAAGTATGCGTTCTCTATACCTTGCGTAAGGAAGCATACTTGCATTTTGGAAGATAGTTGTTTTGTATGGGGCCATGGTTGACGTTCTTTTTGGGTAGCCATGCACGGTCATGATGGTCATCAGGGGTGCTGGTATCCCCGATAACCTGCAGCAACCCCTGCAGCAATCCCAATAGTTTGTCTCTCCCGTGTGCAATTTGAGGGGTTGTCAGCCTAGCAAAAGCTTGTGCGAGCGGGGATGCTTCAGCTTACATGCAAGGGAGGGGAGGGGCAGTGCTGTCTGCCTAGATACCTAATCTCCCTCCCACTTCTTAACGCTCCGTTTGCTTCCTTCTTCGCACGTCCTCCAACGGATTCCAATTCCCTTGGATCATTTTGCCCAAGCCTGCGCAACTGTCTATCTGAAGCTTTCAGTCGCCTAGATTTGCCTTTCTATCGAGATGCGCAGCTAAGTTTTCATTCCGATATAAGTATTGGACGGACAGCGCAGACGGATTTACGAACGCATGCAACAAAAGTATACTCAGTCAAAATGCCTCACCACGGCGGATTATTGAACGAGCTCGAGAACGATCTTGAACGGCTGGTAATCAGGTACGCGCGCCAATTCGAAAACGTGTCAAGACTTCTCTAATCCCTTCGGCAGTGCGAGCCAGAACTCTCAACAAAACTTACCGCAGAATGGCCCATACATGCAACAACCTGTCGGGTACGGTCAGATGGGAGGCAATATGCAATACCAGCAACCAGTTTACGGCATGCAACCACAAGTCATAGGCATGCAGCCCCAGATGATGAGCATGCAACCACAAATTATGGGTATGCAACCGCAGATGATGGGCATGCAGCCCCAGATGATGGGGGTGCAACCTCAGATGATGCGTCAGGTCCCAGTGGGCGCCCAGATGGATCCATATGGTCGAGTTATAATCGATTCCGGAGATGGCACACCAGCGAAGATATATGGAGGCCAATTCGAGGGGGCCGGCGCAATCCAACAGGGATACCAAACAGGTTATGCTGTCAACCAAACAGGCAATTATATAGCCTCCGGCTCGCAAGCGGGACGGCCACAGTATTATCAGCAACAGTCACAGATGGGATTTCAGCAAGGACCTGCTCAAAGCTATCAACAGATACCTCAACCTGGCTTCCAACAGTCCCCTCAAGGTTATGCTCAGATGCCACAGCCAAGCCCGCAATCCAGTGTTTCTCAACTCCCGCAACTTTCGCCCCAGCAAAGTTATCAATCGGTGCAACAACCTGCGCAGAACAATCTGCAAGTGAGACAACCATCTCCGCAGCCGATTCAATCTCAGACTCAGAGCAGCCCGTTACCATTGCCTCAGTCTACAAACAGCCCTGGGACAATCTATTCGCCAACGTCAACTCTTCCGCCCTCTTATACACCTGAGCCACAACCCCAGCAGGTTCAACAAAATCAACAGCAAGCCCAGCCTGCCTCGATTCAATCATCTAGCTCGTCGGCTCGCCAGCCAAGTCCTGGAGTGAAAGACCCAACACTTCAACCCGCAGTAACTTATGCCCCAGAGCCGAAAGGAGTTTATCAGTCAACCTCTCAAGCACCTTCGCAGAATTGGACCACACCAAATCAATCAACTTCTCAGATTGGTTATGTTCAAGTCTCCCAACCGGCTTATTCAACGAGTTATTCAAATGGTCCTTCCCCAAATCCGTCATTTCAGCAACTCCCCATGCAGTCACAAGCATCTTTTCAGCAACTGCCCATGCAATCACAAGCATCTTTTCAACAACTGCCACTCCAAGTTCAGAGCGGCTCATACGCACCAGAAGTCGTCAGGGCGGTCAGTTCACAAGCGCCAGCATACTTGCATCCGCGAGATACCGAGGTCAGATTTCAACCATCATCCCACAAGGCTGATACACACCACCACGCTTTGAAAGCCCTCCACAACTCGCCACAAACCGTAGAAGCTTTAACAGCAGTCCTTGGCACCTATCTCCTCGCCAAACAATCTCATGAGAGTCACCATATCCACAGCGGAGTTGGGACTTATCGTCATTCCCGCCCCGAAGTCCAAGTATACAGCACCGAAATGGATAAGATCGAGACTCTCTCAGCCGACTACATCTCCAAACATAAAACCCCTCCTCCCGTGTGGATATCAGCCCTTGGGCCTCACCGGAGACAAGTATTTGCAACACTGTACAACAATAACGAGCTAGTGCGCGCGTTCTGCTCCGAGATCAACGGTGGCCCATTGATGCTACCCGCTCTGGACTCCTACGCCTTAGGTACAACACTTACGAACTTCAAATTCGCAAAAGCGGTAACGCGTCCACCAGCTTTCAATGCTGGATATCAAGTATTGAGCCAGGTAAGCTTGTTTCCATATTAAATTACTGTTTTTTTTGCTTGAGGAGCTCAGAACCTGGGACCTTCACGGGAACCTTCATGTGTCTTGGGAGCCTGGTTCCTCAGCTCCCGAGCTTCCTCTTGCAATTTAGGAATTATATATGCTAATTTGATGATCAAGGTCCGCACGGTAATCCTTATTGACGACAGCGGGTCCATGACGGAGCCAGGCCATCAATCCTGGGGTTTCAGTAGCGGCAGGACTGAAAGCCGCTGGACGCAAGCCCGAAACATGCTTGCAGATCTCGCACCCTTCGTTGCATCATACAACCCGCAAGGCATCGATCTACACTTCCTGAACCGCATCCCCTTCTACGGTGGCTTGAAGACCTCAGCAGCTGTCCAGGCCGCATTCGACAGCGACTATCCTTCAAACGGGACACCAACCGGCCAGCGCGTAAACGACATCCTCGACGCCTACATGTGTTGTCTCCGACACTACCGCAACTTACTCCCACTGAACCTCATCGTCATCACAGACGGCGAAGCAAATGACGAGCACATCCTGCACTGGACGATCGAGCACCATGTCACGAAGATCGTGCACCGCGGGTTCCCGGCCCACCAGTTCGGCATCGAGTTCGTGCAGGTTGGTGATTGCGAGCATGCGACGAGGCATCTGGAGAAGTTGGAGGAGGAGGTTAGTAGGCATCATTTAAGGTTTCAGAGGGATGTTGTGGGTGTTACGCCTACGACTCGTATTGGCAGGATGGATGGCGAGAAGTTGTTGGGTATTGCGGTTAGTGGGATTGATGCGAGGATGAATGGGTATATGCGAACGCGTGGAGTTAATGTTTGATGGGTAAATGTTCGACTGATAGTTTATGATACCACTGAAGTTGCTACTTATAGTTGACAGTTGTGCGCGCTGTGGTACTTCATAGTTCGCGGACAGAACCATACATGATTGTTGGATTTTATCTTGACAGGAAGAAATCGCCCTCTGCTCGTCCAGGCTGTTGCCCCTCTCACTATTGTCCCACAAAAATGAACCTCAGTGGCTTGTCATTATATCATTGCCAAGTCATAATCCAAGCAGAAAAGCCTCAGTTCGTCATGATGGTGCTTGAAGGACTATGGTAATGGAAGTCGATCTGGCAGAGATCTCCGGTGTAATACTGTCCCCCTCTAAATGATACCAACAGTTAGCTAACAGTCCTTGGACTACACCCGCAATCGGTTTTCGGCTTATTTGAGGCATCCCGACGAGTTTTCTTCAACCCGCGGAAGAGTTTCCAAATAACAAGACCAGTGGGTGGGAGATTGACTATAATTGCGAGGATGGCAATGATTGCCTCAGTGGATAGCGCCATATCGAAGGGAGGATGTGTATATTTTGCTTTCATCGGAGGTAACTCGACAGGCAACGACTAGTAAGAATTCACTGCGCCCTAGATCTCTCACATATCATATACCGAAGCCCAGTCCTTAGATTCTCGCGAATTCTGGTCAGAGGCTTTTGCTTTCGAGGCCTCGCTTGGCGCAATTCAGCGTTGGGCCAGGCACTTGGGAGCGAAACTTTGGAAAGACCCAATCAGCTGGCCCGGAATCGCATCCGACGCGGTTTCTTGACATCGAGGGGCTTGGATGGCAGGAAATATTGTGGAAGTATCCAATCATGATGCCTGGCTTACGCCGATTTCAAGCATACCAGCCGGGCGTGCTGCAAGGGTCTGACGCAGCCACTTCACAAGCTGCCAGTGAGATTGCGGCGGTGTAAAGAGCCACGCACTTTCGACGAACTTTGGGATGGGCCAATCTCTTGTATCGATGGTCACCATCTAACATCTTCGCAACTTCTGTCTATTTTTCGCGCTGTCTGCATCATACAACCTGTCAAACATTTAACGATGGCGGATACTCGAACGATCACAGAAGCCGAGTGGGAAGTGCACAGAAAGGCTATTGAGGAGCTGTACGAAAACCACACCCTCAGCGAAGTCATGACTTTGATGGAGCAAGACCACGGATTCAGTGCAAAGTAAGCCACCCAGATTCTGATTCAAAGCAAAATCAACCCAACAGAACCAAAGGAAAGCTCAGTACACCCGGAAATTCAAGCAATGGAACCTTTCGAAGAACTCGACAAGCGACAAATGGAAATTTGTGGCTCAAAAATTGGAGAAGCGGAAGCGCGAAGGCAAAGAAAGCGAGACATATATGAACGGGAAACTGGTACCACACAAGAAAATTCAGAAGGAGATATCAAGACATCCCCCTCCTTCCTTTTATGGTACACTCGACATAGGTAAGTGGGCACCAAAAAGCTCTTGACGAATCCTCAACTTAAAAAATCAAAGCACCGAGTCCGCAAACACCCCCTGGGGTCGAAGTTTGCACCCCACGAGTAGAAGGTGGATGGAGTCCTCAATATGTGGACTTTTTACATATCCCATGGTTTCAGTTCGATGAATTCGTTTGTGCAAATCGTTGGTAGCCCACTACAAGCTTGTTTTTGCCTAGCTAATTATTACGCAGTTGAGTTTCAGCAGAGACAATTTCATCGACAATATCCTAGTGTTCTCCCCTCAAGCTCCCAGAGAGCCACAATGGATTCCCCACCCGTCAAATCCACACAATACTTGGATCCGTCTATCATAGAGGATGAAATCAGAAGCCCTTTGCCCACTCACCCCTCCGCCAACGAAGCGCGAACTGTTTTCGCACAGGTCATGGGTGACCACCATTCTCGGGGTGAGAACATCACCTCAGTGATAACTTCACGATTAGACGGATTTCTCCCAGAGAGAGAAGACGGGGAGGTCGAGCGCAATGCCAAGAGAATATTTGACGTATCATCAATCGGCGATGCGTCACTTCAGCTTCTACGCTATGCAGTCTTCCTCTCGTCCAACAATCTTTTATTAGATGCACAAATCGACAATTTGCTCAAGTGGATGGTTAGGACTGATCAGTCATTCCTCATTGAACGCTTGATCAAGATTAAGATGCCTACCGTGGAGATTTTCTATCGCACCTGCTTGTCAGTGCGACGCGACTACAGGAGAAGAATATCGTGCGTACCATTCTCGCTCAGGGCGTAGACGTCAACACACCAGCAGGTGACGTACCAAAAGTCACTGCGCTGTATCATGCAACAGTGCAGCAGAATCTGTACCTCGTCAGGCTTTTGCTAAATGCAGGGGCAAACCCGAATGCAAGTGCCGCGTTTGGCCAGATGAAGTCTCCATTACAAGCAGCAGTGCAGTTGAAGAACAATCACGAATTGGTCCAAATGCTACTCGATGCAGGTGGCGAAGTGGATGTGCAGCCTATTAAACCCTTGAAATCAAATTCATTGTTGACTTCTGCGACCTTGAACCACGATGCGCATCTGGTTCGAATGTTTTTGAAATCGAAAGCAGACGTGAACCTAATGACGGAATTTTCTGTCACGGCGCTACAAGCAGCAGCTTCGGTCAATGACTTGGAAATATTTCATCTTCTTATCGATGCTGGAGCTGACGTTAATGCTCCATATGGAAATCGGTACAGGTCTGCTCGCATGGCAGCCGTGGCCGGCGACAATTCCGAGCACCTGGTATCACCCATTCAACATGCGGCATATAAGAACAATACAAAGATGGTCCAGGTATTACTGGACCTAAATGCGGACGTCAGCGGGTATATACAGGATGAAGATGTCAAATGTCTTTGTGCGCGATGTATTGACATAGACGAATGTGTGTTTGGCGCGTGTTGCTTACAAACACCGCTTCAACTCGCTGTATCGAATGAAAATTATATCCTCGTTCGCCTCCTCTTATTATCAGGAGCTAATGTAAATGAACAGCGACATGGAGGCACACCTCTACAAATAGCTGCGCGGAAGGCTAATACTGCATTGGTACATCTCCTCCTCCGGAACGGCGCCGATGTCAATGCCCCTGCTCACAAAGCTGGTGGGAGAACCGCCCTCCAGGCTGCAGCAAAAGGTGGAGACAGCGATCTTGTACAGATCTTACTAGATGAAGGTGCAGACTTGAATGCCCCTCCAGCTTTCATATATGGAATGACGGCGATTCAATCAGCAGCCCAGGGTGGCAACACTGAGATTCTGCGAACACTGAGACTGCTTGGAGCGGATGTGAATAGCAAGCCATGCCCAAGAGGTGGAAGAACCTGTCTTCAAGGAGCCGCCCAAGAGGGAGACATTGAGATGATTCGCGTTCTCTTGCAATTTGGTGCGGAGATCAATGCTCCTGCTGCTAGTGAAAAGGGAAGAACTGCACTTCAAGCAGCAATTGAAAGCCGCGACGAGGATTCTATTGACTTTCTTATCAAGATGGGGGCAGACATCAACGCACCACCTAGCCCAGTAAAAGGCATATCAGCTCTGTACGGTGCTATATGTTGTCGTGATTTGGAGCTAATTCGCCGGCTTTTGGAAGTTGCGGACCCTAACGGGAAGACTAGTCGACATCCACCAATTGTTAAGGCCGCCGCTAAATACGGATATTTCGACATCGTCCAGTCTCTCATCGAAGCAGGCGCCGATGTTAACGCTCTTGGAGACAAACAAGAAAGTTCACAGTTTGCATTGCAGGCAGCAGTAACTAGTCTACAGTTGAACGTCGTTCGCCTATTGCTTGAAGCTGATGCGAATGTCAATGCTTCCACCGCCGATCTATCGTTAACGCCTTTGGAACTTGCAGTCGAAGAAGGCGACAGTGATATTGTGCGCCTTTTACTTGATAATGGCGCAAACGTGGATCCTCCCTCGAGAGTCAAAAATCCCAAAACCACAGCCTTGACCCGGGCGTTGCTCTTCCCCCACGGGAATGAAACCATGGTTGCGGATTTGATTGCAGCAGGCGCAGATGTTAACAGAGGGAGCAGGAAAGATGGCCTACCACTTACTGCTGCAGTCAAAAATTTCGACTTAACCAAGCGCCTACTGCAAGCCGGTGCGAATGTGAACGGGAAATGGCCAGGGAAGCCTACCGCTCTCCAGGAAGCATGTGGGATGCACGATATAAATATTATCAGGCTTTTGCTGGCTATTCGTGCTGATATAAATGCGCCAGCAAGTGCAAAGCGGGGGAGAACGGCTCTGCAAGCGGCGGTGGAGCATGGTAGAATTCCCATTATCAAGTTACTACTAGAGCAGGGCTCAGAGTGTAATGCACTGCCAGCAAAGTCTTATGGTGGCACTGCACTTCAGTTTGCGGCGATAAAGGGAAGAATATCTGTTGTTATACTACTCATCCAAGCTGGGGCCGAGATAAATGCCGCGCCATCGAAGAAAGGCGGGAGGACTGCCCTGGAAGGAGCAGCAGAGCATGGCCGTCTAGACGTGGTGTCATTACTTTTGGAGAATGATACTGATAAAGATGGGATTGATGCACGCTGTCAGAGAGCAGCAAAATTGGCTACAGCCAATGGCCATCATGTCATAGCAAGAATTTTGAAGGACTACAAGAAAAGTAGTACCAAGCAGAAAAATTAAGGGGGTAGACGAGGAGAAGAAACGGGTTGAAGGGTTGAAGTTTGCGTGCCTGAATTGTGGAAATAGGGGGGATCGTGAACGTGATTGTATGCGGATTGTATCGAGTAAGGAGTTTGGTCAAGCGGAGTATATCAGGCAGAATTGCCCTTTCCGGGAATCTGTTAGAGGCAAAAGCTGCGATGAACTGAGTAGGCTGTGAGGATGCGGTGAGGGGACATAATTTACATGTAATGTGGTAGTGCTTGTTCCCTTAGAGTAGACTATTGAACGATAACAATCCATTTCTCCTATCTCTACTACTAATCGGCCAAGATTCCTTTCGTCTTTCCTCTCTAGATCGATTTGCACTCATCATCTTAGCGGTTTGCAAACATCACGTGACTTGCGACTCATCTTTCCTAGACTTCTGCGTAACCTTTGTCCCATCTGGAGGTGGGTTTTAGCATTACACGCGATTTTGAGATATTGATTATGATATCCTCTGCTCGAAATATTCCTTCTCCAAGTACTCCCCCTTTGTGACTGACGAGTTCAAGCGAACCGAAAAGGGGCAGATTAGCCGAAACCCCTCAACGCTTGGTGGCAACTACAGGGGCTTTCGGCCAACTCAATAACAGATTGAGCTTCTGTAATGGCCGTAAGAGGGTTTAGCTAGGAACACTAAGTCCAAGGATTGATTATTTGGCCAATGGTACCTCAGTCTTTGCTCTTCTGACGTGCGCTTCGCATCATCTTGCAAATGCCGATCAGACCTCCTTATCTGGAAGGTCAAGGGGTCCCACTTCAACGCACGTCTTATCTGTGAAACGTAACGTGATAATTCGGCTATAATCCACTGACAAAACAAGAAATATTTCCGTCGGGAAGAGTCCAATAGATCAGCAGTAGTATGTACTTATCAGAGTTACGTCGGGGAGGGGCTTGGGAGGTAGGGTCCAACAAGCGGGTCCAGAACCATTGATAAGGATATGAAGCGCTGGGGTAGTAAAAATGGGGTATATACATTGCCCATCTCCGCAGAGTCAATTCTATTTAGTCTATTATTCTTGTTAGAGTCTCAAGCCGACATGTCGCCATATATGAACGAAGAATCATCTGCTTCTGCGTATGAGCTTTCAGCTGACAAAAAGTCCTTTCCCGAAACTACAGAGAGGCAATTTGAGGTTCAAGATGAGATCATTCTTGAGGATGGATTACGAAGAGGACTTTTGGGGAGACATATCACATTGATCTCTCTCGCCAGCGTGATCGGAGCGAGCTGCTTTTATGGTTTTGGATATGCATTGTACTTATCAGGACCGCTGGGCGCTCTCATCGGATTTGGTATCGTTGGTATGCGCTACTCTAGAATTATTCTCAATGTTTGGAATAAAAAAACTCATGAGTCCTTAGGTTTCATCGTTTGGGCGCTGATGCAGAGTATTGGCGAAGTAACAACCATGTTTCCCATCGCAGGCGGTTTCATCGAAGTATGCTTCTTTATTCAAGTCTATATGTTTGCATTATTGACAGAAATATTAGCATGCTGGACGATTTGTTGATCCTGCATTCAGCTTCTCAATGGCCTGGATGTATTACTTCATGTGGTCCGTGTTTCTCGGAAGCGGTAAGTATCCCCCATATTCCCCCTCCTTCGAGAATGATGTGTTCATAAAACTATTTCAGAATGGAATGGGGCCATATTGATTCTCCAATACTGGGTTCCTGAAGAAAAGATGCCACTATACGATTGGGTCATCGTCTTTTGGGTCTTCTTCTCGATCCTCACTACACTCGGTGTCGTGGTGTATGGCGAGATTGAGTACTATTCGGGGTGGTTCAAGATCATCTCCCTAGCCGTTTGTTTCTTTATATCATTCCTCGTCAACGTTGGTGCCTTTGGAAATGGTTATATCGGCTTTCGATATTGGAATCCACCCGAAGGTAGATATCTCACCAAATTGTGCTTTTGTTGCTAATTGCATAGGTCCCGTTGTCAATGGAATCAATGGCTTCGGCCAAGTGTTTGTATTGGCTTCTGCATATTACGTTGGCACCGAGATTATCTCCTTAGCCGCCGGGGAAACGAAAGATCCCAGGAAATCCATCCCTACGGTTTGTCTTCTAGCACCGCTATAAAAAAAAAGGACCAGCCATCTAATTCACGTCATAGGGTGTGAGCTCCGTCATCTATCGGATTCTTTTCGTCTACATGGGCTTGATATTCTTTCAAGGGCTCATCTGTCCATCGGATTCTCCCGAATTGCTCAACCCTAGCTCAACTGTAGCATCCTCGCCATTTACGATTGGCTTTGTGAAAGCTGGCTGGAACTCAGCAGGAGACTTCATCAATGTTCTTATCGTCGTTGCCTTCATCTCCGCTGTGAATGGGTGCATATACGTACAATCAAGAGCTCTCTACTCTCTCGCCCTGACGCATAGAGCACCACAAGTCTTTGCTATCACTTCAAAGAAAGGAGGTACGAATTTGATTCCATAACTCTCGCAAACCTAGTAAGGCCGCTGACAGCAGGCAGTTCCGTACGTGTCTATCTTGACTTTCGTCTGTTGGGGATTTCTTGCCCTCATGAACTTGAAAGTCACCGCGGGCCAAGTCTTTGCATACATGACTTCCGTCGGAGGCTCAGCGGCATACATCGCTTGGGGTGGCATCATCTTCACCCACCTCCGAGTAAGAAGTGGACTTGTAAAACAAGGTATCGACCCATCCACCTTCCCGTTCAAAGCTTTCGGCAGTATCTGGATATACAGGTTCAACTTGTTCCTCGATATCTTTTTGCTGCTAATTCAAGGCTTCACTGCTTTCGAGAAGCCTTTCAATTGGCGGCTCTTCGTGGTATCTTATATTACAATACCTACGTCCATTTTGTTGTTTATTGGGTATAAGTTATATCACAAGACTCGTTGGCAAGTGCGCAGACTCGTCCTCGAGGGAACTAAAGGCTCATTCAGAACAGGGTACGATTGAGTGAAATGGATTTCTCGGATCGATTACTCAAGATAGTTGACGAAGAGGAGGAGAAGAAACCTTCATTCGTTAAGAAGCTCATTGCTAGTGTGAGGAATTGAAACGAGTGGTTCTTCCAGTAACTCTATCGATGACGAAGACAAAACTTCTCACATCCGCATACACGCCGCAGACCCTGCAGCCCCCTCATCGAGAACGATATCATCTTTCATACGAATTAAAGCAGACGCTTAGTATAATGTCGATATCTCCAATTTAGCTAAGTAGATTGTATCAACTACAATTTTTTATGCTAAGTTTCTGCTGGCAACGCGATGTCAAAACGGTAAGATTTGCTGATCAACAAGAATTCAAGATCGCATGATGGTCATTAGCCAAAGCCTGCCAACAATTTCACAAGGGACCTGTTTTCAGTCATCACAATATCCTTGGCAGGATTCAAGCTTGAACACTTCAGAAGTAATCCCAGTAAGCAATGTTTAAATTTCAAAGCCTTGTACATAACTAAACTGGAACTTGATTTCCCTTTTTCCCTTTGTTCTTCTTCTTCTTTTTCGGCCCCCCAGATTCAGAACCCGTTCTAACCATAGCTGGAGGACTTTCCACAGTTTCGACATGCTCGACATGCTCAACCATTGAAGACTTAACAACAAGAGGCCCTTCTTGAACTGACTCGCTATCCTCCTCCACTATTGGCAATTTGATCAAAGTAACTTTTGGAACAAGGACAGGAACATCATCCTCAACTTCTGGGACTCGCATTTGTGCATTCCCAACCGTAACATGAGTAACCTCCTCGACTACTGGCAAGATCTCCACCTCGACCGGCTCTGCGTCCTTGGTCTTGCTCACCCACTGTTGTACCGTTGTTTCTTCGGTGACGGATGGCTCGGCTGGTTCAAATGGAGGAGGTTCAGTGTCAGCTGGCACGGTCTGAGTCTCCGTGGTCTCACTTTCCCAGCAAGCAGATACCGACTCTGCCGGTTGGTCGACAACAGGCTCAACAGGAGTTTCTTCAACTGCAGCAATCTCTGCTGAAGGTTTTGGCTCCGCGGCCACCTCTGCAGAAGAAATGGGGGCTGCTTCCTCATCTTGAGGGGGGTTGTCGGTACCTGGGATGACAATGTCATGAACGGCGGACTGGCCTGGCAAAAGCCGTGGTGCACCATGGGGATATGGGCAGTCATCCACATTTTGGAAAGCCCATCCACGGATGTCAGAGTGATCGTGAAATCTGCAAGCTCCCCCGGCTTCGATACCTTCAATATTCACATCTTTACCACTTTTATACTGGAAATAATCCCAGCCAAGTCCTTGACACTCGTGGAAAGCTGTCTGCCACAATGTAGAGTCGGTCCGACCCTCCGACGCAACAAAGCCTAGGAAGCTCAATTGTCTGAGAGCGGAACCTGCTGGAGCAACCTTGTATACTGCGGATATCATATCTGGTGTGATGCTCCATTTGCCTTCGCCCAGGGCAGCACGAACGACATCGGAAGCCTGATTGCGAAGGTGGTAGATTTTGTATTTTTGGGCGAAGACGGCGAGGTTAAGTGCACCGTCTACAAACTCGGACTCGCTGCCATCGATATGCGAGATAGTCGGTTCGTAGGCATGGAGCCAGATGAAAAAGTCTTCGAATGTAGGTTTTGTGACATCTGGGAGCGCGATCTCGTCACCGGAGTCGTTGAGTGCGTTGCGGAGCTTCTTGAAGTCTCGAGAGTATTGTGCCAGAAGGTCGTACGGGACTTCGAATGGGTCTTGGTTGGTGCCAACGAGCACTTTGACACGCTCGCTTTGTATGGATCTTTTTGAATGTCAGAATGAATGAATAGCACGTGGGCTGGAAAGATACTTACTTGATGTACCAAGACCGACGAATCTCTGATTGGCTCAAAGCCGCACCAGAGTCAGAAACCACTTGGTCCGCCATGTTAAACGACGGAGTAGTATCCTGAGAATTCGATGGTCAGAAAGGGATCTTTCAGGCAATTGAGCCGTGACTGGCCTCTGTTATGAATCAATTCATTTTCTGGGGTTCGTTACACAGGGCGGCTCTGCGAGGTCTCGTGGCACCAATGAAGAGCATACATGATGCATGCTGCCTCACATTCTGCAGCCTCGAGTTTCCCCACCCCACACGTGCTCAACCCCACATTTCTGTAAGCCTCACCATTTTTTGGGCTTGTTGTCTTGCATGAGCAGCCTCACTCTGCACGACTCATCAACTTGCAGCGTGACAACGAATTGGTGCAGTCTCGCCGAGTAGCTGAAAGCGGGAAAAGCACCCTGCAGCGGATTCTTCCGCGCCTTCCAAGTTCCGCGATTGGATGTTCTCCTCTGAGGCTTGTGCATGGCGATTCTCGTCACGGGTATTAGCGGTTAGGACGGGAGAACCGGTGGTCGGATCTTGCTTCCACCAGAGATAGAATGAGGCGTGTATCCACAAGCATTATGTACTTGAAGTTGATCCACAATATTAATATCATGATGCATAATATCAGCTTCGGTCAATATGAGTTGCAATCCCAATGAAGTGAACTTGAATGTGGAGCTGCAAGTATCGTTGTCGATTCCAAGTCCTTCGTTTCGCTGCTGTAGATACTCATGACTGGCACTGAGCCGTGCACCGACTCTGTCACAGTCAACTAATCCTCACAGTTTGTGTCTGAAAGACTCCTCGATCCAAATCATCCTGCCATTCTTCGTTCATGTATCCGTGGATATAAGCTGCTCCGACGAATTTGTCAGTACCGTCTGGTTGGGGTCGTAAAATTGCTAGTTCAGGGAGTCCATTCAGTACGAAAATGCAGTCCCCTGGCTGCGTAGCAGTAGGAGCCAGCCCCATATGTCTCTTGGAACTCAGTATCAGGCCGCGACCCGCTGTGACTAAGACAGCAGTGTTCAAAATGTTTTTCCACCGCCTTGGTTTTAAAGACTCGTTCCCTGAGCGATTGTCTGATTTTAATTCTCGGAGTCTAGAGAGTTGCAATTGTACTTTGCGGGAAACCATTTTATCGACACCTGCTTTGCTTCCATTCGCCTCTTCGTCCGGATACGTGATCGTATGTTGCACCCAGCCTTGGTGATCGGTATTTAATCCAGCGCTGATTACCTCATAAACTAGTCTTTCCACATCTCGAAGGTTGTTCCGTGGGCGATTGTCCTTCTTTTTGACATAAACCACTCCTCTGTCGAGCAGTGTGGCCGTAATCTGTTCGATATCCCATGTCCACTTGTTTTGGTGAACAATTGGAACGTATTGAAATTCCACGTATGTACCTTGTAGCCTGGTTTCTGCGACCGAATCGACAATGAAGCCATCAGTGCACAGAATTCTTGAATTCGGAGAAAAACTGATGAAAGCAGGCCTTTGAGACTTTGGAAATACCAACCATTCAGGACGGTAGACCTCTCTCAGGTCTGCCACCCATGAAGGGAAATCTTCGCTAGAAGCCTTGTCGCCATGTTTCACGAGCAGAAGTGCATTCAGATCTCCGCCGTCGATCATATCTGCAGCAATAGCCTCCGTAAAAACTTGAGATACGGACTTGCTATAATCTGGCTTCAATCTCTCACGCATTTTTGTGTGCGTCATGCCGAGGACTGAGTATATTTTGTCTCGTGGATCGGTACACTGTTGTCGATAAAGCCTTTTTAGTAGCTTCCAAAGAGGAATCGGGCGGCCACGGCTAAAACTTGCTCGAAGGTGGCATATTCCGCGAGCAGCGTTGATGGTTTCATTGTGGATGAATAATGTCGGCATCTTGCGTCTAAGCGTACCTCTGCCATATGAAGCCGCGATGATGAAAGCTTCCATCACAGACCAGGCAAATGACTTCTGCCCACAGTGAAAGACTGCATCTTTGGCAACAACAAGCTCCTGGACAATCCAAGCACGCCGCCACCACGGCCTCGCCAAAATCTGAAGCCCTGCTAGTAGTTCATTGTGCCATTTTCCATTCAAGAATTCCTTGAGTTTACGATCGAGATTGCTCTGTACAATCTGGCCAGATTTCAAACTCTCCATCGTGATCCCCCCATTCGCAGAAAAGTCTTCGTAGACATTCAGCATGAATGCAAGTGCCACGTCGCTGTCACCACTCGCTTCTCCAAGCCAGATCACGACGCTCTCTGCTTCCGCATATATTTCTCCCATTTGGGTGACCTGGTGGTTTCGTTCGGAAACATGCCCCTGATCGATGCAAATGGCGTCCACCCAGAGCATGCGGGGCAAGCCCCAAGGATTTTCCCTCAAGCAGCGAAGTGCTTGTTCAAGATTATGAGTGATTGGAAGCTGTTTCCCATTCAAAGTAATCTCGCTACTCAATGTTGGATCTCCCCAGGCGTAGGATAGTGCTTCGTACGGCTGACATTGAGAGCCACGCTGTGTATGGGTGAGTGTGCAGTCCAGGGGCGAGTCAAAGTCTCCCGGAAGCAGACTGAGCAAGCGAAAAGAGCTCCTGTCCTCGGAATCGAGCCGTTGATAGACAAAAGGGCATTCGTTGCTAGCCATGATGTCCAGTGAGGTTGTGCAGAGGTTGTCGCAGCCTCACTTTGCTGAAGTTTGAGTGTCTTAACCCAAACGTAACCAGCCACGGTGGATTAGTCAGCAAAGGCGAAATCATTTCCCTCGCCAACCCTGCCAGCGCTCCCGGCCACGTTTTCCCCCCTGGATTTACCTGTCTCTCCACACGAATTGGCTAGAAGAATTAAGGGATGGGCTTACAGCGGCGTATCGCGACACAGAGATAATGAAATTGCCACGAATCTGTCACTCAGGCCGAGTGCGCCACCCTCAACCAGACCTGTTCTCTAAAATCTTCACCTCACATCGCATCTATGCAAACTCGACGGTTAAATAACCACTGGGCACCCCCCTTCTTATGGTACTGGAACCTTGTCGAATTATTCGTCTGCTATAGTGTATGGACGATGGCAGTTTCAGCCTGACTGAGTTCTTTTTGGGCGTTGTACCCACGTTCGCTATACTTAGGGCAAGACTTTTGAGAGATTTCACGATTGAGGCACACCAAACCTCTTTCCCCCAAGTCAATCCTCGTTTGCTGCTTAAGGATGTATTCTAGAGACTCCCTAATCTTCCTAGGCACTCTCTAGCTCTCTACACATCGGCATGCCCTAACTGTCCTCTCGGGCTGAATAGACAGTCTTACTGTGGCCGCTATTATACACTGTACCCCACAGGATGTACCTACTTCGAATTACCAGGGGACATCTTCCTATTCTTAGCCGATCATGTCTCGTTGGAGTTGCTGCTACTATATTTGGTGCCAGGGTTTGCCCTCTTTGGTATTTTGTATCTCCAGCCGATAACTGCAGGGAGAAATTGAACTCCCGGAAGTAATAGGGCTCGATCAAGGTGTCCATCAGGGTCCTTTCTCGCGGTCTGTCTCTAAAATAGACTTTCCATCCTAAAAGTCTTATACTCAGCCGATGTGGAAGCAGGTGGAAGCCGAAGTGTACCTAACCGTAAGCGAAAGAGGCGGAGGCCGAGAGTCCGATGAAATGGAAAAATTGCGGAGGCCGAGGAATCTCGAGCTAGCCGTGTTAGTGTAATTAGACCTTCCACCTTTCTACCGTAGCAGAATTTTGATGAAGCATGTTTCGATATATAGTGCTATGTTCCACGTACTTTTTCAGCTTTCAGATCTATCTGTGCCTTTTGTACTATCACGCTTTCCCAACTTCTCTTACCAATCCCTCAATGAAAACCAAGTTCATGGCATCTCAAAGTCTCCTGCCGGGGCAACGAAAGAAGTTCATCCTTGTCACCACAGCGATCGGTCTTGCTGTGACGCTCCTGTTTCAGATCAACCTCTATTACCTCTATGGCTCATTCTACCACGAGGTCGACCGAATTTCCGAGTTTCACATTTTGACGGTGGACTACGATGGAGGAATTATTGGACAGTCTCTATCGCAAGCATACCAACAGCTCAAAGGAAAACAGTTCCCTACATTAATCACTGGAACCAAGACGCAATACCCCACACCAGATACAGTATTGCAAGCTGTTCGGGATGGCAAATATTGGGCTGCTATATACTCCATGCCGGGGGCCTCGGCGAGATTGTCTGCCGCACTTCTTGGTGGAATGGCCGCGACGGCATACGACGCCAGCGATGCGTTCACATACGTATGGAATGAAGTCAGATATCCAGCTTTCTCGCAAGAGGTGATACAAGGAAGCCTCACAACACTGGTTGCAGCCGCCGGAACAGCATACGGTTCTATAAATGGCTCCAAGGTGTTGAAGTCTCTTGCGTTGACCGATGACGCCGCCATCAAAGCATATCTGACCCCAATCATGACTTCCGAGATCAATATTCAACCCACGAACCAGGGCGCCAAAATTCTTTACAACACAATTTCCATGGCAATGCCTGTCCTTCAGTGTCTGGGCTTTGTGGTCGCAATAAATCAGATGTTCATCAAATTTGAAGTGCATAGCAGACTTTCCACTATGAGTGGTGGAATCCTCCGATTAACAGTTGGCATCATCTACACATTTGTCGCGTCTTTGACGATGACGGGCTATATCTGGGCGTATCGAGAAGACTGGGCAGTCAGCGGAACTCAATTCGTCCTGACCTGGATACTCTTGTGGCTGTTATTCCACATCCACTATCTGGCAATAGAAGCAGCTATTCAAGTTATTCCTCTTCCCGCCATGCCTTTCCTGCTTATGCCATGGGTCTTCCTCAACATCACCAGCTCGATTACTCCCTTTGAGATCAACCCCGGTTTCTACCGCTTCGGCTACGCCTTCCCGGCTCACGAGGCGTATCAGGTATTGACTGATATCTGGTCCGGTGGCGCCGTCCCGCAGCTTTATCGCGCAATGCCTATCCTTTTCTCTTGGTGGGTGCTGCTTCTTGTGTGTGACAGTTTTAGTCATCGCCGAGCATGCCGGAGGGCTAGAAATATCTCCGGAGATATTGAAAAAGAGTCCGCGACAGCATCAAAGAGCGAAATTAGTCCTCCTGAGACTCCTCTCACAACTGATTCACTAGAGTAAGTGGTCACAGCAGTGCCGCAGAGCTTATTATGGGCTCCGGGTGGTAAGCGAGAATTTTCACTAAAGCATGGTATGCAACTGTATATAAATGGAGTCTTTTGGTAAAGCGTGTGTTGTTAGTATAGATAATATTACTTTTTTGATTATGCCATTACCCGGTAAACCAACACTGACACTTGTACTAACTATCAACAGCATTTTTGTTCACCCTAACCCTAATTCTCCTTTTTCAAACCATAGCCTTCATATTAGAAGCAAAATATAATGAGCAAAAAGAGCAGGCTTATTTTGAGTGTGAAATTACTAATCGTGCATTTCTCTCTTGTGCTTCTCTCTCAAGCTGGACTGATGGCATTTGACCTTTCTCACACTGACACACTATCAGCTTTTTATAAGGGCCGGCTTTTCATTGTAAACTCCACTGTACAGCCTCTTGCTTGATCTCGAATCTCTCTATGCAGTACCATCCGTCCACGTAAGCCATCGTTCGTTTCCGAATGTCTCGTCATCAAAGAATGGATAATCATTTGGTATTTCCATTGAATACGACAAGGAGTCCATGAAAGAATCCATGAAGTTAACATCCGAAGATCCGAGAGACATTACCTGGGGAGCAGAGGGGGCATCATTGTACGAGTTTTCCCATCCACCGGGTTGTTGATTTGGAGCAGGGTAGATTTGCTGTGGAATATTCTTTGCAGCGTTTGATTTCCGAGAGACATGGATCCTCCCAGCTAGACCAAGACTTAAAGTTATCTTCTGGGACTCGGTAGTTTGCGGTTGCTGGAGCAAGGAGTCGAGCGATCGAATTGCGTCCACCGCCTGACGAGCAAAATCTCCTCCAGCTTGAGTCGCTACAAACTCCATCATTTGTACAACTTGGTCGACGAGACCTGTTACCATATTGAGATCCACTGTGTACTGGAGTGTGCTAGAGCCACGAGAGGTGCGAAATTTGGACAAAAGTAGAAACGTCGCGCCTGTGAAAGCCTGGAGATCGATTACCCGGTTTGCGAAAAAGCCTTCTGGAAATGCGGGACGCATTGAAATATACTGTCTTGCCATTTCTTGACACGCCTCCAAGCAGGTGATGACGTTGAAGGCAAACTCTGGTCCATCATCATACTTAAGTGCAAGCTGAAGGTGTGTTCTCACCGTAAGATATCGATGCCAGAATTGCAAGATTCCATGCACGGAAAGCTCGGGCCAATCAATTCTTCGCCAACCCTTTGGCATAGAACTTATTAATGAGCGCAGCTCCTGATCGGTGGTGATGACAGCATTGAAAATTTCCATAAGAGGTCTTCCAGAGAAGCTGATATGATCCAGCTCAATCACCCGAGTTGCGATTCCCGTTAGACAATACAGGAATGCCTGCGGATTCACTCGGCCCTGAGAATCGACTATTGGCCGCTTTGGGAGAGGATAGTTGAGAGTCGCAAGAGGTAGCGACCACATCATTGACATAATTTTGTCGACAGCGCAGATTGATTCCCAAACTTCAGCCTTTTGACTCCACGACTCAACTACTGATGAAGATACTTCAGCTTGAGTATTTCGCGAAGTGTCGACCAGCGATTCTTTGTATGATGCGAGAGCTATCGAGGCCCGAGGTAACCCAATCATTTCTGCTAGAGCAATGATCCGTCGGCTTAGAATCCAAACCTTTCTCAGTCCTGAACGACCAATCTCTCTGAAAACATGGAAATTTCTTTGTTAGGAATGATTCTAGAGCATGCCTTCGATTTTGGAAGCACTTACATTCTGAGAAACAGTAGCGACGTCCTTATGCCTTCCAAAGTTCCCGCAAGGGCGTCGTGAGAGATGATAATACGTTCCACTGTATCACACACATCTTTGATGAACGAACTGACATTTTTGATACCTGCTGCATTCGCTACCGTCTCATTTGGCTTTTGCTGAACGGTTATTGCAACAGATAGCAGAAGGTCAGCGATTGCAAAAGGATTTGCGTTTGGATCCTGCAACTTGTCGTACTGTGAGAGCATCTCTTCACCACTGTTGAAGATGTTCGTCATCGGAAAGAGTGAGTTGTAAATATAAAGCCAGGATGAGGCTTGCGCAGAAATGCCAACCAAGTCTTCTTTCGAGGGCAATAAACCCCGCAGGGCATTAGATTCCTGGGCCTTGTGTAAGCTCGGTGCAGGACGCACTGGAGCCTCGGGTCCATATTCGTCTGAGCCAAGCAGTCCATTGTTGAATAGTTGAAGAAGATGACTTTGGGGACTTGTTGGAGATAGATCAGAAGCATTCGAATCAACATCATCATCACTTGGTGTACCATGAAAACCACCAGTATTTCCCATCTGGGATGGTGGCTGCAAGGTAGGTTCAGTGGGTACGCAACCAAGCTTAGTTTCGAGAGTATGCAGGGCTATCCACAGACGAGAAACATCATTTTTCAGATGTGCAATAGAAGCCTTTGAGGTTTTCGCAACGGTGGAAGATCTTCGCAACATCCGCACCTGCAGCTCACAAGTTCGACTGTTCGCCAAACAACGTTGACAGGACTCGGCTCCCTCCGGCAGCCAGTCGCAACGGACTTTCCGATTTCTACCTAAAAACTCACATCAAATCAGATGAGTACATAGATGGAATTTATAGGTTAGCTTACATTCGACACAACTCTTCGCCCCTTTCCGAACACTCTTCACAGAGTCTTCTCGAGACATCTGATCATACGGCATCGAGACTGGTCGGGTCTGCTTTGTTGGTCGATATGAGCACTTCAAGTGATATAAAATTCTAATAAGTCTCGAATGCTTCAATTATAAGGGTTTGATTTGATAACGCGACGAAGAGAGGGAAATGGCGGGAGTTGGACAACTAAAAGCAGCAGCAACAAATGTTATGAGGTATTTTCGGCTATGGAAGCCGCAACGTGCCGTAATAACATATTCAGCGTGAAGTCAGGGTAGCTTCTAGATGAAGCAACTGAGGCCGATTGATGATCCGGAATCAGATGCAGCATTAAAGTGCAAAGAAAGAGTACGATAGATTCCGCAGGATTTAATTGTTTATAAAATACCACATACGCAGCACTGTAGATCGGAATCAATTGAGTCAGTATTCGCATGTTCTGCTATTCTTAGCCAGCAGTCCACCGTACCGCCAGAATCCCTCCAACAATTTACGATAGCACGATCAGTCAGCTTGAGGAGCCTCATGCCACTTCTTGGATTCCCACCGGCTACTACACAGCTGATCGAGATTTGAGATATGTTCGACTCGAATATGCAGTAGTCTGAACTGTGCTGTGGTGTGATAGGAGAGGTTGATACAGGACGGGCCCTTGGCAAAAACAAGCTGCGTAACCAGTATGCGACCAAGCAGCTGACTGAGCTTCTTGGCCCGAAACGGAGGCCGACCGCACGAAACGGAGGCCGGTCGGACGAACAGGAGGCCGGACGCACGAAATCGACCGAGAGGTCACGGGACTGTTTTGTTGAATCTCGGTTTTGGGCTTACGAGTTAGGGAGGACTGCCTGTCGAGATGATGGTACTCTGAGCGTCATCAGTTTGATCCTTTAGCCTTAGGGCCCATACGAACTCTCATTTACCTCATGACTCTCTCTCTTAAATCACTAGATTGCGTACTCTCGTACGTGGCACAATCCTTACAACACTGAAAATTAGCTGCTTTATGCACTATAGTAAGGGGGTTCAGCCCCTGATCAGAACCATTATCAGCATCAATTAGGATACAATCATTAATCTGATCACTCACAAACCTCTCTTTGACCACTCTCCATACGTGATTTTGTCGTGCAGGCAAGACTGCCCTTATATCTAGGCGATCTTTTAGCCTCCTATATCCTTATAAAAGCCGACATAGAGTTTCAACTACCCTTAGGGCTTAGCGCCCCCTCCCCTTATAGTATACTCTAGCTATCTTAAGTCGATAAATTGAAGTCGGCGTGGAGCGGCGCTGTGACTATTCTAGGCTGCCTATATTATTCTTAATACTCTACCTTACTCTGTAGAACAAAAATCTGACCAAGAACTCCCAATATTAGCCGCAACGTTAGTTGCGTATGAAAAATCAGCATGACTCTGTATTGTGTTCAGTGAACCCTTGTTAAGCCTAGAGGTTAGGTGCCATGTGCTACGAGTACCTCAGCCTTCTTATTACGACGTCTCGTTCTCCATTTCAATCCATTTCTTCGAAGAAACCATACCGCGAGAGCTCCAAAGCCACCACTCCAAATTCCCAAAATCGTAAAGTACCAGCCCCTGCCAAGTGTATCTAGCAAAGGTCGTAATGTAGTAACCCCTGCTGCCGCCATAGCACACCTAGTGATGCTTGCCGCAGCAGCGGCCGTGCTCGGGCTTTCCGGGAACACGTCTACAACAAGTGTGTTATATATAGTGTAGAAACACGTGCCCCAGAACCCTTGGAGAAATTGCAGTATCAGCAGAATGGAAACCTGTGCATGTTTTTTCACGGCCCATCCATAGCCTACTAAAGTCGCTGTAGATATCAATAGCAACCAATAGCTGCCCCGAGATCTTGCCCGCTCGATCGGAAACTGCTGCAAGTCCTCACCAGCTTCATCACCCACCACCAGTCTGATGTTTCTTGCTGTAACCTTGTAGTTGTAGTCCATCCATTTGCCATTGCAGTAGCCACCTAGGATAATCCCAGCGCCACGAGGTAAAAATGACAGTCCGATTTGTAGCTCATTGAAAAGGTAGATGCTCTTGTAAATATCCGGGACTGCAGCAACCATGGAGTAATCGACGGTATAGAAGGAACCATGCATCCAAAGGGCTAGAAAGGTGTCGTAGTGAAAGATTATCAGCAGACAGGCTAGTGGGTTTCGCAATCGGATGCTTCCACTAGTTCTAGGCTTCTCGGGAGCAAGAGCCTCGTCATTCTTCGAATCAGGGTTATCAGGCGCTTTCCTTTTGGAGTTCTCCTTATTTCTCATCTTCGACCTCATCCACTGCTTCCCCAGACTCCACAAGCTCTCTCTCCACCACCCCAAACCTTTTCTCCCCTCTCCATTCCCAACTACACTCCGGGCTGTCTCAGGCAAGAATACCGCAACACCGGTCAACAAGACAGCACCTACGATCACCAACGCCCAGAAAACCCATTGAAAGCTTCCACTAGTGAAAGCGACCCACCCACCTATCACAGGTCCTACGCAAGCCCCTAGATTCAACGCCATGCTCAGTGGGCCCAGCATCCCTCCTCGCTCACTTGGCACACAAACATCCGCTACAACACCAAAACTAACAGCATACGCCGCACTGGCTCCTAAACTCTGCAATGCTCGCAGTACCAATAATGCCACATAGTTATGTCTATTCAGAGCCAAAGCAAGGTTCCCAACGACATATATAGATAGGGTGAGTAAATAAACCGGTCTCCGTCCCACGGAATCTGAAAGCGGACCAAATATGGCAGGTGACAGAGCTTGGAAGATGATGTATATCGTGAGGGTGAGATTGATTGCCTGGGCAGAAGTATCGAAATGTTCCCTGAGGAGGGGCAGGAGTGGGAAGTAAATTGTAGCTGTGAGAGGCGATGTGATCGTTCCGAGGCCTAGGAGTAAGGTGAGAAGGCGCTTTTCGCGGCTGGTAAAAGTTGTGTATGGGATTGAGATCGGGAGTTGCTGTGAAGTCGAGTTCTGACTAATGGTCTCAGATGAGATAATGTCTGTGTCTTGTTTGACATTTGAGAGGACAATGCCGCCATTAGAGTGCGAGTTGGCCATTCTTGACATGCGACGGTGAAAAAAAAGAGGATTGCGACGTCAGATAACTCCAATTAAATGTGCTATCAGATTTTGAATAATCAATGTGGAGGTTAGGACGAGCTCCTTACTTAGGAGTCTGGCAGATGCGGGGTATCTAGAGCGACATCGCTGTGACTTACGGAATCTAAGATCAGGTGGCAAGGAAGAGATCTGGGTTACGGGATTTATGACAGAAAGATGGGGTTAATAGCAAATCTCACAGATATGAGTAGCCTAAGATGTGCAGAACAAGGCTGAACATCATGAATGGATAAATACCAGCACCAAGTGATGGATAAGAATTTAATGGGCTTGTTTTTGGGCTTCTAATGTGCAGCTGGGTGTATCAAGACTGATAACCGATTCTTCACTTCCCTATTGCTCAGAGAGGTACTATTAAATGCCTAATATTCTACTTCGATATGCTGCTTGTGTTTCTTTTGAAGCGATAGCCAGTACTTTTATGGTCTTAAAAAACACTCAGAACCCTCTAGCTTCGAACCTGCATACAATAGCAGCAACCTTATCATCCCTTGGACACAAAAATGTCCCATCCTCCATCATTTGGCATTGTTCTAGGTTTTCTGTACTTACCCAATCTCTAGGTATAAAATAATGTCGCTCCAAAGCGTCTTCATCATCCATTGCGCCCAGCTTGTACGTACACATCCATAAATCACGATCAAGGAAGATGAACCTCATCCCAGGCAATATGCCCAATGAAATCTCGACAACTTCTTCGATTTGGGCGGGAAGAGAGGTAAATTTCAGGGTTTCGGCACGCTCGCCGTTGGCATCGAAAACGGAAGTATGAAAGATAAGACAGTGGGTCGAAATTATTCCATGAATCGAGACATTGTTGATCTCAACGAGAATATGCATCCCGTCTTGCGTAAGTATGGCCTTGTTGACCGTTGACAGAGGCTCATGATCGCCATCAGAGCTGATGAAGAGCCTTCCAAACTCAAGTACCCTGTCGCCATTCAGCTCAAAGTTTACTGTACTGTTCAGACTAGGATTGTTTCCTTCATATGGAAGAACGGATTGTTGTTTGAAGCCATCCCAAGCAAAGATTATGACATTCTTGCCTCCAAACCCTATGAAGGCGTCCTCCTTGAATGGGTGGTTCAGCCACTTTCGAGTGGAACCTTTCTCCAACGGGATAGAGGTCAGCATCTTGGCCTCTTCGACTGCCCAAATTTGCCCCCTATCCCCACTTACAACCAACAATGAACTAGCGTCATGATTGAACATAATTTGGTGAATGCCGCGTCCTTCGAGGTCGACCTTTGGGCTTGGTAGGGCTTGAACCTCGAATCTGGCTTTGTCATCGGCTGGGGTGGGTAAAATCAATCGCTTGATCATAATATCACCCCCAAGGTCAGCTGCTGCTACATGAGTTCCATCATCACTCCATGAGAGATGGTCAACAACACTCAGGAAGTTCAAGAATCTCATAAGCTCGACAGGCTTCTGAGTCCGCATGTCAATCAATTCCACAACTCCCTCTTCGTTTCCGAAGCAATAAAGAGGACGTTTTGGAGCTGTGGCAAGGGCAGAAACGGCTTCAAACTCTACTAAGCAGGCTTCAGATATTTTCGATACTGACGTCGGAGATTGATCCTCGCTTGTTGTATGACTGAATGGCTCTTCGGCTTCAGAAAATCGAATGAGACTGTTCGACTCCCAAGCATTGACTGAGCAGCCTCGTAGATCATAGAAACGCCGGCAATCGGGGCTAAACGCTAGTCCGGTCACCAGATCTGCTGACGAGAGTTGATATACGAGGCTAAAATAAGCAAAGCTCCAGATCTTGACCGTACCATTGCTAGTACTAGTTGCGAAGAGTTTGCCATCAGAGCTTGCTGCGACCTCATCAGCGGCTGATTGGACCTCTTGATAATCGTCAGTGACAGGGTGCCATCTGAAAATGCGACCGCCTTTATAGATTCCAATTATGTGCCCAGTAATCGGGTTCCAAGCGAAACGTTCAACAGCAAACCAGCTGGTCGAGGGGATGGCATGGTCGTTTCGAAGTTTTGTGGCTCGCCTGCATCTAGCAATGCAACGCGATTCACTGAGAGACCATACGGACAGAGGAAAACCTCGATAGCAAACACCAACTTGAGTTGCATCTGAATTAAAGGCCATCCAAATTGGAGAGTTGACGACTGTATTTTCGTCTCGGGAAACCTCTTTCAACAAAGCAGGGTCCAATATTTGCCAACCAGAGTCTAGATTATCAACGTAAATGTGGCGTATGACTTTATCATCCCCGGCAACAAGAATTTTTCTATCGCCCTCAGCAAAGGCTATTGCCATCGCCTTCGTAAGGCCCGGATTTGATATACTCGACAGTAGCTGGCCCGGTGGGACTTCCCAAAGCTTGGTGCTTCGCAACCCGTAAGTTACTAGTTTGTTGCCTTTGTTATTGCAGCAAATCGTTGTCACGGGTTCACCATGGTGGACAGAACAGATCGCCGTAAAATTGGACGAATCCCAGATGAAGGTTGTTCCAGTGGAGCCAAGAACAGCAACATGCCGCCCTGCACAGATAATCTGCCACCCTCGATCGCCGTTCGGGAGCGTTATTCTAGCCAAGTTATCGTTCCATGAATCATTAAGGAAGCCTGAAATAGAAATCTTGGGCGAATGAGATCCACGAAACTGTTGATGAAGAGCTGAACGCGAGGGACAAAACAGGGGAACAAGGTTGTAGATGGCGAGCGGGTCCAAGAGCAGATGTCTGCTGAACTTCCCGACGACTTTAACAAGATCAGTAATCCACAGAGCAATAAAATCCAAGTCAGAATTCCGGTGTAAAAGAGGGCTTCTTGTTGAATTAAGCTCTCGTGTTGTAGTGAGAAATGTGGTGAGTGCTCTTGCTGCTTTGACCAGGACATCCAACCTGTTGATGAGGGCCAGTGAGTGTATCCAGGCGAGAACCTGAGGGCCTTTGAATAGCTTAAGAAGCACATCCAATGTTTCATCCGATTTCAGGTGAGTGAGTCGAAGGTGGTAGCTCCACGAGGTGGCTGCATAGAACAGGAATGGTTCAGTACTTTGGACGGCATGATTACCCCGACTCAGTTTGTATCGTACTTTAGGATCCAGTAATGTTGATAAGCTCTTTCGAAACAAATTTCCATGAGCTTCTTTGGTGGAGATTGCGATCTCATTATTGGATGTTTGAATCAGATAGTCACAGGCGGTTTGGTGGACCATTCCTATGTGACCCATTTGGTCTACAAGAACAAACTGTCCACAGACATCCTGAATCGTTCTTGTCAGGTCAATGAAACCCGGAAACTCGGGCTTCAAGGCTTGGGATAATTCCAGTAGCGTCAGAGAACGGCGTGCGCACATTGTCCATTGAAACAATGCCTTTGCTAGGACCTTGTTGGACTTCCGTGGATTATTCAGTATCGCCATCTCCATGCGCTGGTACAATTTGCTTATATCACTGGGGATTTCTTCTAATGTTTCTTGAATCGCTTCTTCGGTATGACAACTCAAGATTTCTTCAAGAACAAGTCGTACCCACAAGAAGTTTCCCGAAGCACGATGCATGATATTTTGCGCAATTCTTTGCTTGAGCTCACTAGTCCCTCGCATATGCTTCATTTCTTTTTCAACCAATAACTGGATATCGAATGCGTTATGGTCATGTCCATCTTTCTCAATTGAGTCCACATGCATAGATCCTGAAAGTCGATCGAATGCGAGTGATAAAGGCTCTGTTTTACGACTGATAATGAGCAGTCGCACTGGTGTTCTTGAGCGCGGAAGGGCTCTGAAGAGCTCAAGGAGAGCTTTTGGTGACTCTGACTCGTCAACAGCATCGATAATCCAAAATAAGGGACGACCCAGGTCCATTTCGAAGAGAATTGATTCGAATACTTTCTGCCATATGAAAAATATGTCTGCCTGTTCGAGTCTCAGTTCTTCCGGGGAGAGTCCCATCAAAACGCGCCTAAACTCGGGATCATCTCGGGCAAGCTGGTAGGAAATTGATCTTAGCAGGGTGGTCGGTGAGCGTTTTGTCTGATCGCCAAACTTGAAAAAGAAGTACTGGCAGCTAGCTCCGGATTCTCGAAGATGAGTGATTATATGAGTAGATAATATTGACTTGCCACTGGCAGGAGGCGCACTGAACCAAACAACATTAGATTCTGATGTTTCGTCCAACCACAATTGAATCGCTGGCTCATGGAGAAACCAATTGCAAGTTCCAGGTATCCACCAGCGCCGAAACTCGTTCAGATCGTCTTCAGGGTCCGAGATAATACCAAAGAGAGCTTTGACTGCTTTACTTTCGTCTGCCATTCGACTGTTCGTAAGACCCAAGCCTTTAGATCGAAAACGACAGACTAAAGTTTTCAGGGCATTGCGTAGACTGATATAATTTGAATCCTGCGGACTAGCGTACTTGCAAACGTCATGGTGGTCAGCATCCATGGCTCTCGAGACCTCCTTGGCGTAACCCAGAATTGAGGAGTCTTTCTCAAGCACCATCATCTTTTTCGGCCCAACAGCCGTTGGAAGAGTTTCGTAGAATGAAAATATTGAAAGCCTGGGCGCAATGTGACGAAATTGTTCATTGAGGTCCTCGAGTGCTGGTGAGCCTTTATTCAGATCTGAGATAAATTTTCGAGGCGATTGAAAAGAGACCTTCAGAACTCGGTTGAGGACTTCAGCAAGGTTCGTTCCACGATGGGGTGTTGCAAGAAAGACAATGGCTGATATTGAGCGGACAATGTGCTGATATTCATCGTCGTTTTGGCCGAGGATATAGGCCTTCTTTACTACCAGGCCGCCCATAGAATGAACGACAAAAATGATAGGAACTTGTCCGATACCAAGGTCCTCGCCATCTTCATTTTTGCCAAAACCCATTTCATAGAGGAGTTGCTTAGAGAAATCCGTGATATTCGAAACTGTCTTTGGCGCACCAGCCCGAAAGCTTGCATTGTACCCGAAGCTCAATATCCTAGCCTGGCATATCTCAGGCTCGAACGGCAGCCATAGTCCAGGCCAGAAAAGCTCTGCATCGTGATTTTTGGACCACGTCTTTCGACTGTCCCCTCCTAAACCATGCACAAATATTATATCAAGGGGAGCAGATGGACCAGGCTGGTGAACGACTTGCAGACCAAGGGTTTGACTGCTTCGACCATCATCTTTGGGCTTCTTGCTTGAGCGGAACTTTCTTAGCTAGGCTCCTCGTCAGCAACAGGTAATGCTAGAAATAGGGGCACAGTAACCATTGTCAGGTTCAAACCCCGAGAAAGTTCCAGGGCATCAACGCCAACGTTGTTAACGTTGGTTGATAACACCCGTAGGTGAGCACTTTACAGGTGGCGGGGATGGTGAAAATGGGACCTAGGTACAAATATATTTGCAGCACGGAGACGGGGGAATGCCAGAGAGCTTCCAAGCGCTAACCACGGCGACAGGCCGGTACGCGCAACTGCAAAAGTTCAGGATAGGATAACAGCGCGAGTCCGAGTATGGCGGAGGATCAAAACCATGGGCAAAAGCCCCAGGGGACAAATGTGTCTGATCTAACCTCTGGCCCAGTAGACCAGGAGTCGTGTGCTTTGCTTGTTGCCTGGGGGTCGGCGCTTCCACGACCCCGCACCCAAAACTCACGGGTTACACAAAGATCAGGCAGGCGCTAAAGCAACAGAGCAATATGAATGGTGGGGCTCGAGCCGTCTCCGCTGTTGCCCCTGCTGCTACCCCACTTTTGCATCATTATTCTTATTATATAGAGCTGCCTTCGTTCTACAAGTCACACTTCTCGCCACTTGCAGAACTCAATATGAGTGAGAAGATTCGTACACTTCTCAATCAATCTCATTCGGAAGCACTCTTTGTCGAGGGAGACTTCTATCTTGATGAAAGCGTCATTGCGGTGTTCCCTCGGGGAACCAAATTCCTCTCCGCTGTCCGGCATGGTACTTCGGCTTGGACGATCACGGCACGACTCGCGATTGAGCTTCCCAATGGCTCCAAGGAGCAATATTTCATAAAATGCACATCTGAAGAGCGCGGCCGCATCATGATGGAGGGAGAATACAACGGAATGTCAGAACTCTACAAGACGATGCCAAACTTGGTCCCGAAACCACACTCGTGGGGGAAGTATTTGGCTCAGAACCCCGACACCTACTTCTTCTTGCAGGAGTTCATCGACATGGCTGAGCGAGTCCCCGAACCGAATCAGCTATGTCAAAAATTGGCTTCCCTTCACCGCAGCAGTATTTCTCCGACAGGGAAGTTTGGATTTCACATTACAACGTGCCAAGGTCGCATCCCACAGGCTGTTATTCCTTGGGAAAGCAGTTGGACCATTCTTTTTTCCAGAATGTTACAGCATGTAATAGACTTGGATTTCGAGACCAATGGATATTGGAAGGAGCTGGATGCCCTAGAGAAGAGGATATTCTCGCATGTCATCCCAATATTGATTGGCAACTTGGAAAGAGACGGGCGGAGTATTAAGCCCTGCTTGATTCATGGTGATCTTTGGGAGGGAAATACAGGAACTTCTTATGAAACGGGGGAAGTTTATCTCTACGATTCTGGAGCATTTTATGCTCACAACGAAATGGAGATTGGTGATTGGCGGTGCAACTATAACAAGATCCACAAGAAAGTATATACCAGAACATATCTCAGCCATTATGAACCAAGCGAGCCAAGAGAAGAATGGGATGATAGAAATCGCATGTATTGCATATATTACAACGTCATATATTCTGTCAATCACCGATATCAGGGTAAAGCTGTAAGACAGACGTATTTGTCTCCATTCCCGACAAAAGGTTAACCTCAGTTGCTGACTAGTCCTATAGTGCCTTCGATGACATGTATTACCTTATAGATAAATACGCTCCCTTTTCAGAAGGGGAGGGGCCTCCAAGGTTGATTGAGTCTGAGCGGGCTGGGCTTTCACTAGAACGTGACCATACTCTGTCATGAAGTTGAAGCTGCCGGATGTTGGATGAGGTGACTAATTAAGGTTAGGCCCAGGGACGTGGTATTCGAGACACAGGGCGATACGGCGTTGAAGTCATTGATTTCTATTAGAGGTGATGAGTGGGTAAGATAACAGTTGATTTCGATCATCTCATTTTCCTTGGAAAGGAAAATACGACTATATTACTCAGAACTTAGATTGTTTCTACGTTATTTTGATATCTTTGATCGAGTTTCAGGAGAATTTGAGACTGGATGTCTCAATCAACCACCCCGCCACACTAAATTAATAGTAAACGCATCCCCCCCCCACCAGCCCCTTTATTTGCCTTTCCCTTCAACCCTAAATAATTTCGAAGCATCGATAATACCTCTCCCGAAAATCGCATTTTCCTTAATCGCAAGCATAGCGTTAGTCAAATAGCGGTAAAGTGTTTAGGAATCGACAGATTAGTGACCTCTTCCTTAATTTGTATATGTGTATATACACAGTAAAATGATTCTTCTGATTGGAAGTAAAACAGCACCTTTCCGTAGAAGTAATGAAAATTATGTTCTTCTATATTAATCTACCTTTATCCCTTGCGCTGCGAATTTGGCCTCGCTGTTTCAACTAAATTTCATGCTCTCAGTCCTTCCTATGGCGGGAATTAGGTTGCTTTAGTAAGGGTAAGGAGTCCAAGGAATATCGAGTTCAACGATCTCGACTATACAAGTACTGGAGTTGCCATTCACACTTGTCTGGAAGTTGTATTCACGACCCTCCCCACCAATCATATTCGAGCTACTCAGCATTAGCAGCAATACGAATTTGAGGAGACTGACAGCAGGAGAAACATACTTTGAGGTGCACCATGCGGGGTCGGGTGTATTGGCGGTCATGGTCACATCCGACCACACAGTGGGCCCCCAGTTCCAAGTTGCGTTCCCTGTCGTCTCGATCCCCATCACGATCTACATCGTTAGCAAGATTATTTCAGGCAAAGTACTTAAAAGCACGAGTTTCAATGAGAGGACGTACTTGTGAGAAGTCAATTCCTGGACCTAAGCGTATTTATTAGCATACCGCTGCCATAACGTATAGCTGTTGGAGCAACTTACTTGTCTGCCAGTTTCCGCGTCCAAAGCCAGCCGCAGATTGATCAAGGGACAAGCTTACTTGATACTGACTGGGTCCGGTTGTGATATTAGTTATTCCACCTTTGAAATCAAACTCTGCTGTGACAGTACTGTTTACGGGTACTGGGCGGTAGTCAGTACCATTTCGAGCAAACCTCCGTGGAGTTCGTACCAGAATTATTGCCTCCTAATGTAAGGATAGTATGATTCAATTTTCCATCATCGCGGCTGTGGCAATATTTAGAATATTTCCATCTGCCAGTTGTATTATAACAGGTATGGGCATACTGGTCGTAGAAGTCGATTTCTTCGTGGGCATACCATCCCCGGGGGCTTCCATTCCCAGATATGTAGGACATGACCATTTCGACAGAATTGGACTTTGTGAGGCCTGTAATGATGGACACTGTGCCAGGGCTACCTTGATACGCTTGAGGTATGAGCAGATTTGCGCTGAGCTATCTCTTGTTAACATACTTTCCGGTGACGACTGAAGATGCCTTTACATGTGTGAAGAATGAACCCGTTGGAGCAGTCCAGTAAACTGCGATTTTGGGTATATTGGCGTTGGTATCTCTCAGAAATGTCACGATGATAATTAGGCAAACTGTAAGCCACATTCTGAGTCGTGATAGAATATACGGTCTGGATTGGAATCGCATGGATAGAGAGGAGAAGAGGGCCGACAAAGCTGGTTGTTGCGTACATACTTTCGTATAGCACAAGCAACTATGATGGGCTTTTGTAACGATGATAGAAATGACTTCAATTTCTCTTATCGGAGTTTTGTTCACACATTCACTAACGCTAGATTAGGCTGCTTCCGAAAGTGCAACATAGCCATGTTTATTGGTATTTTGGTTACATTTAATATATAATTGCGGCCTTTGTATTTAGCCGAATATACAACAACGATCCAACAGGGTGCATGCTTCATGTTCTTCTTATCTACGGCCCGAGAACTGCGAGGAAAAGATTAATGCACCTGTAGTAACTTATTGCCTTATTCATCTCTGTGTGCTCTCTCGCAATTCGGTTGGAAATCACCCCAAATGCAAGGAATTACATCCCCTCCTGTTTCCTTGTATCGTTTATCATGGCATACTCTCATATTCAACCGAATGATTTCTTGCTTGATTGATATGATCCATTTTCCGCTTTGCAGGAGTTGAGTCGTTTTCTCTCGGCGTCGATTTCACATCAAATGCAATAAATCTCGAGCCCAAATTCTTTCCCAGGAGAATTGGGCTCGTTGAAGCATCCAATGCTGCGAGAGAATGAGCAACTGATGTTATCGTGACCGCAAAATTCTGTCCTCACAAGGCTATCTCAAATCAGAGCAATCCATTTACTCTTGGCAGAAGCGTTTTTCCAATCCGTATGACAAATTGGAGTGTGAGAGACTTGAATCCTCCTATAAACTGGTAACTGATCCTCTTTACAAAGTTGCGTCAATATAAGCTTGAACTTCAGTTGCAATGGTGCCGAAGAGAGACTTAGAGGTGCGTATAGGCCTGTTGTGGAAACAAAGAAGTGCATCTCATCTGGTTGGGTTTCGCGCCATTCGGGCTTCAGTCGAATTGCACCTATTTGGTGACCGTTCTTTGCTAGACGGAGGGGGAAGTCGAAGGTTGCTGGATGGGGACCGGCGGCAGATGGTCGATCGACATACAATGTAGCGCAGCTGGCCCAGATGAATAAATGTTGAGATAGATAGTGATCAGCATGATCTGGATCTTCTAAGTAGATTGAGATCTCTTCTTTTGAGTGTGGTGTGAAACAACGCTGGAGCTCCGTTCTTAAATCAACAGTCCTAGGCTCCCAGCGTGCAAGCTGGCGTCTCCCGGCTTCTTGGATAAGCTTCGACAGTATTTGTTCAGAAGTACGTTCTTCGACTGGATGGATGACTTTGCCGCTATCGACTGTATAGCAAGTCAAGACTGATATATCAGTTCCTTGGTTATCGAATCCTTCGTAAATGTCATGAAAGCTTCCTTTTCGAGGAGGAAGCAAATTCGCGTCGTGAATCCAACCTGCCCAAGACCAGCTTGGAAATCGGATACGTGGTTTACTCGGCCATGGAAGATGTGTTGTCCATTGTAATGCTGCGCCAAACTCTTTGGATGGCAAACCACAGATGTTGGAGCCAATGCCTTGCCCTTCTCCAAGCTCCTTATCTTCCATGCGAGTTAATATACCCTTGAAGGCATCCAATATATCTTCTTGGTAGCTGAGGCGTCGACGAACGAAATGTGCGAGCATCTGAGAGAAGGTGCTCGGGTAATGCCGATTCGGGTTCGCTTTTCTTTTGTAGAAGGGAGGGAGGGGAAGATCCCACTTTCGTTCTTCCTCAATGCAGTATGAGAAACCAAGGCCGAAGTCTTCAGATCGGAGTGACTCTTTGCAACGCAAGAAGGAATATGATCCTGTAAAGAAGAGCACCCTTCTGGATAAAGCATATTCCTGCAGTGTCCAGCCGCGAGATGCCCAAGTGGATTTGGCAATTTCTTGAGCAGCAATTTGAGGACTCAGAGAAGCAACAAACCTTCCTTTTGGAGTCTTTCGAACTAGGTAAGAAATGTTGGAAGTTCGTTGTCTATATGGTGTCAGACCAGCATTTGAATCGATTCCTGTGGCCGCGATAATTGCCAGGTGTGACTGGCTGTAGACATCAGCCATCGAGCTGATTTGGCCATGTTTGTGCTCTTTTGAATCCTGAACGATGCATAAAATGTCAACCCACAGATATGGGCAGTTGATCTCCCTACAGAGCGCCATGGCGTCGAGTATTGTTTTCGGGAGATTATGTTCATTCAGGAATCCTGGTTCCTCTGCTCGGGCTTTGTTGAAAGAATCTAACTGGGTCGGTTGCTGTCCTTCTCCCCAAACATAACTTAGAGCACAGTATTCGATGTGTGCTTCGGGCGGAAGGCTGGAACGGGAAACGATGCAGCAGGCTTCGACGTCAATTAAGCGAAAGTCATCTGGCAGGGGCTGATGTAGCGAATCAGAGGGAAAACATTTGTGTTGCTTGCACTCTTTCAACCAGTGTTTGAGTTCGTCCACGTCAAAAGAGGCTGATGTTTGGGGGTCTTCTTCTGTGAATTGCAACACTGGACTTCTACAGTGCCGAATACTGTGATCTAGGCTTCGAGTGGATTTCCCGTCATCAGTATGAAGTTGGAGTTCGTGTCCAGCATATGCGCCGCGTAAAGTACCGCGCCATGGATGATAAGGGGGCCCACCAGGGTATATGCAGTGGTGGAGTAACTGGCAGAATTGACAGTTGTCTGGGGAGAGCCTTGTCCAAGATACATCCGGTAGTGGGTCTTGGAGATTCTGAACGTCATTGGTGAAGAAGTCGAAATGGATCGTGTTACATTTTGAGCAAAGCGAAGTTGCTTGAGACGACATTCTTCTGCAGAGCCTAGGAGAGCGCCCGCTGAAAGTTCCAGGAACCCCTAACCTGGCAGTACACCTTCCCCGGCGGAACAACGACCAAAGGGACGATCCTAGATGGGAAAACATACGATGCGAGGTTTAACTTTCCACTCGTGAGGCGGTGGTTCGCCATCTAAGGTCGACGAAATCGATTTTGCTGACGAAATTCATGTTCAGGCGACAAAGTAGGATGGGAGAGGCTGGTTAGGTGAGAGAATTGAGTCTAGCGGTGTGCTCAGCCGTGTCCCCACATTATTCTGTTTTTGGAGGCTGTGCATTATTGATTTTTCTCGCTCAATCCGGTGAGCCGAACTGGTAGGTAACAGGGGCAGCCTCATCAACACTTCAAAAGTTTGAAAGAATATATAAATCTAGCATCGCAACAAAAAATCGTGTAGCATTCCAAGCAAAATGCCTTTCGAAAACAAAACCATTGTTGTCATTGGGTAAGGTCCCTTACGTGGTTTGACTTGCGCCTAGCTGACAATGCTGGTGTAGTGCTGGGGTGACTGGCCTCCAAACCTCGATCTCGTTGCTTCAAGCAGGCTTTCGCGTTTTCATAATTGCAAAGCATCTCCCTGGCGATGAATCAATTGAGTACACTTCGCCATGGTAGGTTCTGCCCTCCAAAATAGTACAAATTCCAATTTCTCACATTCGTCACAGGGCTGGCGGTCACTGGCGCTCACATGCCCCTGCATCAGATCCAGAACAGCAGCAATGGGATGTGGAGACTTATAAGCATTGGCTTGAAGTGATCAAAAAAGAGGAACAGAACCCCAGTCAGAGTTCGCGCTCTGGACTTGCAGTATGTCAACCTTTATTTTCCCATAAATCTGGCATCTGCTAACCTTGAATCAGCTGCGCAAGTCCACCTTTTATAGGTAATTATTCAATGCCTTCATCATTTAATGCTCTTGTTGATTTTTACTTAGCATCTCGCCAGAGGATCCATGGTTTTCCGAGACAGTCCTTGACTACGAGCAGATTCCAACAACCTCGCTCAAAGACGGCTATCAACAGGGCCATACCTATACGTCGGTCATGGTAAATGTACCTATGTATCTCAACTATCTCCTGGAAACAGCAAAATCTCTCGGAGCAACCGTTGTCCGTGCGGCTCTTCCTCATCGTGAAACATCCGACTCCACCTTCCCCGATACCCTTCAAGCTGCAGTTGACGTCGTGAAGCTGCATTCCGCCCAGTCCACCGAAGAGCCTTCTATTACTGCATTCGTAAACGCAACCGGGATCTCAGCACTGAAGGTTGTGCCAGATCCGAACATCTACCCTGTCAGAGGCCAAACTGTCACCGTGAAAGGAGAAGCTCACGAAATTACCACGATCGATGCTCCCTCTTCCGACCCGACATCCACAAGTACATCGATAATGTACGTCCTTCCTCGACCTCATTCCAACACCACGGTTCTTGGAGGCACCAAACAGGTCGGAGATTGGACTGCAGAGCCTGACCCGAAGACCACCGAAGAAATTCTCCGTCGAGCGAAGGAATGGGCTCCAGAACTTCTGAACGAGAAAGGCGAGTTTGAAGTTCTGAGTCAGCAGGTTGGTCTCAGACCAGGGCGAAAAGGGGGTGCGAGGGTTGAGATCGAGGAAGTGGGTAAATTTGTCGTGTGTCATGCATATGGGCATGCTGGCGCGGGATACCAGAATTCCATTGGATCTGCAAATAAGGTTGTTGGGCTGCTGCAGAAGCGTCTTGGGGTATCATAGAGTACTATTCATTCCCACTAGTTTGTAAGCCGAGCAGGAAATGCACAATTGGCACATACCCTGATTCCAAGGCTCAGTTTCTTGTTTGAAGCAAGTAACCATTGAATTTATTATCATCCGTATGACCTGAATGCTTTTACTTAAAGAGGATGAGTGTGGAACTTGGAAGGCATGGAGCAAAGATCACGTGAACTACTTGTATGAACTCAATAAGAATCTTGCTATGAAAGTACATTGTTTGGGACCGAACGCAATAAGCATCTTAGCTACTATAACTACATATGGTAGACAGGCTTTTCGATCAGTACCTCGATGCTGATGAGTATTTCTCTGTCCAATAGCCACGTGATACGTCCCCCCTTGGTGGTCTCGGTTATTTAGTCATCAGCCCATTTATCCGCCACCACCAATCCCTACCCTTTCACAACTTGTCAAATACCGAAACAGGATGCCGGAGCCTCTCTCCGTCCATCGCAATCCATTGGTAGAGAAGAAGAAGCTCCCCCTTGGATATCGGGTCTTTCGCTCTACCGATCGATAGAAAGATATCTCGAACATGCGCACCATCCAGAAAAGGCGAAGAACGCCATGGAAACGGAGAATATCCTAACAAGGCAAGACTGCATGGTGATCCGACGAAGCTGTATGGAGGTCGAGGTTACACAACGTGAGAAATATTGAGAAGCAGATGCATAACAATATCACGAGGTGGAGTGAATCTAGCGATGATGCAAGTACCGGAAAAGAGAAACTGTGCTGCCGTAGAATTGAAACCGAATAATGAACCCAAGAGAAAGCTTTGGAGTTTTGGGGATCATTGAAGCCCGAGAGTGGAGCAGAAGAGAAAGGGGGAAGGGCACATCATCGCTTAAGTTGTTGATAAAATCAAGTCCATTGACATTGTAGGTAAACCAAACGAGGGGAGAAGAGCATATCGCTCTGGAAAGCAGATAGAAAAGCAAGACATTGCCGGCCGGCAAATGAAAGAACGCGCTACTTCTGACCAAAATTTTTCCTCCGCTGAATTGAAGCACACACTACCCATTGCCTCTTTAATCACTTCTCACCAAAGCCTCTCAGCTCTTCCGTCAGATTCCCTTCCTAGCCGCTCATTGTTCGCCATCGTCCCCCATTCTCTAGCTAACAGTCTGGGCAGCTTCGCCCTCACCACCCCAACCCTCCACGGCAACTATCTGGTAGCTAAGGCTGCCCAAATCCAAACCCAGATCCGCCCATGCATTGAAATGGTTTGCGACCGTGACAGTACCGCTTGTACGAGGAGACTCTCGGACCGAGATATACTGATTAAAGGTCGAGGTTCCTTCGATGGAAGGTGCATCGTACCGGGTGTTCTCGTAGATGGTGTACTCGGATCCATCGCTGTAAACGCTGCCCTTGTAGGTGCCAAAGCTTGGAGGGCTGGCGGTATCCTCTACGATGTAGTATTCCACAAGAGGATTTGTGCTCCAACCGTAGACGGAGAGGAGAGCGGTTCCAGAGCCCACACCAAGATTTCCTGAGAAGGTGATAGGGCTATGAGAGAGATGATGTTAGTGAAACGATCTAGAATCAATGTCGTTAAACTCACTTCCTGGATCCGGTCGTCCATCCAATTCCGACGACGAAATCATCCTCGGTGTCCCAAGCGACTTTAAAATAGTTGCCATCAGGGGAGAAAACGACATCGCCACCAGTTGTGTAGTCTTGCTGATAGTTCTGTCTAGCACGAAGGGGGTTATCACGTCCGAGAACGAAATTAGCGGAGCTGAGTCCCTTGGCCTCAACATGGGATGTGGGAGAAGCCAATGCGCCGGCAAAGGCAATGGCAGCAAGAACGAGGCGCGAGAAGGCGATCATGATGACAATGATATGTGAGGATATGAGATGAAGAATTGTAGTAGTCGAGAAGTGCTAACTCTGACTCTTGAAGAATCATTACCCTTCCACAAATTTCTGAGGCTTTATATATCTATGAGAACGATCATCATGCTTCGGGGAAACGGATATTCAACACGGAGAATCTAAGGAGACGGGTATTGTCTCCGGGTAGGTAACTCTCCACCCCTCGGAGAGGGAAGCGTCCCTATCCCGCATTTTGCTCTACGACTGAACTAAGTAAATTCATATTTCTGTTTCTTCTCTCTAATTTCCCAATAACTCATTATTCCTCTAAAATTTCACCCCCTATCAGAGTTTAAGATTACGCTCTAGAGCCCGACTTAAGGGGAATAGGGGCTCCCCTGGAGCAGCTTACTAGCGGCTGGTGATCGCCCGCTAAAGGAGATAGCGTATGAGCACCATAACCTAACAGCGGAGCTTCTAATCTATCGTATATATGGTTCGATTTACATAGTTTTAGTAGTAAGGGTGGGCTTATTCAAACTTCGGAGTTCAAACTTTGGGATATGGACGTTTCCCTTCAGGTGTGGTTGAAAATTCGCTGTCCGGAGACCACCCCGCTGAGGAGAACCAAATAGCGTGATGAAAGGAAGCTTTTGCGTGCCATGACACGCACCCTTTGCTAACTCTAGATGGTGAAGCTTGATTATTTACAATAAGCCCACGAATGGCGGTGTGGCATGTGGTTTTCTTTTTGTGATAGACTCGGATACATCCGATCAAATTCACATTAGCCTAAGAACCACGCGGAGCAGCCTTGCAGATTCGGCACATCCGATCAGGTACCTATCAGCCTAAAAGCCATGTGTAATCCGTGCCACCGAGCTCCCCTGGTTTTTGCGGGGTTGGAGGTTCGAAAGCTGGGGACGCAGCATTTCAGCCCTGCTTAAAGTTTGACGTGTCAAAGTTTCTCGCTTGGTTACCAACTCCACGGGACTTTTGATTGATTCGAGCCTTCAACCAGGTACACCTCGCTTGGTTAAAACTCACCTCGAGCGGGGCTTGGCAAGGGTCCTGGTCAGAACTGGTCAAGTGGTGCCTTGCTAGTTGAGTCTGCCCTGTCTAGCAAGAATTATAGAGTCAAGTGATCCCCGTATTAGGTCCACGGTTGGCGATCACAAGGATTCGGCCACACGGATGTAACGCAAAAGAGCAAAGTCTCATGTAGCTTAAGAAGCGGACTTCTCACAGCACTTGTACTGCTGACAGGAACTTGGACACGCTGGCTAGGACCGAAATTAGGGGGGCAAAACTTGAATTCGTTGTTGAAACCTGCTAAATACTTCGAAATGGAGTCGGAATTCGGGATTACCCTTTGCCCGAGCCAATCAAGCCATGGAGGCTTGTAGCTCCTCTTATTAACGTAGAATACGAGATCGGGGTTAGCTTTTCGGGTTGAACACGAAGGGGAAAGTGGAGTATATCCTAAAGCCGGATCACTAGTGTTGTGATTCTGTAAAATCAGATTGATTAACAGAGATATCACAGACCTCTAACTGATGTCCTCCACGCTCAACCCTCCACTTAAATCCCCAGAGCCACCAGTACATCGAACTCTGCATAAATATAGGAAAATCCTACCAATCACTTAGTGAAATCGACGCCACGCGCATCGACTCAGACGTCCTCTTCTTTGCCTACCCCTTTCCTTACCTGTCAAGAGAGCCGCAACTATACTGTCATCTTTGAGCATGCTATGACTAACGTTTGCGCTTGATTCGATATTTAACTTTATATTCTTAGCGAGGAGTTTATATTAATTCTTGCGTTAGTTAAACCTTCCCCTATAAGGCGCACTTCAAAAGTAGAAGTCTTATTATTATAGTATATTAGTAATATTTCACTCACTACTTTTTTTGGCTTTAAGGTTTTATAAAGGTACTAAATACTTAAATAGAGTGCTGTGAGGACTTTTCGCGCAAATGCTATATACTCTCATTACTTAATGCGACGATCTTCCCAGGTTTTATTAATAATTCTGAACTCTATAAGAGAGTTACAGTAAACTGCGTTCCCTTGCCACCAGCCACCTGAACAAAAGTGCCTGATCCGCTACTATTTACTTTGATAGAAATACCAACCTTTCCAATCTGACTACTTCCAAGGGTCACCCAAGCAGGATTACCATTTAAGCTAGTCAGATTTGCTGTTGTAAGTTTGCCATTCAAATCCCAAGCAATGTCAACCAGGAACCCCACACGAGCTCGTAAACCCTTGGCATATCCACCGCCGTTGCTAGCCCAAGTGGTGGGAAGTGCGGGAAGTAGTCTGATCAGTGTAACACGGCCGCCCTCGTTGAAGTAGGCCGCCTTCATATTATCCACTGTGCTATCCGCGTTCAGCCATTCGTGGCTCTGAAGCAAGGCTTCGGCCATCCCCGCTGAACTGCCAAAGTTGGCATCGATCTGGAACTGGGCTGGTGAACCAATATTCATCATTGACGTAGATCTACATCCCTTTTGAAGTTGAATGGTGACACTAGAGCTAACAAGGTTTGAGTCAAAGTATCGGGCTCCAAGAGCCATAGCCCAGGCACGAGGCCACCCAGGTTCGCCTCCTCCGTTGTTGAGTCGGCGATTCAGGGAAGAGATGGCCCAGTTGAACGTTGTCTGGTTTGCAGATGTGATTTGTGGCAAGGGATATGCACCGATCAGTTGGGATACGTGCCCTATTCCTGGCTCAGCCTCAGCGTAGTCCTCTATCCATTCCATGATACCACCATAGCGGTTTTGCCTAAGTGGAGCAAGTTCGCCTCGAAGAGTTGTAATCTCGGAAATGAATGCTGCATCAGTGATATTGAGGATATCGTGGGCTTCCAGCACTATTCCAAATAGAGCCCACAGAAGGGTATTGTCAATAGTTGACCCGCATGTTACGGATGCAGAACTTCCATTCGTAAGAGCAAAGGTATTTTCGGGGGATGTAGTGGGGTTTGTTACTTTCCAGCCTTTGTAGTCCGTCAAGAAGTCGATGAAAAATGTCGCTGAATCTTTGATCGGTTGGAAGTTTCTTTGGAGAAATGCAACATCCCCTGTATAGAGGTAGTACTCGTAGGTGTGCATGACAAGCCATGCTAAACCCTGGGTCCAGGTTGTGGCTGGCTGCCAGTTATCCTGGGGAGCAGTGTCTCCCCACAGGTCCGTGTTGTGATGCGCACAGGAACCGCGCGCGTTGAACATCTTCTGGGCAGTGATCTTTCCATTTGCGTTTACAGCATTCACTAGGTCAAAGAATGGGTCATAGACGTTGTCAATGAGATCTGGAACCTTATCAGACCACGAGACGACTGGACATAGGGAGCCATGGCTTACTTGTGACGAAAGCATGCCAATAGTTCATTTCTATTTGCTCAGTTAGCTATTTCATAACCTTTGAATTCATAGATCAGTGATGAACACATACGTAAATTGATGTTTATGGTGAAGCGTGACCCCCACATTGGCTTCCCATCTGGATTCCAAATGCCTTGCAAATTTGCTGGCAGGGTACCGGTTCGGGAGGAAGCTATCAACAGATACCTCCCAAATTGCAAAAATAACACCGCTAGCTCGGGATCATATGTCTGGGACATAGCTGTGATGCGTTGTGAGGTCGATGCGGACTTTTGAGCTGAGCTCGAGGTACCGAAGTTGAACTTGGAACGTTCATAAATCTCTTGGTAATCCTTGACATGAGCGGTACGGATCTGTGCATAAGATTGGGTGATAGCTTGCAGGTCAGAAAGTACTTTGCCGCTTTGGTCGGCCTGCCTGAAATTGGTCCACGATGTTATATAGACCCATGCTTCATCCGCATCGGTGCATTTGACTTGATTGCCAGAAATGGAGACAGTGCCACCAGATGCCACGACGCGTGCCCCTACTGCGTATTTCATAGGATCATTTCCACCGCTGTCTCCAGTCATGATGATGGTGTCGTTTCCGGAAGTTGTGCTGACAGTACTGCCGCGTCGGAGGCTTATGGAAAATGATACGGCACCAGCTTGGCTCGCCACAATGCGTATGGCCGTGATATTGGCAGGATTGCTGGTGATGTATTCGCGGGAGTATGCGACACCTTCAACGGTATAGTAGACTCCGGATGTAGCATCACTGATGTCCAGCCAGCGTTCATAATCCCCTACCGCTGGGGCATGTGCCATCACAAGGTCCATCTGGCCGATTGAGTTGTAATTACGCGCTGAATTGGGTACCCCATCATAGTCTGCTGTAGCGAGAGTTTGAGCTGCAGCTAAATTACCGTTTATGATATCGCTCCGAATAGTGGGCATTGTCTTCAATGCGTTCGGGTTGATGCGTGACTGAAGCATCCCGTTCCAGAAGGAGTCCTCATTAAGCCATATCGAGTCATTTTGGGCCCCTCCTGGGATAGACGCACCGAGACGTCCGTTTCCAATAAGAAAGCAATCATTCCATTGCGTACCGGCGCTGGTTTGCCATAGTCTAGAAGGGTTCGAAGCAGAATTCGGAGGTGTTACTGATTGGCATTGTACGATGGCGATGAACAACGAAAACAGGAATGAGCGAAATAAAGACATATTTCTGAAACTTTTTGCCTGTTTCTTTAGCTTTTTTGTAAAATTTCCCCCCTCTTTACTTCATCAAGTACGATTATCTCAAACAAGACAAAGATATAAAGATAACATGAAATATCATCGACGGAGAAGCTGCGCAGTAGGCAATCATTCAGCCGGACGCTGTACTTTCGATCGAGGACCGGATGAGAATAATTTACTATGTTAACGTATGGTTTGCGAGCGGCGCTGTGATCTCTGTGCGGGACTGAGATACTCAGGGACGTTTTCAATTTCAGGCGGAAGTCATAACCCCCTGAATTAGGTAACGGAACGGATAATTATGAAAACTTGCTGAAGGGACTGCAGGGTAAAATTTAAGAGCTGAGTGCTGTCCCGTAGCAGAGCTCACGACTACGTAAACTGCAGGCTCTGCCTGAAAGGCATCGTCAATCTGGAAAATAGCCTCCATGATCACTCCCACTCAACCTCAACACTCGTAGGAAATGGTGTAGCAGCCGTTTGGTTTATCGGCCTTGAATTTTATTCGAAACAGATGATCTCAGGCCGGATTGCTCTATCTACAATTAAAAGAAGGGCATGTGTTATTAACTTATCCCCCGGCATCAGATCTCGGTAGATCGAAGCGACTCAGTTACAAGCGCACTAGTCGGAGAAATCACACGGGTCAATTATCCCTGGCAACTCGCTCTCAGGCGGATACTCTGAAGGCTCTCCGGCCGGAATTGCCCATGGAAGATGAACTTCGCCCCTTTCTGGTGTATTAAAGTTACCCAATGCCCACGAATGCTGCATTGGTAGGCAGAAGTCTCGGGGCATCCTACTCTGACACTTCGGCATAATGGTTTTCTTTGCTATTTTAACGACGCTCATGGCGCTCCTGGTATCAAGTGCCATCGACAGCATTGGCTTTACCCACCCTGACTGCGTGAGCGGCACGTTGAAGACAAACACCGTCTGTAACACCAGTGCTGCGCCTGCTACGCCCGCAACCGCTCTTGTTGCGGCCATGCAGAATAGCGAAAAGCTTGCCGATCTTTACAAGTGAATAACTGCCAATCTTACTCGTAAATAAAAGATGTCAAAACTGACGCGCTTAAAGCCAAGCCCCCGGTATTTCCTGACTTGGTCTCTCGTCATATAATTGGTGGTTTGTTGCTAGCTGCGGTGTGGATACCAGTTCAGATGGAGTATCTTTTTATGTGGGAGTGTGAGTAGGAGGATAGGAGGATATCACAGTGGAGGAAAGGTCGAGGCTGCAGGCTGGTGGCACTCTGGGCTCGATGCTCTTGATGCTCTCGATTGTCGAGATGGCAATCATTCAACTGGGGGCCTCTTTGGGCTCGCAGGAATACTCGTCAAAAATTGACAAAAATAACATGATGCGCGCCCAAAGCCAACACATAGCCTTATTAGCTAAGTGGGTACTGCTTAGGTTGCTCAGGGGCTGCGAGGGTGAGCTGGCCGAGCCGAGAGTGCTTAGCGCCTGAGTGAAGCGGGCATGCTTGCCAACCAAATACGGAACGAACATTGAAGGATTGGAGTTCAAATACCATTTTACCATTGGATAGATAAACAGTTTACCGCTAATACTAGATTCACCCAAAAATTCACGTCTGGTTCACGGATCTAGCTCTTGCAAATACAGAGACGGAGGGGAGGGGATTGTGACGTCATGAGGATGTAGGGTGTGATGATAATGTTAGAGCTGATGACAATAAGAAGCTTAACAGAATTTCTAGGTACTGTCCTAAAACATGAAAGGGGTAAAATTGCGAGCATGACTAAGTATAGAGAATATTAAGAAATCTTGCAGATGCAAGTCATCGAGCCGCCATGCCCAATTCCACCTCAAGAGCAAGTCCTCCGGCATTTCTCTTTTTCGGATAGAGAAGTGTACTGGTCTGGTCTTCTCCTTCAACACTGAAGACTTATTTTATATCTAACCCCTGCCCACAGTGTGCATCCACCTTCCTTTATTTACCACATAAACTTCCCTACCAAGAGACACAGAATCAACCCCTCCACCTCCCCAAACCAACCAAAGAAACCCGACCCACTTTCCAGCATCTCACCCTCACCTCATCTCAGTTCTCTATATAAAACCATCCCCACCGCAACATTCTCTTCGGAAACAAACACGCAAGACGCTTATACTTGGAGGCTGGCTGGAGCGAAAGTCGTGTTGCTGACTAAATGGCATGTGGTATGCGATTTTGTCTCTTGGAGCCCTGCTCATGAGCCACTTGAATTATTCGGCAAATTCGTCCTGTTTATCCTAGAAAGAAAGCGAATGTGGGAGAGGGGACGGGGAAAGTTGATGACAAGGACAGGAATGACAACAAAAGAGAAGGGATACTCCCCTAACCACAGATTGTCGCCTCGCAAACCCCTTACACCACACAGGCAGGGCTCCAACTCAACACGATTCCTGAATCTAATCCTTCTATAACCACCACGGCGCCCCAGAACATGTTTGTATCTTTTGGTGAATCTAGTAATTCGAATCTGGTGTTTCGAAGGGAGGATGGGGAGATATTTATACTTGAGAGGGTGATGGTCAAGCGAAAAGCAAGGGGGGGTAGTATGAAGTAGTGTGAAGTGGTATCTATCTCTATTTATGAGCCTGATCTTATCTATCGTCTATCATATCTAGACCTCTAACCCAAGGAAACAAGAAAACAAGTGAATATCTACCCCAAACTCCTCTCCCAACCCCACAAGCGATCTAAACAAAATCTAAGCCTTCTCCACCATCGTGACACCCGCCTTCTCCTTCTCCACCCCGTTCTCACTGGCACTGTCCCCCTCTTCCGCCACCGGCGCAAGATGTTCCCCCCTAAAGATATCCAACCTCGTATCCCTAAACTTCCTCGCGCTAACCCCGCGCTCAAACAGGACATCCATCTCACCATACGTACGTCCCTTCGGTTCCGGCAGTCTAAAGAAAATCCACACAATACACAACGCACAGGCTCCCGCCCAGAAGAACGCGCTCTTAGCGGACCAGCCCCAGCCTGTGGGTTCAGGGGTAAGTTGGTAGGTGGTTAGCACATTGACGACGATTCCGCCGACGTTGTAGAAGTTGCGGGCGAGGACGATGGTCTTGGCTTTCAGGCGGGTGGAGGAGACTTCTGCGACGAGCGAGTAGCAGACGGGGCCGACGGTGAAGTCGTAGACGAAGGTGAAGAGGAGGAGCATGGAGCCGATGGCCCAGCGGGAGGGCTGGTTGGAGGCGGGCGCGAAGGAGGTGAAGCCGATGATGAGGAGGAGGCAGAAGAGGACGCAGGAGCCGACGAGGTAGAGGGTGCGGCGGCCGGCGCGGTGCATCAGGAACCAGGAGCCGACGGTGCCGATCATGCCGAGTGCGTATTGGGCCATGGAGAGGTCGAAGGAGGAGGTTGTGGCGAGGCCGGCTTGTTGGTAGAAGTAGGTTGAGTAGCCCATGAAGGTCGAGCCGCACAGGGTTTGGACCATCCAGACCATGCAGGCGATTTCGGTGCGGCGGAGATCGACGCCTTTGAAGCAGTCGAGGTAGGATGTTCCGGCTGAAATTTCCTTCTCCAAAGCATTGGTGTGTGACATCATGGCAATGGTGGCATCGGCGTTGAAGTCTGGATCGTTGCGGGTGGTTAGGCGAAGGAGGGCTTTCTTTGCGTCTGCCACACGATTTTTGCGGACGAGCCACCATGGGGACTCGGGGGCAAAGAGAACACCGATTAAGATAGGGAGAGGCCAGATCCATTGGATGGCGAATGGGATGCCTAAGTGAGGAAAGTTAGTTATGGACATATCAAGAATACAGTTATACTTACGGTATGCCCACTCGTCCTCGCGACTAAGAACACCACGAAGAACTCCGGAAGCGATGAACTGTCCGATGACCCAGCAGAGGTTGACGTATGTGCAGAGGTAGGCACGAAGAGCGACAGGGCAGACCTCAGAAGCGTAGGCGGTGGTGAGAGTCTGGAAGACACCCCACGGGATACCGCAGAGGATCTCGCCGGCGAGAAGTGTCTGGACGTTGTGGGAGAAGAAGGGGATGAAGATAAAGGCGATCATCATGGCGAGAGAAGCGAGCATAGTCTTGCGGTAGCCATACTTCTCGGAGACGATACCGTTGATGAAGAGACCGAGGATCTCACCACAAAGGGCGCCGTTGCTGAGGCCGGACTTCCATGGTGCTGGAACAGTGTAGGTCCCATCTGATGTCAAGACACCATACTTTTTGTTGAATTGAGGGAGGCCGTAGAATGAGTTGAGAAGGACGACGTCGTAGCCTTCCATGACGATAGCGGTTGAAAGGAGGATCGACCAGCCAACTGCCTTTGGGTACAGTCGCAGGGCTTGCTTGAAGCTCATACTGTGCTCCCTGTCGGTAGCAGCTTTGGCTTCAGCTGAGATATCAGCAAAGCCTTCGACTGCTTTTGAAGCCCGTCGAATGACGGTGTCTTCAGGGTGAAGAGCATTGTTGTCCGTAGGGACTTGTTCGATTTGAGAATCTCGACGCATCGTGGTGGTCTGTGGTGGACGATTGAGATGTGAGGAGAAGATGAGAAGATGCTGCGGTCTGAATGCTACTTCATTGTGGGAGAACCCGAAGCTTTATATATTGGAGCCGCAATAAGAGATGATGTTGACATATGTTGAGAGTGTGTTTAATTGACCAATAGGTGAGAGGGAAAGAGGGACCGAGATCAATGACGAATCAGGACTTCACCGATAGTTTGGGAGTCTGTGGTCTAGCACAACCGCCATGAACCGGGCCGCGTTCTGGGTTGGGCTGGAATGCGCTCGGCCTGTGACTGGCTGTACAACTGCACGCATGATGATCCATGCAGGGAATGGTGGATGTTGGAGAAGGGTTGGTGGGGAGTGAGCAGTGATTGGGGTGCGGAGAATGGCGGCCACAAGTAGGAGTTTAGACTCGATGTGGGATGGTGTAAGCCTAGCTCCTGATCGAGACTTGGCTGGCGTGAAGAAATGTCGTCTCTCAACCAGCAAAAGAATGGTTATAATTCTGGAGATGCAAGATTGAGCAACAAATGTCGTAAAGGAGACTCTATACAGTGGAACGAGGGACCGAATCAAGGTGGGTGCTGGAAGTGTTGTCGCCGCCAAGCAAGAGTAAACAGAGAGTCGATTACCATATCCTCAACCCTTCTCTGGGGCAAGACCCACCCTCCATCTTCTCCAGACCAACCCATTACTGCCATGATCTCTGCAAGTTCCCGGGGATGTCTCATGCACGGTTCCTGACCACAATGAAAGCAAGTCGCCAGATTGGTCGATGGCAAGTTCAGCCTCCGAATATCTGCGAACCTTGTCTATGCCGAAAAGCCTCTCCCGTCGTTCGTCATCGGCAGTACTCTTGAGGCATTTGGGCTACCGCCATTTCTTTCGCTCGAACATGTGTCTCGCCAAAATGTTCGTAGTATCTTTCGCAGAAACCTACGAGCACGTGGGATTCACGGGACACACTGCTAAGAAAGGCCGAAGGATGAAGCGAAAGTGCTGATAGCCACGTGTTATCTGAAAGCTTGAATCCGTCAGATATTGGGTTCGAATTTCGAATGTGTTGTGGTGAGCTGGGTCAACCCCGCAGCGGGGAAGGATGGCAATTGCAAATGCCGTCAGTGTGCGGACAAGCGTCCCACTAGCTGATTGGGACCCTTACGTGCATGGTTCATACCCTGTCCTCTGAAGTTTCTCCTCTTCCCATTCAAGTCGGGCCCAGCGAACTTAAGATGATTAATGCTCTGTGACGAACTATAACCACGCATACCTCTCATTCGCCAGCCACTCAATCTCCTCCTCGCCAACTCCTTCGTTCAGTCTCAGACTCGCAATCGCATCGTCCTCTCTCTCCTTCTCCACGACGTCGAGTCCCATCTCCTTCACCAACTCCCTAACAAGCGGATTCGGATCCCAAAATCTCACAACACTCAGCTTCCACTCTTCAGCCTCCTTCTGTGCACTCCCAATGACAGCTTTCAGATTCTCCTTGACTTTCTCGCGCTCACTTCCAGTGACAGCCCCCTCAATAACCAATCTCAGAACATAAAGAACATTGCCCGCCTCTGCATCGTCTGGGTGCGCATCATATTTCCTTGTCCAAATAATCCACACCCTCTTCCCAGGTTCACCAGCCATGGCACCCCTGACTTTAGCAGCTTTCCCAAACAACTTCTCACAGATGAAATCCTCACGCATATGATGCCATTCCATATGCTTCACATCAGGGATAATAACCATGCTCGTCTTCGCACCATCACCCATCACCATAGACTTCCTGATCATCGCTTCATCCTCCTCACACAACACCTTCAAATCCCCATCCAACAACGACGTAGCCTGCTGCATCCCCTCCGCAGCAGGAATCTTCCCACTCATCACATGGAAATCCAAATGCCTATTCCCACTCAACACCTTCCACCCAATCTCACTATAAAACCTCTTCCCAATATCCGAAAACAGCATCGTGCCAACACACCCCTCCACCCCACTATACTTCTCAGCCACCAGCTGCAACATCCGCCTCGCATACCCCTTCCTCCTAAACTCCTCTGCCGTAAACACACTCGCTATCCCATAAACCACTTTCTCTTCAAGCTCTCCATTCCCTCGACGAATCAGAATCCGTTTCTGGAATGTTTCGCATGAGGAGAGGATGGAGCGAGAGTGGGAGGGGAGAGTGCCGTCAACGAGGATCCAATCCGTGTGCCGCAGGCCAGGATGGCTGGGGTTGGAGTCTAGGGATACTAGCTCGATGCATTGCTGGATGTATTGGGGAGGGGTTAGGGCGCCGCGCCATTCGTTGGCTGTGGGGGCGAAGAGGAGGTGGTGTTCTGAGGGGGAGGGGTGCGTGAGGACTAGGTCTGGGGAGGGGAGGGCCATGATTGAGGCTTGAATGAGGGAGCAAATTACCGTGGCATTCTTGCTTCAGGAAAACTGCTCCTGCATCCCACTATTGAAGCTAGAAAAGCTGAAATGTTCGCTGACAGAATTCACGAGGAAGGTTCCAATATCACGTGCTTCACATCAGACGGAAGCGGACCCCTCTGCGCCCCACGCTCCCTCTCCCGCGAACAATTCAGCGGAAATTCCAACGACACCCCATCTTTAGCAAACAACCTGTCTACAAAACAACCTTGATCGCTCCTAGAAGTGGCCATGTGGTACCTATGCCAGGTCTCTAATTCGCCCCCGCGTCCCGATATATGGAGCAGGGCCGTTGTTCAGACGCCGTCCCCACCACCCCACTTCGCCGTTGCAGGAAACCCTCTTATCATAGTGGGCGAGCAGGATGATCTTGCCTCCCATGGTAATGTGAGGCATCGTGAGTTTGTCAGCGCGAGGCAGGACATGTCACTGGGTCAATTCATCTGATCGGAGTACTTTTGCTCGCTGTATTTCTTTCCTGAGCTGCACCGCTCTTTCCAACACCGCCCCCTCTGCAAAGTATATTTCCCTCCCCTCTCTTCCTCCCACTTCCAATTCCACCACATCCCAAACTAAGAATCTGCCACCCTCTTCTCCTCTATCACCCAATTTCCTTCAATTCGTCCATCACATCAAAACACAGCACAATAACCGCCAAAATGACCATCCCCACCCGCCCCTGGTGGAAGGACAGCACCGTCTACCAAATCTACCCCTCCTCATTTCTCGACTCCAATGGCGATGGCCTGGGCGACATCCCCGGCATCGTCTCGAAAATCGACTACCTCGCCTCCCTCGGAATCGACGTGATCTGGCTATCTCCAATGTACGACTCGCCGCAGCACGACATGGGCTACGACATCTCCGACTACGAAGCCGTCTACCCACCCTACGGCACCGTGGCAGATATCGAGACACTGATATCTGCCTGCCACTCGCGGGGCATGAAGCTGATTCTCGACCTCGTTGTGAACCACACTTCGGACGAACACAAGTGGTTTCAGGAGAGCAGGAGCTCGAAGGACAACGCGAAGAGAGATTGGTATATCTGGCGGCCAGCGAAGTACAACGAGAAAGGAGAGAGAATGCCCCCGAACAACTGGCGCTCGTTCTTCAGCGGCAGTGCGTGGGCATGGGACGAGCACACGCAGGAATACTACCTGCACCTCTTTGCAACACAGCAGCCGGACCTAAACTGGGAGAACCCCGCCACGCGACAAGCAATCTACGACTCAGCGATGAAATTCTGGCTCGACAAGGGCGTGGACGGGTTCCGTGTCGATACGGTCAACATGTACTCGAAAGGCACGGAACTGCCCGATGCACCGATCATCGACGAGGGGATATTTGAGCAGCCTGCAAGTGGACTGTTCTGCAACGGCCCACGGATGCACGAGTTCCTGCGCGAGATGAACACTCAGGTCCTGGGGAAGTACGACGCAATGACCGTCGGCGAGCTTCCCCACACCCCGGACCCCGCACACGTGCTACGGTACATCGGAAGCGGAGACAAGCAGCTCGACATGGTCTTTCAATTCGACATTGTCGACCTGGGAATCGGGCATACGCATAAGTATGAGTACCAAGGGTACAAGCTCCCTGAGCTGAAAGCCGTAGTAGCCAAATGGCAGAGCTTCATCGAAGGCAGCGACGGGTGGACGACGGCGTTCTGCGAGAACCACGACCAAGGGCGCTCCGTCTCGCGGTTCGCCTCCGACGCTCCAGAATGGCGAGAACGAAGCGCGAAGATGCTCGCACTGATGATGTGTGCGCTCACTGGCACACTGTTCATCTACCAAGGGCAAGAAATCGGGATGATCAACGCGCCGGCCTCCTGGCCCATCGAAGACTACAAGGATATCGAAAGCATAAATTATTACAACAGCGTCGCAGCACGCACGAACAATGACCCGGAAGCCCTAGATCGCGTGATGAAGAGCATCCAGATCCTAGGCAGAGATCACGCTAGAATCCCGATGCAGTGGGACGATTCGCCCTACGCGGGCTTCACGACGAAGAAAGACGGTGCATGGATGCGCGTCCACGATGAGTACCGCTCCATCAACGTCGCATCCCAAATCTCAAACCCGAAATCCGTCCTGAATTTCTGGAAGAAGATGCTGAAAGTTAGAAAAGAGTACAGAGAGCTGTTTATCCATGGGGCGTTCGAGGCGTATGATATGGATGATGAGAAGACGTTTGTGTTTGGGAAGAGGATAGGGGAGAGTAGGGCGATTGTGGTGTTGAATTTTACCGGAGTGGAACAGGAGTTCAAAAGGCCGGGCGTGGGCGGGAAGTGGGAGTTGCTTGCTGGGAATGTAGAGGGCGTTGATGGGACGGAGGGGAAGCTTAGTCCGTGGGAGGGGAGGATTTATTTGGTTAAGTAGGTGGTGGAGTTGGAGGGAAAAGTTGGCATTGTGCTTTTCAGGTTCGGTTTGAAATGGTTATAGGTGGTGTATATGGGTAATCCGTAATAATGACGATTCTGCTCCTCACGATCTGGGTTCCTTCCTGCTCTACCCTCCCTACCTGCAACATCCTAATTCACACACGCTCTATTCCTAGGAGCAGATCGCAAAGTGACCCCCCTCCACATTCACAACCCGCCCCTGCCTCTTCCCTCTAGCCTCTGGATATAATACCCTCCCCCTCGCCCCTCACTAAGCTCGACAGCAGAAGTGCAGAGGGATCTATTAATGTTATTGATTGGTAGATGACTTTGCGTTATGCCTAAGGAGCTTGCTTAAGGCACCTGTTTCGTGCCTTAGCTTTCTCTTTATTAAGATAGCTTGTGTTTCTATATAAGGCATGAGTCCCCTCCTATGTTATTACGATGATGAAGAGTTTGTTGTCAGTAAACTTGTTGTTGTCACTTTCCCTCTCACTAAAGGATTCGTTTGTTTATTTATATATAGTCGAGAGAGAGGCATTTGAGAAAAGTTATGCGATCCGAACTGGATTCGTTCTTAAGTAAGGGGGAAAGAGAAGGGAAGGTGAGAGGAGGAGCTGGAGCGACGACTTCCTGAACTCGTCAACATTGATTGGGATGAAGTGGCATAGAAATTAGAGAGTGGATGTGGTGGGTATTTATAAGCTTGCTGTTGAGTGGGGTGTGGGATTTAGGTGGTTGAGTGGTTTGGATTGGGGTGGTTTGTCGGGAGTGGTGTAGTGTCGAGGATGTATATAAAAGAACCGGAATGTTCGGCTTCTGTGTTTAGAGAACCATAGGTGATATCCGAGGACAAATACGCCGGGGCACATGTGCTTTAGTAATATGCCCCTTCTTAGTGTGGGTTTCTGCGTGTTTCAGCCCTTGACGTCGTTTTGAATTTCCCTATCAGGGACAAGATAATGTGTTGAAATATGGCTAAGTAAAGTAGGAAATGTGTTGTTGTCACGGTCTCTGTTATTGTCAAAGTTTTTTCTACAATATAGTTCTATTATTAAGCAGTAATCTAAATCTATCTACTCCCACGAAACTAGAAGATTGAAACTTGGTCTGACGTGATCCAACTTGCATTAAGTGAGTCTCGACAGCTGCTGAGGGAGAGGGTCCCGAGGGGCCACCACGCTAAAGCCCCTGTGCTGTGAGTATATGTTGCGAAATCTCGAGAGCAGTATCTTTACGGTGTTTTATGAGACAATGCCGCAGCAAGATGACGTTCGATACCACGTTACAAGGATAATGCAAGGACGTATTTGGTGTGCAAGCCGACTGTTACAGTGAGGCATGGCGGGTGTATTTAGCTAGCCATCATAGCAAGGGAATAGAGCATGCTTTCTCTCCCTCTCTTAAGTCTTTACACCGACTAAGCGATATCGTATGTTATTACGTCTTAAGGGATATAAAAGCAGCAGAGTTTTTTTTACTTTGCTTCTCGCTTTATACTGCCGAACTACGAGAACTAATATTTTAATTCGTACCCGGATACTATTTGGCTTCCTTTCCTCTTAATTTGAGTTTCGATTCACTCGTGAGAAAAGGGGGCGTGTAAAGGCTTTCGAGGCTTATCCCCCAAAGAAGGAATTGTGGTTAAACGTAAAGAGACAACTTCTTCTCGGCAACTAGGGGCAGGGGTCGACCTGGGCGTTCTAGGGACAGTTTTAAGCGAAGGCGGCCTTCTAGGGATTAGGGGGCGTTCTAGGGATCAGTGGGCGTCCTAGGGGATCGTCTAGGCGTTCTAAGGGATCGTGGACGTTCTAGGGATCAGCGGGCGTTCTAGGGGATAGGCTCGGCCTAGAGTTGGCCCTTATCGGGCCAACTCTAGGCCTCGCCTTTTGAGGATATACTAGTAATCGCGACTCGGGGGGAGCGGGCGTTCTAGTCTCACGTACGTGCGTGCGTGCGCGATATTAGGGGTAGGGGGGACTAGGGGGGAAGGGGGAAGGCGCTGAGAGAGAGAGAGAGCCTAATTCACGTGACCCTTAGAATTGAGGATATACTCTAAGGTAGAGTACTAGCTAGTAGTAGGGGCGGCTTATTAGACCGTGCACTTGCGTGCGCGTGCGTGCGCCTGCTAAGGGCTAGAATATTACCGAGAAAGAAGGTCTTACTTTACGATAAAAATCGCAAAATCGATCGCTTTAAGAAAGGGGGTTAGGGGGAATGCTGAGGAGTCTATTATATCGAATCGATTCATTCTCGACTCGACTCGATTCGATTACTAGAAGATATACTAATGAGAGTTGGCATGGCGTTGGCACCAGACTAGCCGTATCTAGTGGAGGAATCCTGGTTTGGGAAAGGTTTCGTGGCGTTGACAGGGATCGGGATCGCTTTTCTCCTTTTGTCCCCAGCCACCGCACCCACTCCAAGTACTCTTTTGAGACCTAACATTTGCGTGTTTGCCCGCCGGTCGGCCTCCCATCGCCAAAGCAGCCAGTCGCAGAAAACACATAACGCCAGTGAGGCGCAGGCTCTGCCTTGCTGTGTGCTGTTCCAGTTTAGTGACTCGTTGGCCTCGCTTAGTGTAGCTAAGCTGATTTAAGGCTGCAGCCTCATCCCAATAGCGAATTGATGTAGCTGTAGACGGGGGACTGATTAATTGCTGTACCGAGCTTCGCACATGAAACTTGCAGTTTCTGGGCAAGGGAATTAATGGGTGGTTCGAAGGCTTTCGAGCGCTCCTGCAGCTTTATCAAGGAAAATAAAGCAAGGAGTTGCGATTGATCAATCTGAGTCCGCAGCAGCGTGTCTTATTCAATGACGAAGTGGTAATGGTGTGATGTCGGATGTTGTGGAACCAGCCGCACAGAGAGGATGGGTGTGCCCTGCCTTGCACTTCCTCAGCCACCGACTACTACTTATGCAACCTAGCCCCTCGTCCATCGCACATCATTTCATGACTCCTTAAAGTTTTTCCTGCAATGTGGGATTGTTTCAGCTTCTCTTGCTAAGTCGACGGGTAACGCGTCCTCCTCCAAGCTGCTTTTAGCAGTCTCGACGATGCCTCCTAGCTGCTATACACCAATAAACACCGAAAAGCAGGAGTTTCGGATAGTCACGATAGAGCCTGCCCCTGACCACGACCAGCCAATCAAATGTACCTTGTCAGTAGCATGTCTGTCGGCAGTCCCGGAGTTCGCAGCCGTCTCATATGTCTGGGGAGACGCCAGCATCGCCAACCAGATTTCACTCGACGACAAAGAATTCTATGTCACGACGAATCTAATTCACCTCCTTAGAAGGCTACGACGCCCAGATGCAGCTTTTGTGTGCTGGATTGATGCCGTCTGCATCAATCAGCAAGACATACCCGAAAGGAATAGCCAGGTGCTTCTCAGGGGGGAATTATACAAATCGGCTCAATATGTAATCATTTGGCTTGGAGAAGAGTATGGTGATAGCGACTTGGCTTGCTCTTTACTCGAGAAATATGGCACAGCAACTATAGCGTTCCTTGAACAATATCATCGGCTACCATCGACGGCAGAAGAGCTTCAACCCATACTCAGTGAGGTAGGACCGAATGTTCTCGACAAAGCATCATGGGAAGCTCTGCGTGCATTGTTCAAGCGGCCTTGGTGGACAAGGGTCTGGGTTGTTCAGGAATTCGCGAAAGCTCGAGACCGAGTGTTCATTTGCGGGTCTCACGTGTTCGATTCCATCACATTAATCTCTGCATTGGCTGTTTAGGAGTGTCTCCAGGAGCTTCCAGACGTTCTAGCAACGGTGAATTCGGATTTTTTTCTACCTTTGCTGTCGTTTAAGCCGTCTCTGAAGGCTTTCCTCGATACTTGGGACTTTGACATGTCTCTGCCATTATCGAACTTCCTTACAGTCCTTTATCAGACTCGATTTTTCCTTTCAACAGAACCAAGGGACAAGCTGTACGGCTTAATTGGTTTAGTCAGCTCTGCAGAGTTTCAGATTATACCCCACTACGAATGGCCAAGGCGCGAAGTCTACATAGACCTTGTTCGGGCTCTCTTGGCAGGAACAGGGAAACTACAAATCCTGTCCTTGGCGGGTATGTCAACTATCGAGCCGGGACATAGTTGTACATTGCCTTCATGGGTTCCGCATCTTGATTGTGGAATCACAGCGCCTGCAGTACCATTCAAAGGCTTCAAGGCTGCCGACGAGAGTATGGCCGAGGCGTCTATTTCCCAGGACTTTGCGTCACTCCAACTAAAGGGATCTTACATGGGAGTATCGAGGTGGTTCACTGCTTCCGTTTCCAATCGCATCCAGAGTATTCAGATGGCCGAATTTCTGTTCCCAATGGCTCGGAAGGGAACGACCTCAAGACTTTTGTCCAAAACCTTGGGCAGTGCTTGAAGCTTTCACGCAAACACATAGCGGGCGACTATCTAACAGGAGATACGCTACTTCTAGCTCTATTTCTCCTTATTACAGATATGAAATCTGTTGGTCAAAGTTCACTTCACCTAATTTACGGGTATATCGCCGCACTCCGGTGGATCGTTGATGAAACAGAAAGTGGTTCATTTGAGGAAAGACTTTTTGCGTCTGGAATAACAGAGTCTGTGTATCAGAGTCTTGACAATGCTCTCTGGGGCACCCGAAAGCCTGACGTGGCCAGCGGAAATATCAACCTTGATGCGAACTTTATTCCATTTTTCGAATCTGCGATGATTCAAATGTCTAGAAACCATTGCTTTTTTATTGATGATCAAAGGTACATTGGTATTGGCCCACAAGATATGCGACCAGATGACATGATTTTCTTTCCATTTGGCTGCGATGTTCCACTTGTTATTCGATCTTCAGGGACAAAATTTGTAATTATTGGTTCATGTATGATACATGGTTTGATGAATGGGGAGATTATGACGAAATCTGAGATCGAGGGGATTTTGCCTATAGAGTTGGAATTTATATAATTATGGTATTTGTTGAATTGAGGCAGTTGGACGATTTGATTTATTATCGATAGCTGCAACACCCGCTATATAGAGTCTTCCCATCCTCCCTTTGCACTCTTAGCAGCCTCAGACACGACAAGCTTGGCGCCTTTCAATACTACCTAGTGATGTTAAGTGATAAATCAGATCCTTGACAACGAGGACATTCTTCTACCTCTAAGAATTAAAGGTAATTAGCCAATATTTGCTAACTTACTCGAAACATATCATTTCTCTTCAGCTTCAAATTCTAATGAATCAAGAATCCCACGCCTTATTTTTGCCTCTACTAAATCTTTTAACTACATGCGGTCAGCTTTATCTCTATTACTAATCTCATCTACTTTTTATCCCATTCGAAACTTCGTTCAGCTAACGTCTTCCCTCTTCCTTACAAATCAATCTTCAATTTTGAATTGCTTATTGAACCACTGAATGCACTGATCTTCTGCCGCAGCAGCCTGTTTTGCCACATCTTCAAAGCTGATATCCGCCCTGACACAGAACCCATGATTGCAATCAGGATACAAAATCATCTCTCCCCTCTGTTCTAACGGCTTCGCCTCAACAATATCGCGAATTTTGTGCGCGACTTCGAGTGGGAGATGAGAATCTTTGTCACCAATCGCGAAGGACACCGGCAGTTTAATATTTTCAACGTCGTCGGGCATGACCAGCATACTTGGGTGGCCGGTGAAGCCAGCATCGATGAGCGGCTTGTCGTTGACCTTGGTAACTTCTGCAGCGAGGAGCGCGACGTGCTTGCCGCCCCAGCAGAAGCCTGCAGCTCCGACTGGCAGTGAGGATCCTTCGTCCTGTCGGAGGAGTTCGAAGAAGGTTTTCACGCGAGGATAACTTGCGCTTATGCGATTCATGGCGTACCATGGGATGAGTGAGTATAGCAACCATGGCACGTTTGTTCTGGGATCGTTAGCTGCAGCTGTTTCGCTGCTATGATCAGAATACTGACAATTTGGAGATCCAATTGCCAGGAGTCTCCATAACTCTGATTGTGTCCAGCATCCAAACCGGCGCTGACCAACCTGAAATTGATTTAGCATCAAACTGCGGACTAAGATGCAGACTTTTGAGCTTACCGGCCATGAAGTCCGGGAGGTAGACTCTGTAGTCTCCTTTATCGGCATAGTGATCTGCAAGAAGCTTGTTGTTGACGAACAACCAGCCGAACGCATCTGGAATTACGACGATGATGCCTTTGATAGCTCGTCCGTTTGTGGGCTCGCTCACATAGGTTTCTAGGCCATGGAGCTTGATAACTTTCCCCCGAGGCTGGCCCTCGTGGACGGTACCTTTGAAGCAATCTGGGCAGGACATTTTACGAGTATTAATGCCCAATACAATAGTAGTACACCGATTGAAAATGTCGATTTGGTCGCGAAGATGGACTTCATGGAATGATCTGATAGTGGGACGGTCGAATGTTGAGCCGATTGACGAATGAGAGTGCCGGGAATACGAGACAGAGCTAGCATGGAGTTTATCGCCGTTAAGCTTTTAAGCTTTTAAGCTTCATACATACAAGTTACTCGTGCGGCCCATAATTCTGTCTTGAGCCTAGCTGCCGCATCCCCTGCCTATCGAATCAGTCATTCAGCATCAAGGCGGGGGGGATCTACGTTGTTGACATGCCCCTAGTTTAAGCTCAACGCTTGCAGGCCACACTAGTATATTTATTAATATTGAAGGACACATTCCTTGAAATAGTAGTCCCTGGGAGATCAATTTCTACAATTGGCCAACCAGATAGGGGAAACCCCCCCCCTTCCCAAAACGGTTATATAATCCTCAGCCTCACGGCAAAACCTGCCAATCACTTCCCCAGATCTCAACAAGGGGCCGAGGCTTTTATTGACAACGGCGCCTCTCGCTTCGGCTAGAGTCTGTGATACGCCAGGTTCCCTCCGATGGCTTGCTTCATGACCGAATTCAGATTAGAGAAGCGGCACGATGTTTAGCACGAGGCTTTTGTAGTCCTCTCGAAATGGTGGGCCGCCGCCCTCTTGTGTCACTTCGAAACTTCAACGCCGAGGCGTCGTTGATTCTCATTGTCTCTCCACCTGCGTCTTTCCCCAACTTTCTTCGAAAAGTCACGGATGAGCCGGTAACAACGAAAATGGCCCCCTCCAAGAATCTTGAGATTTTTGTCTCAATCCTTTTCGCCCTCCGAGGCGTCCTCGGCGAAGACGGCGCAGCTATCACTGTATCTTCATCTGCCCCTCTCGACGGGAATCCGTTCGCCTCCAGCACTGTGGTGGACGAAACCAGCAGCAGCGCGATTGCTGGGGATGGAGCACTAACGACCGCGCCTCCAGGTGATCTCGCAACAGTGACTATCTACGACACGCCTGCATATTCAGTCGCTGCGGGCTGCGTGCGGGAATGTCTGATGCAGGAATTTGAAGCTGGAATACCTGATGGGCTCATTCTCGCTGCTGCGCTGGGCTGTAATAGGTAATCCCCTTGCCCTCTTACCTCTTTCCTCACCCATCCCTTCCGAGCCTCCAAGCAAGACTAACGAACTAGAAAAGTCCTTACTACAATGGCTGCTACTGTACTTCAGCCATAGCCTCCTCGGCCACGAAAGTGATCTCCCAATGCATCATCGAAGAATGCAGCGGCACAGCAGAGGTACATGCCTCCTCCCTCCCCCATAACCCTCTCTCCTCCAACCCAAACCACAAGCTAACTCCCCACAGATCCCAGATGCCTTCTCAATCTACAACAACTACTGCACCACAGCTGGCTACCCGGGCCCCGCCGCCGTCACAGCGGAAACCACCACCGCCGCCCAAAACGGCGGACAAACCGTTGTAACCGCACAAGCACAACCATCCACCACCCTCGTGACCGGCGAGGTAGTCTACACAGTAACCAACGGCGGCTCCACCTTCACTATCACCGAACCCGGAGTAGAGACCCTAATCACGACACCCACCTCTCTATCCTCAGGCGGTGGAGGAGGGAGCAAGAAGGTAAATGTAGGCGCCATCGTGGGCGGTGTGTTAGGTGCATTGGTAGTTATTGCTGTTCTGCTGGGCGTGTTCCTGTTCTGGCTTCCGAGACGGAGGAAGGAGAAGGAGGCTAAGGCGGAAGCTCAACGGCAGTCTGCAGCGTTTCTGCAGACTCAACCGAAGGGCCCAGGGGCGGAGGGGAGTACGTTTGTGCCTGCCGCGACCCCAGTTAGGAGGGGCCCAGGGAGGGCGGAACTCCCTGAGAAGGGGGGTGTGGGGGTGGGCGATATGGAGGTTATTCCTGATGTTAAAGAGAAAGAGAAGGCTGATGTGGTGGAACAGAGAGACGGGGTGGAAGTTGATGGTACGGGCTTGGGGGCTCGGGAACTGGGTGGTGAAGGTAGGTATGGATTAAGGCCTGAGGAGTTGGATTCTGAGGGGAGGTATGTCGGGGAGCTACATGGTGATGGGCGGCAGTTTGGGGGTTTTGAGTTAGAAGGACAAGAGGTGCGGTGACGTGAGATATTGGGAATTGGGTAGGTGGTGAGGAGGTGGATAGTACTTCAATGCATGTTTGTTTACGATTTATGATTTATGATTTTAGTGAGAGTGTCTGGTGATGTGTGCTGAGTGGAGCGGAAAGGGCGAACTCTACAAAGAGGTACTATATTTAGAGTTAGAAACGCATATGATGTATTACTGAGTACTTATGATTACTTTTTCACAGGGAAATTTGTTTATTGAATAGTTGATATTTCTTTTGGATAAAGTGTTTTATCTCTTAGGTTCTTTTGTTACAATCTGAGCTAGTGCAGGGGTTTTGTTAATACGAATATCGAACGTCATTGATCTCTTGCTTCTGCAACTGCAGTCGATTTATTTCTGATTTCCGGCGTCGACTCCTGCTCCAATGAAGACTGGATTGCTGAACCTGCTATTATCATTGATCCGTAGTTCAACAGGAGAACAAGCTGCGTTTTTAATTGAAGTATTTCTTCAGGGTTAACGTCTAGGATAGTCTCTCCATTACCTACACTACTTTTTCAATAATCTTAGTAAAATTTCAGCCTTGTTATTTACTGCTTTAAGATAATGGCTTTCAGTCTTCCATAAATAAGCGGCCGCCAATCGAGAGGTCGTTGATTGGTCGCTTTATTAATGCCTTTGGGTTAGAACGATTTGGCTTATTCACGCAAGTGCTCTTACTAAGCTAAAAATCACCTGCAAGAGCTTTCATTTGGAACCCTGCCTCTTCCGAAAGGCAATTATAAAGAGAATCTATTTTCTTGGCAACAGAATGTAGACAACACTAGCTTCTGCCAGAGTCTTACTCAGACATTATTCTTTCTATTGAACGTCATTTACATATACTATCCAAGAAACCTAGACAATTCACGAGAATCGAAGATGGCAACTTTCCGAGCAGAACCCACCAAGTTTGCAACAGCAAACGGCACAAATATTGCCTACCGCCTGTTTGGCGCTCCCTCTGCACCCACAAACCCGCCACTGGTCTTCCTCCAACACTTCCGCGGCACAATGAACCACTGGGATCCTCTCCTCCTCGCTCCTCTCTCTCTCACCCGCCCCATCCTACTCCTCGATTACGTCGGCGTAGGCTCTAGTCCCGGCTCAGTCCGCGACAACTTCCTCTCCTCCGCCAAAGACGTAATCGCCCTCCTCACCTCCCTAAACATCAAAACCACCGATTTACTCGGATTTTCCATTGGTGGATTTGTCGCACAGCTCGTAACGCTTGAAGCTCCATCCTTGGTGCGTCGATTGATCTTAGCGGGGACGGGACCCAGCGCTGGAGAAGGGCTAGAGAGTGGGCCACAGGAGCTATTTGTGGATTTCGTGAACGCTGCGACGATACAGGAGAATGAGAAGATTTATTTGAGGGCTTTCTTTACGGGGGGTGAGGGGAAGCAGGAAAGGGGGAGGGAATGGTGGGGGAGGATTCATGGGAATGAGAAGGACGGGGATGGAGGGTATCTTGTGAGTGAGGCGACGAAAATGCAGGTTGAGGCGGTGGTGAAGTGGATTAGCGGGAAGGGTACCGATGGAAAGGAGGTAGTGGATGGGGAGAAGAGTTATGAGAGGCTGGGCGAGATTAAGTGTCCAGTGTTTGTGTTGGCTGGGAAGGAGGATCAGGTTGTGCCTCTTATGAATGCGGTAGTCCTCTGCAAGTTGATCAAACAGGCGAGGTTGGTTGTTTTTGAAGATGTGGGGCATGGGTTACTCATCGATTATGTCGACGAGGTTGTGAAAAACATTGAATTGTTCCTTGGCTCTTGATCATTGAATTTGTATCTTTTATGAAATAGACAATCTTTAGAACGTTGTTGCATTGGAAAGTCCCACGTAGTGTTGTCAATTGGCACTCATCCTCTCCAAGCTCACTCTAAAACTCCTACCCATTTAGCGACTGTCCACGCCGACTTCTAGTTTGGGCTCATCCTAGATGCACAGTTGTTATTGATGCCTTATATGCAGAATCTAGTTACGAAACATGCATATCACAGAACATTCTGGGACGGCCTGCGGTGTTGTTCCCGAGGCTTAGCAATTAGAATGCGGAGCAACAAGCCGGCAAGATGTTGACCTTTTCCCTCCTCCCACACTAAGTCGCTTATGAAATATTTTCGGCTTCAAGTCTCTAACGGCTGATGCAAGCTCCTGGAACCGGTTAGTGGTGTCTTATGGATCTAAGTGCAGCTTTGGGAATTCGGCTCTGGGCATCGGGGCAATCGGAGACTCCGATCACCGCTTCATGATGGTTACTGGTCCCAGTGCCAAAGGCGATATCTGATACAACTCGGGTTTTACGGAATTTCTGATTAAATCCGAGAATTCCTTGTAATCTTATAGTCTATAAATCTGACGTCCTGACGTTGGTCAAGTCTCGCACACATTCATACTCAAGAGCATCACAAACACATCTCAATTGCACTATTTCAATCGGTATATTCTCACTTCCGTACTTCGAGTACAAGAGTACCTGTTTTCAGCTTGTAGTCCCTTACACCCAATCCAACATCAACATGTCTTCAAAACGCATGTCACTAGCTTTGAAATACATGCAAGCAGCCAAAGAAATGGATTTCTCAACCATCATGGCTATGCGCAGCCCATCTTGCACCCACCTCTTCCACCCTTCCTCTCTCGGCGTCCGACCTCCAATCGATAACGCCACCTATGAAGCCAACCTCGTCCGATTCAAAGACATCATCTCTGGTTTCCCAATGACCATCAAAGAGACTCTGGAGGACGAGAAGAAGAACCAGATCATGATTTGGGCTGAGGGTGGTCAAAGCTGGTTTCCTGAGGCCAAGGATCCAGGATTCAGTGAAGAGGAGTGGAACTTTACCAGAGAGTATATCTTTATTTTGAGTCTGGATGAGAGTGGAGAGAAGATTGAGAGGATGGTGGAGTTTGTTGATACGAAGGCCACGGAGCAGTTGAGACTGTTGTTGGCAAGGGCGCAGGAGAATGTGAAGAAAGCGAAGGAGTAAACCGAATACTTTTAGGCTCTAAAAGATTTTGGATTCGTACAATGCGAGAGAATTGTCACCTCATTTACCACGAATGTAAAGACTGTGTCACGTTGTTATAAGAGTTATTCTTATTGTAACTATAATGCTAGACCGCTAGCTCTTGAAGCCGTTCCATATTTTTTACAAGCTCTCGAGTACTAATTATCACTATTTCAATGTCAATCGCACGTCTGTGATGGCCCGGTGGAAGATGGGTTTGTGGTCAATGTTCAAAGTTGGTTGAACAGTGAGTCCGTGTTCAGAATGCGCTTCGGTTCGCATCCTGCCAAGCGGATCAATTACTACCCCCAGCAGCCTTCAAACCCAAGGGCCCAGCCGTCATATGCAAGAGGTATCCGCCTCGTTCTGGAAACATGGGCATTAAGGGCTTTCGTTGTCATTTTTCCTCACCGAAGCTCAGCTCTTTTTGTCATACCTCAAGGCTTCAGTCTTGACACAGATTTAAACTTCAACTCTTTTGTTAAAACAACTATATATGCATCGATTTCGAACCTCATTTTGACCTCGCATCTGTGCTTTCCTCAAGCATTTCGAACAGATCAGAATAGCACAAATTAGCAGTAGCGAATCTACACCCTGTCAAATACGGCCATCTGGACTTCAAGTGTACAGTTGGCTGGATGGTAGTTAGCACTGCGAGCACGCTCAGGGGGCATCCAGAGGTGAGCTCTAAAGCCAGAAAGTATATTGATAGATGAGCGCTGAATATCAGTAGTTTTAGAACCCCCGGCTGACATCAACGTCCTCGAACAGATATCAGCTTTAATACCACTCGAGCTGACGGGTCTCACCAACAACCAGATAACGAACGCCGCCACATCCTCAACCGATATTACTCCACATTGTCTTCTTCGTGGAAAACCAACGCCCTAACCTCAATACTCTGCCTCGCGTCCATCCCCTCAAATTCCTGATCCGTAAAAGAACTATGTGGTACCCTCCTCGCTCTCCCATCAGTCTTACTATCAAAGATCTTGAAAAGTAGTACCTCTTCCGGGCTTTGCTTACTCATATACCACCACTTATGTCCTCCATCCTCCCTCCCCTTCGGCTCCCTTACATTGAAACTCTCAAAGCTATACGTCGGATAAATGACTCTAATAGGAACAAGCTCCTCTTCCAGCACAGTCCTTGCGTCAAGAACTGCAAATGGATCCTTGAAGACCGTTTTGATGGGTCGCCAGATGTTGATGATTTGGAAGCGAGATTTTATCAATTTTTCTCCTTCTTCGCCTGGAAAAGTCGCTTTGACGAGCTCTGGGGCATAGGCATAGCTTTGATCAATGTGTGCTCCGCGGACGGGGCCTTGAAGCTCGGCTGAGATAGGACTCTCCCCAATTTTCTCAGTTGAGGCACCGGTGACTTCACCTCTAGCAGCTTCTTTTTTTTCTTCTTTTAGCAAGTCGTCATCCTTGATATAGAGATAGTGGGTGTGTGCTTTGCGAACGACGTGATGAAAGATGTGAACTTTAGAAGCCCCCGTTCTTCCAGTGTTAGCAGGCGACGGATTGAAGACTGCAGGAGCTTACACTCTATACAGCATGTCAGCGATCTCAGGGTAGTAAGACTCTTTGATGGTCGCATCATCATCAAAATCTTTCATCATGCTCTTGTAATTGACGAATTGGATGCCGGTCTTATCAAGCACGTGTTCTACTCCTGATCCGCGGACGTCGTATACTGTGACAGGCTGAAAATTGTTCTTGCTGGTAACGCGTGATTTTTCATCTTTGATGTAAATAGGAAGCTGAGATGCTCCATCTGCCGGCGGGGTGTAGTAGCTAATTTCTGTGCGAACATTGCGTGGGATGGTGGGAACTGATGCTGGAGTTGAGATGACGGCATCTGAAACGAGACTAGAGGAAGGAGCGACCAGACTCTCTGTTTGTGATGTCATGATGGGCGTATGGAGGGTTAATGAGGGAGATTCGAGATGGGAGGTGTGGAATATTTAGCAGAAGTGGAGAGGTGAGATTGTGATTGTGATTGTGCGAGGTGAGCAGGCATGAGGTGAAACAAGCGCGTGACGATACTAGTACATATACGGTGACAGAATTGTAACACAGCAGGCGCCACACAAAAAAACGGCCCGAGTGCGAGAAGATCGTTACTTCCTTTCGGGGAAAAAAAATCAAACAAAAATTCTATGTTTCGAGAGGCTAATAAAAGAAAATGCTCGTGTGATTCATCGTGCCCCATTGTTAAAGTTTCAAATTAGATCCGCTCCGCGATGCTCTTCCTTACGAGAACTACCTCCGACTATATGCTCAGCGGCAATGGAGAGAGTTGCGAGGGTGTGAATCACTATGGCCTCACAAGAGGCTGCTTCGTGGCTAGAAATCATCAAGAACAGGTCATCGCAGCAGATTGAACAACATCAGCCCAAGATCACAGACGCTCAAATTCCCAACAATCCCAGACCCCTCATGCGCCAATCTTCGCAGCGATCTGTTAACAAATTATCTTTCTATCTTTCATGGGGTTTAAATGGGAGCAGCAGCACTGCAAATGTTCACAGAGGATCTTCCGAGAAGCCTTTCACACGACCACCACCACAAGCCCAGAAAGGACTACCTCTTCGTCGGCCAGCGAAGAATGCTACCGCTCCAATCTTGCACTGAATCAGAAAGAGGTAGCTATCGAGCAAGATGGCGATTTCGGTTCCAGAACGTTAAGAATGGCTACCCCTTGAGGAAGACGAACTTTGCGTCCCGGATTGATCGCAATCTCGCGCATGAGCTGAGGATCTAAGGCTAGATATCAGCGGGTGAGACTGAGCCCAAATACGCCGAACAAACTTTTGTCTCCTCTTCCTATCAGCCACAGATCACATCAAGGACTGGCTGACGAGACGTTCTCGGACTCCGGGATCCCCACCTCTCTCGTGAGCTGCCTAGTCGACTCACCAAACAAATTGTCATTCTGGAAACAAACCGACTCCATCCATGTTGCCGGAAATGGTGAAGTCTCTATATTCGAGCTTGCGGTACACGTTATCTAGGAACGATTTTATCTTCAGTCCTTAACCTGTTTTCTTGAACTTTTGCTAGCAAACTTACTTCTTCCAGCAAAACATTCGAGATCATTATCTGCACGTGCCGACGGCAGCAAAGAGCTGGCAAGACGAGCAACGAAGCAAACAAAAGCAAATCTCAGCTGCAGTAAAGTTAGCGCTTCCACTTCTTCAAGATTGAATAGCATGAAAGCAAGAGCTGCTGCCCCAAATAGCCTCAGTATACGTATTCCAGCACTAGCTACTCAATACCCTAATCCATACGAAAGGAGAGAGGACTAGTGCAACCCCTGTCAAGCTCCCTACGCTATCCCAGAACTATAACTCTCGCCCATAACGGACACTTTCAGGGGTGAGTTTTAGTCAATCGTCTTATATTATCTTCTAGCATACTATAAATACGGTTTTAGCTTATAGCTAGTGGGTTTATATTCCATCCTTATCCCCTAAGCTCACGGAGCCCGACTTTTAGCTTCTTATTACGAAGTAAGGCCTTCTCTCTGGGGCACGTTTCAGGCCCCCGCGCCCCCGTTCCCCCGTCTACGCCCACGCTTACGCACGGTTAAAAAAGCGACTCTCTATTCCTACGAGAGAGTATATCCTTAATTGATTACTACACGTAAGAGCTTAGCCAGCACACACACACACACACTCTCTCTCTCTCTCTCTCTCTCTCTGTGCCTAGTACTCTGGGAACACTCGCCAACAGAACCATGTTTACCTTTGGACAATGGTACGAGTGTTGATATACAATTTGGGTTACTAGGAAAATTGTTGCTTGCGAGAACTTTACGGTCGGTGATGCTGACAGAATCGAGAAAGGCATTTTTCCCTTGTCCGCGAGGTTATCTCTCGCAGATCCGGCGAAGAATCCTCCGCATGTCAATACGGGAAGACATTTCTTGAGGAGCTGGAGGATTGCTTTCGATGCTGTGGAGGGCAGGCTTGGTTTCGGGCCAGTATGAGGGATGAATAAATCTAGCTCTAGTTATAAGATAGAATAGCACTAGCAGATGCGACGTCTGCCTTCATTTCATGGTATTTGTTTACGTGACTCGCTTGTGTAGGGAGGCGAGATTACCCAAAGGGATTAGCGGCGGAGTTAGCATGATGACGTCCCAACCTCCAACCTCCAACCTTCTCCTCTTTCTGAAATACACAAATTTCAATCAACCAGATCAATCACATGAATTTTATTGTTCTCTCGATATCATCAGGCATGATCGCCAATGGAACACACACAACAGCGCAAGATCACACGAAATCGTGAATTTCGAGCCTGCACCTCATGCCGGAAATCGAAATTGAAGTGTGACCGTCAGCTCCCGTGCTCGGCCTGTACGCGGAAGAATGAAGGAGAATCATGTTTCTACGAGAGAAAACTTGATGGATCAGAGAACGAAAGAGTACGTCGGCTGCAGGCCGAATCGAAGCTTGAACATTTGGAGCAGCTAGTACATCAACTTTCTCAACCACCACAAGCCTTCACAAGTCCAGATGACCCTGGTTCAATTGCCAATCGACCGGCCGGTCTACATCAAATCTCATTAGACGCCATTAAAAACGGTGCAACGCATTGGTCTGCAATGCTCGAGGATATTGAAGACCTTCGAGCCACAATGAATGCTCGTGATGACATCGATGGCTGGGACTTTGATTTCGATAACAATGAAGACGATGGCATGACTCTTCTTTTCGGGGCAGGAAATCCACTCCCATTACAGCAAATACTTTATCAGTTCTTGCCGCCAAGAAATGAAGCAGACCGCTTAGTTGCAGCCTACTTCCGTGCCAAAGCCGTAGCGGCGCCGTTCATCCATTCCGGCCAATTCAGCAGACTTTACCGGTCGTTCTGGAATGATACCACTGCTGCTTCGCCACTATTGACTTCGATTATGTTTTCAATTTTCGACATAGCCTCCAGGACTATTTCAACCAATTACTCGGTCGTTGGTGAACACGGAAGCATTCGCTTCTCAGCAGCTGCTGCTCATTGTTTAGCTGCTGGACAATACTACAAGCCTCAAAAGCTCTCAGTTGAAGCTTTACTTCTGTATGCACAAGCAAGGTGTATCCGGAGTGTTGATATATCTCCAGATATGGCCATCTTGTTCGGAACGCTGGTCCGCCTGGCAACAGTTATGGGCTACCACAGAGACGCTGGCTCCAGAGAAGACGTGTCGGCATTCGATGCAGAGATGCGCCGGAGAACCTGGTCACTTTGTATGCAACTCGACTTGCTAGTCTCCTTCCAACTTGGGCTTCCGAGCAATGTCCAATTTCCAACCTGGGACACAAAGCCACCGACCAATCTCCTAGATGCAGATTTTGATGAGGATACAATACGACTTCCGTCAGCAAGGCCATTTACAGAGCATACCGAGGTTGTGTTTTACATTATGAAGCATAAGCTCATGGCTATTTTCGAAAAAATTCTGCGGCATACACTGTCTCCTCTAGGACAGTCGATCTCTGACCTCGACTTGATTGATGCGGAACTTCGAACCACATACAGAGATCTTCCCGTCATCTTTCATCCACAGTTCATGGCAGACTCAATTGTTGATTCTCCATCCTTGACTGTCACGCGACTCTGTGTGAATGCTCTGTATCAGAAAAGTCTCTGCGTGCTGCATCGTCGATCTGTCATGGATGGCAGAAGCGAGAGTATTCAGTCATGCTATGATGCTTCCACAGATCTGGTGCGGAGATTTATCGATATGTACCAGGAGTTTGAGCCAGGGGGACAACTAGAAACTGAGCGGTGGTTCAGGGGCAGTATTACTTGGCATGACTTTTTGCTGGGCTGTATGGCACTTTGTCTCACTATCTGCTCAACAAAACAACACAAAGATGGCTATTCTTCACTCAGTATAGTTGATGTCACGGTTTCACTAGACCTTCTATCTAGCGCAAAGGAGCTGATTGAGCAACACAGGACCAGCAGGGACTCACGAAAGGTGCAGCGACTGATTGAAGCTATTCATTCGAGCTTCGAGACTCGAGACATAGGATCTACAACCATCACTCAAAAATCACCGAATAATGGTCAAGACCTGGAAGGAAATCTTCAGTTGACTGCCCAGGAAAATAATGACTGGCCGTGGGATGACACCACCATGATAGGAATGGAAGATCCGGCGTGGGCATATATGGAGCAGTTTCTCAATCTTGCAGATGGCACGGGTGTAGAAGGCTATGCGCATCACTAAGCCCGTAAATCCCTGGATTTTTTATACGATTCACCCATTAAGTCGACCTTGAGGTGTATAATTTTGTGCCCATGAGTTTGGTGCGAGCCCTATGTCTCGGCCGAGAAGGCTACGGATAGATTCTCTGCTGTATGGAGTCGCCGGTTCTCGCCTCACCACGTGATGTGAGGCTGAATGGACTTTCTTGGTTCTGTTATGAAAGCTGCTAGTAGAGCAATTCAGCCTCCGATCTGGTGTGGCACCCCTTTTGAAACGGGTGGGGGAAATGGTCTGATTATCACGTTGGCAACCCAAGCTGATAAGGTAGAGGCCAGTGGTGGGAGCTCTGTGGGCGAAGCGGGAAGCCTTCATGCTGTGTGACGTCCGGTTCGTCCACAAGTGCCCCCAGCTAATCCGTGGGCTCGCTTAAAAATCCTCTTTCCGGAGCCTCCATTCTTTCATGATGGTGTCTGGCAAAAGTGAGTCATTGGCCAATCTGTTGACTTTTCCATGGATAGCCATTCAGAACTCAGATACACGTCCCGCAGAGTGAGGGGGCAAAGGCTGTGGACTTTGGAGCAGGTTTAAAGTCGGCACAGGCTGCCTTCTTCATGCCGTATAATATGTTTCCCCACACCGATTACGAATTATGTCCCCCAAAATGGCGCAACCTTTTGAAGAATGGAGGGCAGCATTTAGAGCACAGCCTCGCTGCAGGCCTATCGTATATAAAGTGACGCATCTTCGAACCTTGGGCCTTGGATGGGGGGTTTTTTTTTGAATCATTCGGATAATTTTACAGACTGCTTTAGTGCATATTGAGGCTTCGTCAGATTTGGATTCAGCCATTTCGTTCAATCAACACTTGCATTAATTGTCATCTCCTCTTCCACTTGAAACAAGGCCCTCTGGCACTCCAGCCTCGTTGAAGTCCTTGTAGTATACACGCAATGTCCGCTTGCGCTAGAAATAAATGTAAAGAGAAGGTTTGGAAGTATCGGAGCAAGAATCGAGATGAGCAGATCTCCTCTATACATTGCAAAAACCGTTAGTATCCCTAGCTACGGCGGTCATATAGGGATGCTAACGATATTTAAAATAGATACATGCCGATCATTGAGCCTCCCTCTTGCGATTTCGAATGCCACGGATACCGAAGAGCTACAAAGGGTATTTTGCACAGAGGTTGCAAGAGAGGGTAGGCGCTATTGTGGAGAACGTGAGTTAAGCCCTTGCATTCTGTATACGTAGAGAAATCCGTCTTCTAATTTAGACCTATCTAGATCTCCACTGTCCCGTCGAAAATTGTGGTAGACAGCGGATAAATATGGAGAAGGTTCGAGATCCGCCATTATGCATGTATCGTACGTAGAACCAAAGAAACGCTCTAAGAACAATCCCCTCTGTTTTTAAGGTTGTTTGATGTAATTAAAGATAAATGTATCGAGCACGACTGCCCTAAAGCAGCCGCAAACAATTCACGGAAGTGTCAAGACCACTGGGACAGGTGTCAATTGCCTCTGCCAGGATGCCGCCACCAGGTCGCCCAGAAGGTTGATAGAAAGGGCAGTTACTGCTCAGACCATACTTGTGAAGAGAAGCGTTGTTTGATTCTCAGCTATGAACGATGGTGCCCAGACCATAGACCTTGTGCGGCAGCGTATTGCACTCGCATGGTTGTCCGAGTTGAAACCCCATTCAAGCAGGACCTATACTGCCAAGATCGTAGGTTATCCCTCCGACTTTTAACTGAAGTCAATTTCCTAATGACTATAGACTGGCTCGTTCCTTGTGGAGCGTGTCAGGCCAACCGCGTCTTCAATCCTGCACCTGTCGGAGAGACTAACTGCATCGCCCATCGTTGCAGAGAACTCGGTTGTGGAAGCCAAAGAGTACAAAGGGGGAGTGTCGACACATTTCCTAAGGAATACAAGGAGTACTGCGAAAAGCGTAAGTATATTACCCCGAGCTTTTATGAGAGCTTTACAGTTATATTGCCGACTAATAATAATACAGATAACTGCCACGCCGATGACTGTCCTCTCCCAATCTTCGAATTAGAAGCTGAAGGAAAGGATGCTTCCAAATACTGCCAAACTCACGAATGTGAATGCACAACCCCGTCTGCAGAAAGCAAAAAGCACCAAACAAGCCATATTGTGACGAGCACTCTTGTGAGTACACAGATTGTCGCAAGATGCGGTCAGAAGATGAAAATATAAAAAGTCAAAGGAGATGCTATTATCACGATAAGGAGAAATTGGAAATGAAGAAGGAAAGAGATGATGATAAACAGCGAAAGGAGAAGGAAATACAAGACGCAATGAGAGCTGAAGAAGACGAAAAGCGGCGAAAAGAAAAGGAACGAGAGGAAAAAGAAAAAGCTGAGTACTTGGAAACGATCACGGGAATGGGAGAGAAGATTGCAGGACTGGAAGAGGAGCTTAGGAAAGAGCAGACGGAAAGGAAGAAGGAGCAGGAGAAGCGAGCAAATGAGCTTAGCCAAAGCGAAAAGGCAAAGGATCATGACGAGAAAACGCAAACCCTGGAAACGATAAAGCAAATGAAACGTAAGATCGCCGATCTGGAAGCCGAGAACAAGAAAGAAAAGATGGAGAGAAGTAAGGAGCAGCAAGAGCGAGCAGACGAAGAAAGGAAAAGGCAAGAAGCACAGGCCGAAGTTGAAAGCCGAAACAAGGAGAAACTGGAAAAACATGTTAGCACTCTCACGAAACTTCTTGATCAAAAGCTCGAGGAACGAGAGTCCAAGCCCCAGGCAGATAGGGCAGAGTGGGAGAATTTCAAGGATCAGATTGTGAGTTTGGTTATGAAGTCCCAGGAGTCAGAGAGGAGATCAGTATTTGACAACAATATGTTCAGTCATATTGGAGCTGGCGTGGGTAGTACGAGACAGTCGGAGAGTAATTACGGGAGTCTTAAAACATTCAAGGATAGGAAGAATTGAATGCGATTACCTTGCAACGCAGTTCATTCATCATTCAGCAGAAGAGCTCTAGCCTCACTATAATGCATTGAGGGCTCATTTTTTGATATTACCCTCTATCAATTCTCTATCTATTTCTCACCTGAACGAAAGTGATAAGATGATCCGCGAGCTGGAATCACCAAGAGCGGGCAGTAGACTTACCTGCTCCGCAAAGAACGTCTATGTGCCATTCTGTATTGTTAAAGTGCAACTATAGTTGTAAAATAATTATATATCAAAAACGGAGTTGGTAAGAATAAAGGAATAAGCCAAGGATGTCCAGAATCAATAGTTGGTGGGTCGTTCACGTGATTTTTGATCATATGACGTGGTGGTCCAATCAGCCTTCCAAGCCCAGCTCTATCTAGAAAGAAATTTGCTTGAACGAAAAGAGTTCAAGAAAGACTCGACAATAATCTTGCAGTTTATAACAGGGCAATATCCTCATATGGAGCCTTGCTTACCTAAGTCGCTGCTTTGAAGACCCCTGAGTGGAAAAAGCATGGTTGCTGGCATCTAAATATAGCTCACCGATCACCGCAAACAAATTTCTGCCATTTGAAGCGCCAATAGCCTCACCCATCTTATTTCAACGCGATGGAAAGCACAGGCAACGCTTCAATGGATTGCGAAGATCACCTGAAACACAATCAGCATGCGTCTTCCAACGAAGTGCAAGAAGTGCTAACTAAGAAGGCTCCAAAATTAACCAGATCCCTATGCCGAGTGTGCCTTGGGTACGACCTTCCGCAACGCGTTGCTCACGCTCCATCTCCGGTTGCAACAATATTATCAGCGCCAAGAACGACTCCAGAATATCTGTTGGGGAGTTTGGAAAGCATCCGGTCTCGAAAAAAGTGCCCTTTTTGCAGTTTCGTGTCTCGCTTTATGCCCTCGCCACCGTCTCTGCCGTATGGCACTCCGGTGTATGTCAATTCCATTGCAACTCATCAGACAAGTCGCCGTTTGATGATATTAACAGGATCTAAATCTCCGAGAAGGGCTATGGAGAGTGTGCATGATCGTTTTATTCCCTCAGGCGTGCAGCCGCGCATCTCACCTGCTCAGATCTGCTTGTTTCTCCAGCAATGCGAGAAGTACCACGACCATTCTCGCCTTGACGACAGTAGACTATATAATAAGCCGATAACAATCACTCTCGTCGATGTTATGGAAAGTCGGCTCGTCACAGGATCTTCTCGAGACAGGTACTTTGCCTTGAGTTATGTTTGGGGAGAATTGTCAATGTTTCAAGCAACTATGACCAACAAGCCACTTCTTGAGATGCCCGGATCATTAAATAAATTTGCGAAAGAGATTCCAAAACTTATTCAGGACGCAATCTCATTCGTTCTTGCAATGGGAGAGCGCTATCTCTGGGTTGATAGTCTGGTATTCCACCCCGTTTCACCGTGCAAAAAAATTATGTCTGACTCTCTTAGTGTATCGAGCAGGATAACCCGTCCCAAAAGCATGACCAAATATCCCAGATGGACGGGATTTATAGCCAAGCAGTGGCAACAATTGTCGCTCTATCAAGCCCAAGTGCTGCCTCAGCCCTTCCGGGAGTACTTATAGACAACCTAGCAGCTCTAGCTTCATACGAGAGCACCCACGACCTCGGAAGCAGAGCCGAAGCTAAATTAGCTGCTTCACTCGAGCAAATTATCTCCGAATCGCATTATGAGACTCGTGTTTGGACATTTCAAGAGAGGCTACTTTCGAAGCGATGCTTGCTGTTCACAAACACAGGAGTGTACTTTCAGTGCTCCGAGATTCTTATGTTAGTGTACAACAAGGGGTTCACGCTTCGAGAATTGAATTTCAACGTTCTTCCCGAATGCATTTTGTCAAAAAATAACTTTGGGTCTGATTGGACATCTGCCTTTTCTGGGTACGCGCGATTAGTAAGAGACTATTCAAAACGCCATCTATCTTACGCTTCGGATGCCTTGAATGCTTTTGGCGGGATTCTTAAGCTTTTCAAGCATCGATTCGAGGGAGATATCATCAGTGGACTTCCTGTAAGGGTTCTTGATGAGGCATTGCTCTGGGTCCCGGTGAACGAGGATGCACAACAACGGATCCGCAATAATTACTTCCCAAGCTGGTCTTGGGCAGGCTGGATACAAGGAGTGCAATACTGGTCGCAGCCCACCTTCGTGTTTGGGTCGATCTACCGTACTGTAAATGACAAGGGTGCCTGTGAATATGCAGCGAAAGACACCAGACAATTGAAGTCTGCAATTGCTCATTTCTATATTTCGGGAAAGCTGGTACAGCGAGAGATTGACGGAACCACTTCCAAAATGGAAAAGGCTCCGCTTATTACAACTATGATATCCCAAGACCCAGGAGGTTCTGACGAGCGAGGAAGTAGAAGAGATGTTCTCGAGTTTGACGCATTGGCGGTCGGCATTGCGGACATCCCTTCCTCTCAACTCCGTCTCTTGCGACGGTATTGTCGATATACTAAAGGAAACCCATTCCCGAAAGTATATGAAACTCTTTTATACACAGACGATGATGTAGAAGCCTTCAAACAAGAGTCAACGGACCTGGTGTTGATGTCTAGAGACTGGCTTCCGCTCGTAGGTGAGAAAAACGACGCCCTCTTGGAGGATTCTCCCGATCACGGTTACTTTGTGCCCAACAACTTGGACGTCAGAGAATGGTGTCTGCTTAATCTAATGATCATTACTTGGGATACTGAAAGAGTTTACGCCGAGCGAGCTGGGCTTTGTGTAGTCCACGAGGACATCTGGAATCAGTGGAACCCTACGCCGAAACATATCTATTTGACTTGACTATTGGTGTACGATGGCGCTGAGGTACGATCTACCCCTGGAAACAAGAGTCTAGTCTTTCTTGAGCTATATGAGAATATGAGAAAAAGGCCTCCTGTGTATTAAAATGAGTCTCCTTGTTCATGCTCTGGCTGACTATCGTGTAGTCGAGCTGTGCCTAGGGATGCTTACTCTCGGATTAAGCCCACTTAACTACGGCTCGGACTATAACAGTCACTAATTAGTTCCAAAGACGGAAACCAAAAATTCCTTCAGAGTAGCTTCCTGTCGTTTGTGGCTCAACTTCTGGGTTGTCGGACGGGTCGGGTGAGAGAGCACGTGACTCGGATGAGAAAGGGTGAGTCGGACTTTAGTTGAAAGACGACGGACCGGGGTTTAGATTTCGTTGCCCTTCACTCGGTCCTATCGGATCACATCCAAGAGATATTCAATATATAGAGGATCTACGAACGTCGTTGTAGCTGACTTCATCGAAGCTCAACAGTCAGAACGCCGCAATCATGAGCTCTGCCGAAGTTATTTTGGTCACAGGCGCCAACACTGGCCTTGGATTTGAAATCATCAGAGCACTTTGTAGTTCGGAGAAAACATACGATATTCTCTTGGCTGGCCGGTCGCTCCTCAAAGCTAACGAGGCTGTCAGCTCTATTTCAAAAGAGTTCCCATCTTCACCCAGCAAGCTCTGGCCACTCCAGGTTGACATCGAGGACGACGATTCTATTCAAAAAGCATTTGAAGAAGTCCATTCTAAGTTTTCTAAGGTCGATGCACTTATTAACAACGCTGGTATGTTGAAATTCCAAGGTGCAGGACAACCACAAGTACTGACAGACCATAGGCGTTCAACTTGACCAGCAACTGGCGTCAGGGAAAATGACGATGCGACAAATGTGGAATCAATCCTGGAACGTCAATACAACTGGTACTCAGGTTATGACCACTATCTTCATACCTCTGCTCCTCAAATCGAGCAATCCTCGACTGCTTTTCATCACAAGCGGCATATCCACCCTCGAAGGAACTTCGAACATGGCACTGGCACTTAACCATCCTCTGCCAAAGGGTTTGCCGAAACCCAAATTTGGCATTCCCGCGTACAGAAGCAGCAAAACGGGCATGAACATGATGATGCGGGAGTGGTACAAGACGTTGAAAGAGGACGGTGTGAAAGTGTGGTGTATCTCTCCAGGCAAGCTCGCCACTGGACTCGGTGGAAGTGTGGAGGCGAATAAGAAGATGGGAGCGAAGGATCCGGCAGATGGTGGGAAATTTGTTTGCGCCGTTGTGGAGGGACATAGGGATGCTGATGTTGGAAAAGTTGTCTCGGTGGATGGGGTGCAGGCTTGGTGATGCAAAGCTGCTGCGTTTAGATCTAGAGGGTGATTCTCTAGCACCATTATTGAGGAAATATTTATTATTTCTGGTTCCATCTATCCGCGATCTCAAAAAAGTTTCTCTTAATTAGTCTCCATAATTCCCAAGGTACCGAAGGCGTGTTGGCCCAAGTACTGAGCCTATTTAGCCAAATCTGAGTATATTGGAAACATTCGATTGGCCAGTTTCATCCCGTATTGGCATGTTATTTGCATGTTGGAAGCTACTGCAAGGTCGTTATCTGCCGGTGTTGGTAGTTTCAGAAAACCGAGAGCTTATCCGATGCCGATATGATATAGTTGCTGCTATGAGAGTCCAACACCACGCAAGTTGTCTTGCTAAAAACAAAATCTAGCACCAACCGGGCTGTCGGATGATATTATCAACAAAGGAAAGTATAGATCGTTCCCGTATTCCGATCAGCAGAAACAAAACTATACAACGATTGACTCTGCTGTTTTCTCACTATCTCATTTCGCAGGTTGAACAGTTTCAGAGCTCCAATTCCTGGAAGATAACTCACTTATGCCACAGAATATGCAGACCAAACTTCTTTATTTGTTCGTCATACCTCTCATCAGTGCAAGCATCGCTGTGGAAACTTTCTTCACTCGAGTTCCCCGTGAGCTAGCAGCAGATGACAAGTTTGTGGACGTCTGCTGTGACGGAGAATGCCAATTCTGCAATTTTAAATTGCCTTGCAAAGTAGGCGTCTCCAATCAGTATCTTCTATATATTCTTACAAAATGCAGTCTGATTGCAGCGCGCAACACTCCGGTTGTTTGGGGAATAAATTCTTCAATAGAGTAAGAAATGCACAGTCTAGGTCACTTTTTTGTCCCCGCAAGGCCAATATGAAGTCCTGAGTAGTGTTGCCATGTCAATTCTAATCAATGCGTCTCAATCTTGAAGAAACGGACCTCGGGGGACACAGAGACGATGTCGGATTATCCAGCTGAGACTTGGGACTGCAATGCTGGATTGCTCTACAAAACTCAATGCTCGGCATGACGTGTTGAGGATCATACCTACAGTAACTTTTTCCTTGCAATGGCCACGCGGAATACACATCATCCCTCTATCATACTCGCTCGTTAAGTCCCACAGCTTTGAATTTCGATCTGCCTTCTTGGAGATCCTAGGCTGAGTTTGAAACTGCAACTCGTCGTTTGTACTTAGATTATGTCTGTTCAACAACTGAGACTAAAAATCTCGCCGCCTCCATTTGGTTTATGTGATGCGTGCACAACAGGACTTGACGCTGGTCCACCCACAAGCTGTGAAGACCTCGTTACGCTTGCTTTGGTTCATCTCGGATTATCCCAGTTAGCTTGATAGATACATTTAGCCAGTAATATGATCGCGAAGATATTGCGTCCCACTTGGTCAAGTTGTGCTCACGTCAGGATCCACCGTGACCGTGGCACAGGATGCTGACAAGGTGAACTCCACCTCCCACTTCGTCATGTCAGATATGACATTCCGAGCAGAAATATGTTACAAAGCCTAAATTTTCAGAAAAAGAGATTTCAGAAAGCTTCCACTGCTAAAATTTCAAAATGGGAGCTTCAAATTCGCCATCATACCACGTGGTAATCGTGGGAGCAGGAATTGCCGGTTTGAGCGCAAGCATCGCACTCACGCTCAAAGGCCACAAAGTCACGATAATCGAGCGAACTTTGGCCCTACAAAATATTGGTTCCGTATTACTCATCCCGCCCCAAGTGTCGCGGCTTCTCGACTCGTATGGCGTCTTCACGCGCCTGGTCGAGAAGGATATGGTGAGAGATGGACTTGACTGGCTCCGCTATGCAGATGGCTCCGTCCTGGGAAAAACAGATTTTACGTGGCAGAAAGGGGTTTATGGATATCCGTACGTATTTTTCTCTTCATTAACCCTATTGAGAGCCCATCGTTGATGGCTGGAGCAGAACCTTAGCAGCACCAAGAGCTGAATACCAGAGTGTTTTGTATGAGCGAGCCCTGGAACTTGGTATCAATATCCGGCTTGGATGTAAAATCGAAGGTATTGATCAGGGCAGTCCGTCCCTGACGTTAATAGGGGGAGAGGTGATAATGGCAGATTTGATCGTTGGTGCCGATGGTATGCACACTGACTCCAGGAGCTGAGGTTTTAAAGCTCACTTACCTTAGGTGTGAGATCCAAGACCCGTGCAGCCGTGCTCGGAGAAGATTTTGAGCCTATCCGTGGGGACAAATCGTATTTGTGCCGAGCAGATGGGGCTGCAATGAGAGCAGATCCACTGACAGCACCACTCATGGAAGCAGGTATACTGAGGTCATGGTGGGGTCCTGGACGGCACCTCATAGCACTTCCTCTCCGCCGAGAAGACTTGTATGATATGATTGCAGTTTTCGACGAAGCATATGAAGGAAAGCCAGAGACTCCGTTGCATACGAATTGGAATACTAAAGGGGACGTGGACCATTTGAGGAAGGCCTTTGCCGATTACGACCCGCGTCTTAGGAGAGCATTGGATTATGTACCTGCGGATGAGTGCAGACTTTGGAATATTTTGTCGCTTCCCGATCTGCCCACTTGGGTGAGTCCAAGTGGAAACGTGGTTATTCTTGGAGATGCAGCACATGCTATGCGGCCGTACCTTGCACAAGTAAATTGCGCCCTCTTATACTTTTTCGTGGCTGTGCTTAATCAAACTTTAGGGCGCAGCAATGGCAGTGGAGGATGGAGCAGTACTTGCAGAATGTCTTTCACGGGCAGAGAAAGTTGACGAGATCATAAAGGCAATGAAAGCATATGAGTCAATCAGGAAGCTGAGAGCAGAGAAGTTGAAGAACGCTTCCGAAGAAAGCGGTGTTGAGAAGCATTTACCGGATGGAGAGCAACAACGCCAACGAGACGAGCACATGAAGATGGTGATGAACACTTTGTTGACGAAGATTCCTGCGAAGGGGGAGAAGAACATGCACCCAATGCATTGGATTATGGGACATGATGTGGTTGGACACGTGAGTATCTTTGAAGTGTTTATTGTTTCTGCTGACTATTCCAAGGCAAATGTTGAGCTGGACAAGGTTTTTGGAACGAAGTAAATTGTACTGGAAACAATCATCAGCATCACTGATAGAAAGAAGACAGACACGCTAGGTAGGTGATATATACAAGCTAGAAATGATCTTAAAGGAGAAGAAGTTATAGAATTTTTACTGCATCTCAACCTCCAGCGCTTCCTTTCACTGGACCGTAGTTCATTTATTCAAGTTCTTGATGTTTCCAGAAAGTAGTTCCCGTCTCCACTTCGTTCTAAAATACGATGATCTAAGGAAACTCTCCAAACACACACTTCTCAAACGGAACACTAGAATTGATAATCGTCTCAAAGACCCCAGCAGCAATTATTTCCGGTAATCTTGGTCTTGTGGTGCTGGACGCGTTCACCGTCGCCTGGATAACTTCTTCATCTCGTGGTGGGACATCCACAGCTATCTCAAATCAGCAAAAGTTCTACTGCGCTCTTATCAATGATTATAAAATAACTCACCATCAATAGTACTCTTAAACCGAGTAGCTTCCTTTACATACCCTGCCCTTTGGGCCAAAAGATCCAAGATCTGGCCATCCACAGCACCGATCCCGTCTCGTACTTCGGTCAAGGAATTACAGCATAAGGTGCCATTATGGAGAATAAAAGATGGTGAACCCCACGGTATACTCTGGCTTGCTGCAGCTGCGGTCGGTGGGAGCGCTGGGAGTGGAGTAGAATAGCAGGGGAGTGCGTAGTCAATGGTTGCTGGGCAGAGCGGCTTGAGACGGCGTTCATATGCATCAGCGAGGGCAAGTATAGCTAAAATAAATAAAATAAAAAATAAATGCGACAGAAAAATGCATTTTAGAAGTTTCAAGATTCGAAAAGCTTTCTTGGCAATATAATAATCGAGTCGAAAGTCAACAGAGAAGTTCTGAGTTCGAGATATAGTGTACTGTTCCCTTTACGTCATATTACTGTCTCACACTACCGTAGGACAGGCCATACACGAGTCTATCTATACCCACTTCGCTAATTAAGGAGCTGCGATCTAGATTAGGATAGTATTGGAGTGTTAAGCACTTTCAACGTAAACATAGTAACATGGTAATTTTTTCACGCAACTGTTCATTTTATTCTCCGAACTTGAACAGTTGACTGTTGATGCTTTCATTAGGAGACTGGTCGAGTAGACCTGAGCAAGGATAGCAGCGTTGATGCGGCACCCGCCCAATTCTTGATCTCATCATCTCATGATTTATGACTGCTACCCACTTAACTACCCAAACCCTGATATATCCTCACTCTTGGTGAGAATGCGTTTTCCGAAATTAGAGGCGTCTAAGTCTGCTCTCTACTATCGACACTAACAGCATCATCATTCTCCACCTCGGGCGCCTCTTCATCAAGAGGTTCAGACTCAGTGACATCGGGTTCCGTTTTTGCCTGCAAATTCATGCTCGGCTTTGATGCCCAAGCAGGTTTCGCTACATTCCCTGAAAGGTCAACCACCTCAGTACCCATATTCTCACTCCATTCTTTGCTCTTGAGCCTTAAAGTATCCGATTCTGGATTCATAAATGCGGTAAAGATCCGTCCAGGTGAAACTCGCCACAAATTAACTCTCAACCGCTCCGTACGTCTCCCTAAGAACGCGAGCACAATCCCCGCCACCGACAAGGCGAGCAATAAAAACGCAGCAATGAATGCTGGAATCGCAAACGGGTAATGATATCTGATTTTCTGGACCATTGGCGTGACTTGTATCGGAACGACGTTCGTCTTTGCAGCGTTCATGGGACCAAGAACGCCTTTCGTGCCAACGACAGCCGAGGCTGCATTGTCAGTGAAGATCAAATTGGGAATCAGAGCAACTGTGTCCGCAGACACAGAGAGGTTTTGCCACCGGGCCCAGACAGCCATGTTCGTAGACCCGGTATAGTCTATCCCTGTGCTCAGAGCCGATCCCGGGACAGTCCAAGCCGTCTCCATCGATCCAGCGTAGAACTCGCTGCCCGGGAGGTTGTCCTCGAAGATCGCTCGCTGTGTAGTGACGGGTGAAAAGTAGAAACCGGGTAGGTAGAGTGATTCCTGTCGGACGGTGGAGACGTTGGGGTTGTTTTCGTATTCGGATGAGACGAGTCCCCAGATTAAGTTGATTCCGGAATTCTCGTATTTGCCGCCGGTGTTCTCGACACCCCAGAGTGGCATCGAGTCTGAGTCTGCGTAAGTTTTATCTTCGATGTCTGTTATAGCGAGGTTGGTGAGAGCTTCGTCCGTTCCATTGTAGGTGAAAGAGACTGTTTTAACTGTCGCTTTTAAGGCGCTTGCACAAGTGTAAATGGGTTGAGACCAAGTGCTACCACTATCAGGAATGAGGTGGTCTCCGCCGTCTGTCCGTCTTTGGCAATGAAGTCAGTACGAGAATCTTGAACGTGGACTAGTTACAGTGTATAGTTTCTTGAACTGGGAACCCCGAGAACTCACTGTGGAACACCAAATATTTGACCACAAGCCATATATAAGTTTGTGATATTCGCCGGATCGAATTTTCCTGAGGTCTGACATGCCGGACCTAATCTCGAAATTAGTACTTTGCGGATTGGAAGACACCATAAGGCAGACACTTACCGATGGTATTGAACATGTCTTGGGTGACATTGAATGGGTTCGTGGGCAGGCCCGAATCAGATGGCGCTCCTTGCGAAGAGTTGCCCGCCGGGGTGACTCCATATAGCACTTCAAGGTAAAAAGCAAAATTAGGGCCGATCCCTAAGATGCTTGGGCTAACATCGTCGTAATATTTGCCACTCATGTAGTAAGTCTTACCAATGAATGAGTCGATTCCAGTCAATGGCTTGAAGCCATCCGTCCCATTAAAGGGCTCAACAACATTGTAGTACAGAGCTGTCAAGGCGTTGCTTTTCCAAGCTGCTTGGTACGCTCTTCCGTATAAATCCGGATCGCTTTGTGGATCACTGTGGTCGAAAGTTGGGACTGCAGGATTGAGGTGGACAAAACCTCCTCGATCTGTTAGGACGAGCTGACTGATGTATATATTTTGGTTGGGGTCATTCTCTATCGAAAAGTCCAGAGTAATGTTATTGTTGACACAAACTGTCTCTGGTCCGATGAAAAGGAGATCTTCTTGCCAGGAGGCCCCGTACGGAAACCCAGTTGGAATGGTGTGATTTCTGAAGCCGATGCTCCCTTTCACAGTATCCACGACCAGTCCCTCGATAACTTCATACTTATCATCCAAAAGCGGGCTGTTCAAGTTGCTAAAGGTTCCAACGGTAAACGCACTGTTGTTGTTGTAATTGGAATTGTTGACCGTCAAGTACCGGCGCCATTGAATATCAAAATAATTCGAGATCGTTGTCTCTTCTGTAGTGCCGCTGGAATAGATATCTGTGATGATTTGTGGAATATTCAGGTCGTAGCTAAATGGATAGTCATAGCTTTCGCCAGTTGGATACCAGACAACAATCTCCTCTGTAGGTGTAAATGGGCAAGGTCGAGGAACCTGGTTGGACAGGTCGAAGTCAACATCCAGATCGTTTTGACATACACGAGAAAACGTCGCGTTTCCTCGTGATGGTGTGCCATAGCCGTATGAAGATAGGTCCTTGATATATTTGAATGATGCGGAAGTTACGCCGCCTGGAGCCAAGGTCTGGTACAGACCAAGAGGGGTGACAACTGCAGCAATCGAAATCAATCCTCCCAAGAGCATCATTAAACGTGAGAGAAATACGAGTCTTCGAGGAACTCCGTTGTTATACGCGCTATCATCTTGTAAAATCCACGGCCAGTAGGACTTTTGGAAAAGTCGGCCAGCAACAGTCCTGGAAATTCTGTCAGAATGAAGATCGATGCATACTTGTTCTATCCTTACAAGGTTCCGGCCGAGTTTTTATCGCCGAGTAGTCCAGACAAAATGAAGGTGATTATGTTGGGGCTCCAAAGCCGAGCTAAGCTGTTGATAAGCCTAAGTACTTCTAGAGAGCGATGTCTGAAGGCAAACGAAGTAACAGACCTATGAATATGCCTGCAGCTATAAAGCCTGCAACATAGCCTACAGTAAGATGAACCATAACGGATACTTTGTCGAATTGTTTCCTAGGCGAGTCTCGGTTTCATCGCACGAATGCTTGCGACGTGAAATAATGTTTCGAGATATCAGACGCAGGGAAAGTTGGATGTAGAGATTGTGTCAAGCTAATTCTCTGCGAAAAATCTGCCCTCCTTTAGTTTTCCCAATCAACATGCGATCCGTGTCGCGTGCTATTCTCGTCATCAACCCATAGCAACGGGCTCATGTTTCCCCGCTTATCTCCCCAGCCGGCCGTGGCATCCCTTAGGAATAATTTAACTCTACCGCAACAAGTTAGACGAGAGATCAATCTGTAGATGATTGGTTTGTGAAATATTCGCAAGATTGCACAAGGATTCGAAACCTAGTCACTTGCATGTCAACATCTGCGGACAGGTCACCGAAGCGGTTCCATCTGAAGCTGCACCAATGGCAAGCTTGGGTAATTAAGAATAATAGAACTACCACCTATTGTAAGCTATCCAAATCGGTTGGCACTCCGAACAGTTGCATTATTGATTACTTGGAAGACTTCGGGAGGTAGATATCATTTTCCACAGCCCCAGGGTCTTCGCATCTGCAATGAACCACTCAACGGGGCATTCAAAGATGCCAACAAAATGTTTCTTCATGTTCTTGTATTATGGATCTTCCTCTGGGAGACTACTGCAGCAGCAGTTTCAGATCCGATGATCACAGCTGCTCCAAACCCGCCGCACGAGAATCTCAGACGGCTAGCACAAAAACAAAGACTCCAAAAGCAGGTTGCGACTACCAGCGACTCCTCCTTCGAGATCGAAAATGAGATGCTCTCATATTGCTTCGGGGATGGGGGTATTTGCGGCCAAGAGCTATCAATATTCAATGAATGCAGAGGAGCAAACGGGTCCTCCACGCAGACAATTGACCTTCCAACTTTGGAAGTCTGCGAGTGCCAAAGCGGCTACTGGGCAGCAGATCAGGCGTATGTCTTCACTCCCTACTTATGAGCCTGGACTAGAATGCTTACAGTCCTTGTTGAAGATGTGGCTGGTGCCAATTTGCATTCAACAGCTCCATGTCTGTTGCTTTAGAACCCAACACCGTCGGGATTTTGCTCTGCTCCAGAAACAACGTCCCTTTGGCGCCAATCCCAGCCAGCATCGAAGCTGCGCTTTCTTCATGGAATGCCAGTTATACGGGCGCTAAATCAGCGGGAGGTACTGGTGGGGCAGCACCATCGACTCCTGGTCTTACTTCGAGCCTAGGAACTGGGAACAGCACAGAATTGTCGGGGTTTGGACTTGGTACCACCACGAGCACATTCTGTAAGCAGCAAATCCCCCTTATCCTGAGCTCTCTTTCGCTTGGGAGAATACTCTGCTAACTTATTGAAGATGGTGGCGGTGGTGGGCAAAACACTGCTCCTCCGTTGGCTTCAAATACTGGAGCAACACAGCCAAGCTCTACTCCTAACGCCTCGTCAAGAGAAGTCTGTTTTCCACCTGGGATTTTCGTTCTATTTTTCGCTTTGTGGATTGTTATGCCTTGGTTACAATGATGTTTGCAATCAGGTTCTAGTGGGTATGATTCAGATGAGATATTGTACTATATTCACAACTCCAATTAAAACGCCTGTAGACATACGCATTTTCTTGATTTTCTAATTTTTTTTCGACGTAAAATTCTCGAGTTTTAAGAATATATATTCGATGCACTTCACTACTGTAGGAGGAACAAGCAATTCCGCAAGACAACGCCTCCTTGTGTATCCTTTGCGTCTTGACGCTCCTAAAGTCTTGTATAGATGGTTTTTTCCTATCGGCTTCTCTTGCAATCTAGTAGACTGGCAATGAATTACCCAAAGAATCGTAAGCAGTAACTTACAGCTGTTCTTCGTCTCAAAGATATACGAGACGACTGACAGAAGTCTTGACAATTGTCGCTAGACTTGACAATCACGACTTCATTCACGCAATGAATTAAGAACTACTTCTGAACCTTGGTACTAGGGAAAAGCAAATTATTGCGATAAAAATCGAGTAGAGTAGCTTTGGAACTCGTAGCCCCTGGGATTCGGTAAAGCTACCCCTATTTCTAGCGACACACTGAAAAAATTGGCGAGTCCCCTTCACCAACCTCTGCACTCTGCCTCGCCCTTGAATCTTTTCCAACATTATTAGATGTTTAACTAAGTGTAATTCCTGACGTCATGTAGAAAATTCTTCTTGTCAAAGGAGTAAGAAAGTCGCTGTCAGATATGATAGTTTCGCAGGCCGGTTTCATTGCTGCGCCGCAGCATAGACTTGGCACCAGCTGCCTCTCCTGCGGGTAAATACTATCAATCCGCGGGCGACGGTGCATTACGGTTAGAGCCCCCGAGGGCTCATTAATCCCCTATCGTGTTTGCGCTACAATGCCTCCATTCAGAGAGTGAGTAATCTTAAAATTGTATATCTCAGAAGATGATATCTCACGATCTTGATAAAGATCTCATCGCACTCTCCCGTTTGTTATCGCTCTCAGCATTCACCTTTGCGACCAGCTAGACCTTCAACCACCACCGCATGCTTCAGTTCCTCTAGCAGATTTGTTAGCTAGGGTTTCAATACTACTACATCAAATCATGTCTTACGGAAGTTGTACCAGCGTCGATAAGCTCGACCCAGCAGTCTTCAACGATGTCTGCGTCGCCACCAACAACTACAACATAACCTCCTGGGAAATTACACAAGACGCATTCAAAACCTGCGGCGGACCACACAACTTCTTCATCACGGACGATGACTGCGACGTCTACAGCAACATCACGACACCCTTGGACACCGTCATGTTTGGAAACTGCCTCGCGGATTCTATGCCCGCAGACTTCGACTGGAGTCAGATGGATTGGGATTGCTACCCTCTCGCGTGGGGAGTTTCTTCAACTGCAGATACGAAAGCTGGGATCATTGCGACGACTTGGAGTTATCCCGATAGTACTGAGACGGTTACGCAGGATAATGGATTGGTGACGACGGAGACGCTGGATTATTGGGGCTCGACGAGAACGGCGGTTCTTACGACTTCGGGGGCATCGCCTGCGGCTACGGGGGCAACGGCCACTAGGACGGGGGGGTCAAGTGGGACGAAGTCCGCCAGCTCGAGTGCTACGCCGACATCTTCATCAAAACCGTCGGGGGCGGGTCCCAGAGCGCGGCTTTCTTTTGAAGTTGGGGCGTTGGTTGTGTTGTCGGTGTTGGGTCTTATCTCATAGGACGATTAGCCCAGGAGACGTTGTGTAAATAGTAGAAAAAGTGTATATACCTATATAAGGTGGAAGATCCAGTGCACGAAGTAATGTAATGGAATGGAATATAATAAGTAGTGAGCGTCTCCGGATCAGCGAACACAAGCCCCTATAAATTCAACAGCGAAGCCCCTGTAAACTCAAGCACACCCCTGAAAACTCTACCGAGCGCCTGTAGCAGCTCCCCGAGTCAAGCCCGACCGGAAACCCAAGCCGAGGCCCTTGAGCAAAAGCAAGATGCAGGCTAGCGGCCGCTAGCAAAGAGCTTCATTCATGAACTCCCACAATCGGAGATTCAATACAAACCTTATTTCGTCTTCACCTCTTGGTGCCTTTTGAATGCCAAAGAGCTCTTCGTCCTTACAACAAAATACAGCGTGGTGTGAGCTTGAAGAGTAGCCTGTCGCTACCGTGTGACAGGTCATATACGAGAGATAGCGAACCCGGCACCATTCTCAGCCCTAGCATCGAAAATGGCGCAGCCCGAGGGGATCTTCAGCACCGGTGCTCCTGCTACGGAACCTCAGGTGGCACTGCATGAACCTGTAGCGTCCGCCCATGCTGCGTTCCCTAGTGAGCTGGAGATTGGGACGGATTCGTCTGATGTATGTTCATCCCCTGTTCTTAAGTGAAGCGTGTCTGACATGCATCTTGCAGAGTGGGAGCCGAGACGATGATTCTACGCTGGGCGAGTCGTTTCTGTAAGCACTATCTTGGCAAATATTTCCTGAGTTAGAAGGCTTACTAACATGATAGGGGCTCAACTTCATCATTGAGATCAAGCATATATGATTATCTGGAAGAGAATGGACGGACTTACCATGCTTTCAACTCTGGCAGTAAGAATACAGATCGCCAACGTGAACATGAACATCCTTGTTGATATCAGTAGAGTATATGCTGCCCAATGATACCCGAGAGCAGGATAGACTCGGTACGTGTTGTTCTTCTCCGGGGAAAGAATTCATATACTCACAACATATACTTAGACCTCCAGCATCATTCCTTCAGGATAATGCTCGACGGCAAGTTGAACCTCGCACCAGTAAACAACCCCCAACGTGTCCTCGATCTAGCAACAGGGACCGGTATCTGGGCCGTCGAATTCGGTTCGTCTCTCCCCGTCTCTATCTCCATCTAATTCTCACACGCTCTAGCCCAAGAACACCCCTCCGCATCCGTCACTGGCACAGATCTCAGCCCGATCCAGCCCGACTTGTAACTTCCCTCCCCTCCTCCCTCCTTCCCCTCTAATCAAATCAACGCAGCGTCCCAGCAAACTGCCAATTCGAGATCCACGACGCAGAAGAAGAGTGGACCTTCAGCAAGCCATTCGACTACATCCACGCCCGCGCCATCGTCACCTGCTTCAACAACAACCGCGGCATCGTGCAAAAGATCTTTGAGAACCTCGCGCCGGGCGGGTATTTCGAGTTGCAGGATCCGTGTTTGCCGATGAGGTGTGATGATCGGACGTTGGAGGGGACGCCTTTGAATGAGTGAGTTCCTGTCCCTCTTCCTCCTCTGTAAGTGTCCATATTATAGCGACTAAATGTGATAGTTGGAACGAAAATCTTGTGGAAGCCATGTCCCGCATCGGGCGGAACTTGAAAGATGGGCAGAACTGGGGCCAGTACATGCGCGAAGCCGGCTTCGTTGACGTCGTCGAGCACCGCATCTGCGTACCGGTCAATCCGTGGGCGCGTGGTAAGAAGAACAAGCTCCTCGGCGCCATCTCGCAGCAGAATCTGCTGGAGGGTGTTGAGTCCATGAGTAAGGCTGCTTTCACGAGGGTGCTTGGGTGGAGTCCGGAGAGGTTGGATGAGTTGCTCGTGGGCGTGAGAGCGAATTTGCAGGATAAGCATGTTCATGCTTATGGGATTGTGTATTTTGCTTATGGCAGGAAGCCGGGACACGTTGGGGAGTGATACTAATCTGGATATATGTGTGTCTGTTTCTATAGCCATGCAACATCATCTTCCAGAGCGTTTGACCACATTTGTCATCCTCAATGAGGGTCAAGGAGTATTAACACCAACCCCCTTCTGCATTTCACTCCAAGATTGTAGCCAAGTCTCCAGCTTCATCAGCTACATACAGCTGGCCCTAAGTTGGCGGGCTGTGCATATCTTTCAGCTTTTGTATAACCTCCAGACTTCTTCCTAACTCCAAGATCCATCTTGTATCAAGTGCAACGACAGCTTTATGCAATCAAAGGGATGGCCTCCTAAGATACTACTTTTACCCCCTCTAACGCCTCTCAGCCAACGTTGATGAAGCGAGCGACTGGGCCCCAGGAAGGGTGACTTAGACATTAGTGTGGTAATACCGTACTGGAGATATACAGGCAATGACCAACCGAAAACTCACTTTTCTGCTTCTAGCACAGACTAAACCAGACGATTCCCAATTTTGTCTATATATCTATACAATACTAATGACCATGAAAGATATCTCCCCTCTCGGCAACCGTCCTTTGACACTTAGCCAGAATAGTAGCTTGCCTACTCACCTCAGACAGCTTTCCAATTACCTCTCTATTTCCATCCACAAACCCATACAACGCATACGGAATCTTGACCTCCTCGCAGAACTCCATTACCAACTTCTGTGCTCTCCTTAAATTATGCCTCGGCACTCTTGGGAACAAATGATGAACAGCCTGAAACTGCAGTCCGCCATGGAAGAAGTCCAGCCAGGCCGGACAATCCACATCCATCGTCGTCCTCAGCATCTTCATCGGGAAACTCTCGTTAGGACCTAAGTCCGTGGTTGACATTGCAAAATGCGAGATTGTGAGCTGAACGTGCAGCGGCATGTTGATCATATGGGCAACCATCACGAATCCAAATCGCGACCAAGGCGTCGGGATAGATTTGTAGACCAGGAGGTATCCGAACCAGTACCAGAAGACCGCGTTCCCTGCTAGCTCGAAGTAGCGATGCCACCATGCGATTCCTTTTCGTGGTCCTTGGCCGAGAAGTAGGAATTTCCAGGATTGGACGTAGAGGTTGAAGCGGCCGAGTGCGAGGACGGGGTAGTACATGTAGGCTTGGAAAGGGACGAGGAATTTTGCTACGGAGTCGTAGGGCAGGAGGCGCTCGTGGTAGGTCGACCAGATGTTGCCGAGGAAGCGATGGTTGACGGCAAAGATGGGCAGGTGTTGGTTGTCGGGGTCGTGCTCGGGAGAGTTTGTGACGATGTGGTGGACGTTGTGTGTGCGTTTCCACCAACCTAGGGAGAGGCCGCCGATGGGAGCAGCGATGATCATCCCGATCAGTGTGTCGATTGTGAAGTTGTGCGTGATGGCTACATGCCCTGCGTCGTGAGCAGCAAATACGAGCTGCGACCAGAACATGCCCAGGAAGGCTCCGCTGGTGCAGTACCAGCCGATGTGTAGGAAGAAGAGCATGCTTGCGAATAAGAAGGACCAGCGTGCTGCTTCCCAGGCGTATGCAGTGTAGTTGCACTCATAGAGTCCTTCGGCTTGGATCCGCTGACTGAGAAGTCTATACTTTTGGATGATATACTCTTGTACTTCAGGGTCCAGAGCAGGATATTTGGAGAGATCTAGGTCAATCTCTTGTTTTGTCTGGCTGTCGAGGAATGCCAGATCGTCAGGGATTGCCGAACTTGAGACGGAAGACATCGATGTGACAGATGTCGCGTCACTCTCTTCAAGACCTCGCCGCCTTCTTACACTGAACTGATCGCCATCAAAAACCAGTGATGCTGCTCTCGTGGACTCCGAGCTGCTTCGTCCACTCCCGTCTGACTCTGACTCTGACTCCTCCTCTCCTTCCATACACAACTTCCGAAAGACCCCACCTTGGATAGGAGGAACGAAGTTCTTCCAGGACTTTTCAATCGTACCGATCTGGTAGCGGGTTATTTGTTTTCGTGTCTCTGCTGAATGCAAGCTGCGACCTGTCAGCATAGCTCACATAGCTCGAGGTGAGAGGCATACGCAGTCACTTCATCGGTCGCATCCCTCCCAACCATGTGCTGGATAGCTTTCAGACCACCTGGATGATAATTGATCCACGCATCAGCCTTGATTACTTTATTTTCCAAGATAAAGATATATCTGCCATCTGCGATGAGGCCTTCAATCTCTCTCGGTGACAAAATAACATCTTTCCTCCTAGCTCGGGAAGAAATGTCGGACATGGTCGCCAATCAATGGGAAGAATTAACAAAGTCTTATCAAACTTAAAATGCGTGTGTTCCTGCTACAAAGTTTGTCGAGGTACATAATACTTCAGATCGTGAGGTGAGAGGGTGGTTCATGCAAGTAGCGGTGTAGTGAAACGCAGGGCTGTTACCAGTGCCTGAAAAGTGGTCCGTTCGGTTCTCCCGGCTCCGGCTTTCAGTGCACGCATACCGAAGAGTGGAGTTTCTTGGAATTCCCGTAGTCATCCCCGGCAAGTTGAAAATAAATAAAAACATACACTCAAAAATATCTTCTGCCGGGTGTCGTTCCCTCTCAAAGTGTATAAAGATTTTAAATTGAGGTATATAAGCTAAACCTAGAGCTATACTTTATATCACGTGCGAAATAATAGGGGGGATAGAAATTCATAAGTGAGATAGAAGTGATATTAAGTAAACACTAGCTTACCACGATTTTAATATTATGCTAATCTAAATTAAACTATACTAAAGTATATAAGACTAAACTATAAGATATAACTATTGTGACGTTCCAGTGCAGATCCCCAATTCACGTGCATCACCTCTCACAGGCGACGGCTCATTCAGGGATCAATGTCAAGGCAGGATCTAAGCTCCACCATTCTCTCTTTGCTGATGTTCTCAACGTGGAGAATTCGGCCCAAATTCCTCGGGCCCAGATCGTTATCGTCTCGCGGCCGGTCTTGGAGCTCATCTGCTAGGCTCGATGGCGCTATCTCCCTCTGCACTGGTTTTGCATGGCCACAAAAGAAATCAATCGAGACAATACGTGTTGTACATGGACTGACTCCTGGTGCAGATAGAAAGTCGTGCAGTGTCAGAAGGCAAGGGTGTCGGGAGCGTCTCGCCTCCATAAGGTTCGTGGAAAGAGAATCCAGTTGTATTGTTACAGCCTGGAATGCCGTTTGCGCGGCCCCCTTAGTTCATTAGTTTTAGATTTGAGAACCAACTGACCAACTATGGGACGGAGTATGGCTGTGGATGGGTGTTATTCTGACGAAGGTAAAGGAAATAAAGGAATAACTCGTAAGACACGGACACATATTTGTTTTATAGGGCTAATCCTACGGGTTGGCTTTGCGTCTAGAAATATAGTAGATTAGATAAAGCTTAGGCAGGCTGCAAAATATTACCCGGCTTAGCAAAAGTCGACCAAGGATGTCAGACACAGTCCCCGCAATCCCATAGAGACTGCTAGGCAGCCTCGTAGGCAAATGGTTATCATTACCATTCAACCATTATATCCAAATATCGCTGAGGGAGCCTGGTAGCCTCATCTCACCACTCCTGCGGCGGTAATTTTCGGCTATGCTTTACACTCTCGATGACTTCTGTCATCACTTTCTGGCAGGACTACTGTTCCCTTGTCGTGGGTCATACATAAGACTCTGATACGGGCACCGTTTGCTGCAGCTGCCAAGGCAATCATAGCTGCGCCCTGGCTAGGGTATGAAGCGGCTTGTTCTCTTGCTCGTGGCCAGGATGACGTGCGAGCAAACGGGATAAGAAGCGCTCTTGTTCGTGCTGTGACGGCTGTCAGTTGGGTATCACGTACTTTACCCCCTTTTCAGGGCTCGGGCCTCCACTAGCTGGTTTCATGTATGTATATCCAGTTTACGTAGCTTCTGAGCTCTTCAATCGATCTTTCCTGAATGGCGTCCGACAACGGCTTGGTAACAGATTGGAAGAACTTCGCGTTTCCAACAGCAAAGACAATCTGTGCTGTTAGCTGTCTGAGCCGATTGGTTTGCGGGAAGTCTGCATTTGCATCAATGACAGCGGACACAAAAGCTTGCAGGATTTGTCGGATGGAATACGGCAGACTATCTTTACTCGCTTCATCTGAACGGGCCCTCCCCACAAGCCGGAATTCCCCCTTCAGCATATCTTCCAGATAATCCACAATATCAGCTGGTGACTCGACATGACGCAAAATCAGAACCATGAACGTCGCAATCCCTTCGACAGAATCTAGTTTAACGCCTTCCAGTGTATTTTCTACCGGGATTCTGCGTTGCCTGTCACCTAGAATTGTGCCCGAACGGTCGAAAGTAATGGATTGAAGATACTTGGGGATGTCTCTCACGAAGAGACCGTATTTCCGTTGTAGCGGGAGGAAGAAACTCGCATCGGACTGTCGAGTGATGAGTGACCCAACCGCCTTGCCGACAACGACCGCTGAAGCCAACTCATTTACACCTAACTGTGTTTGGATAAGTTGCCCTAGAGTTGATGGTACAAGCGTCATGTTTGCCTTTCTGCAATGGTCGCTGATATTAATAGCAGGAGGAAGCAGATGGAGATATTTTGTTCGCCTTTATCAATACTTGGATTTGGCAAGATGGACGAGGTTTGACGGTAGGGGCTCTGTTGATGGTAGCACGCCTTGAATGGTGTACGGCTAGTTGATAGAAGTGGTACGGGTACTCAGTTCAAGGAAGTTGAAAGATCTTGAGTGTTCTTAATCCATTTTCATTAGTCTATTTGACTGAGCATATTGGGCAGAGAAGCCGGATCCTACAGCGAAGGCTGAGCGTCGTTTGATAGCGGACTCGCAGATGGGCTAGGCTTATCTAGGCTACTATAACCGAAGGCACCTTCTCAAAGATCACCCTACTAAACAAACTATTAACAAGAATCTATTATCTTACGCAGTTTCTATAGAGCATAGTATATGTTTATCAATAGAACTGAGAGGCAGAGCAACGCAGAAGAGCTGGACGTCGAGGTCCTCACTGTAACAAATCAAATGCGTCGCGATGACATCCGGGCCATAGAATGAAGTGCAGAGATGTCCATTCAGCTTGCTCCAAGCTGCTCGTGGTATATCCACCATGCTACCCATGCCCATCCAATTATCCATCCATTCCCATGCATCCAACAAATTATATGCAAACTTTTACTCAACAGAAAATTATCAACCCCACGTATCTACCCATCTATCTATCTCCTCGTCCCCTTCAGATCACCATTCAGCACCCTCGCAGGAACGACCTTTCTCGTGCCACCACTCAACGCCAACCGTCTCCCGATATTCCCAAAGCAAACACAGCTGCAAAACAAAACGCTGAGAATCCAGACTGCGCCCTCGATGCTCTCTCTGCCGACCCATTCCCCGGCCCAGGTGGCGCTTTTTCCAGCGTAGGGGTATTTGGAGGTGGAGTTAGAGGCCGAGGCGGGACTGGGCATCATGTCCGGGTTCGAGACGAGCAGTAGCGCGGTGCCGGTTGCACCGACGGCGGTGGAGAGGATGAAGCCTGGCTTTGAGCGGTCGACTAGGTACCAAAGGACGGGGTTGACGAGTGCGAGGGTTAGAGAGGCTTGGAGGGTTGAGGTCCAGGGGAGTTTTCTCTGCATCATTTGTTAGCAACTGAGATTGGACTGAGGGAAAGGGAAAATGTACAATGGCATAAGCAATCCCCACAAAAGCCCCCACGCTCCGAACCACAGGCGTCCAATCTGCACCCCAGATCCCGCCCTCGCTCTCCTCTTCCTCCTCCTGTTTCTTCTCGAACACAGGTGTGTCCAGCTCCGGCACGGCGAAGAGCGTGTCAACCCACGGCAGCAGACTCCCCAATGCTACACCCGCAATGCCCCAGAACAAGAGATACCCGACATCGTCTCGTGGCTTGATTATACCTTCGACTTGGAACGGAGCAAGTTGTCGGTCGTCGTGTAGATGTCTAACCAGCAGGCCATAACCCATACCCATTCCAAACAGTAGTACGCCTCGTAGACCCAGTTGCCATACTAACTCGAGAGTGGTGGGTTTATGTACTGGTGGTAGAGTCGAGACTCTTCGGCGGAGAGGTAGAGAGGTGGGAGGAGACGAGGGTGTCGATGGTAGGTCGGATTGAAGGTCAGACTGGTAGCCAGTTGGAGAGTAGATGCCTAGCAGAGTGCTCGAGGTGAGATTTAAGATTGAGTGTGTGCGGGATGGCGTATCGTCTACTTGTCCTGGAGAAAGCAGAGGAGAAGGCGGGGACTGTGGGGTGCTTGTGTCGTAAGGACGCCGCGGCTTAGGACGGTGGATTTTGGGAGAAGAGGACATTTCGAGTCTTGCGGAGAATGCTCCGGCTTCTCCGGAAAGGGGACTTCGTAGGGATTTATGGTAATTGAGTGTTGCTTTGGTGTAGAATTGGCTTGTTTGTGGTGAGCTCAAGGGCAGCAGGTGTTGAGGTCTGCTCTCGTGAGCTCGTGGTCTGCATGCGGCGCCAACGTAAGATTCAACAAAAAATGCTGCCTCGTATATGTGCAAGGAGACTAGAATTCAATAGTGTATGCAAGTAATTCTATTGAAAGAGGGACGTGAAGATGCAAAGAGAAGAGAAGCGGATGGTATGAAGAGAGAGGAGAAGGAGAAGATTGCACAATTCAGCTGCTGCGTACGGCCATGGGATTGGTGTCTATGGGTGCTCCGTCGGTCGTTGGTCATGAGGACTTCACATGTTTCTGCCCAGCCCCTGTCGAGTGCGGCGGATGCGAGCAGATCGCCGACGCGGAAGCCGCATTAGGGCTAGCCTACCCCGCTTAAAGCTGCCCCTGCTCAAGTGGGCGTTTCCAGACTGGCTTGCTTCTCGAGCCTGGAACCTCTCTTCTTTCTTGCTTCTCTGTCCCGAGATGAGCATCAATATCAGAGGTCTGTCTTGCTACATTCAGCTTCAAGTGGTGCATACTCTCCTACTGTGTTTTTCCTCTACCGCATGGCTAGGACCAATCTGACGCCGTCCAATCCCAACACGGAACTCATTTCCTCATTTCGTCATTTCCCGCCCATTGGTAGAGAGAAAAGCATGTGAAGCTGCATGAGGTAAGTCCACGCTTCTCAACCACCGGCAACTCCAATCAGCCATTCTCGATTAGATAAGTTGGATCTGCTCTGCGTTTCACAGTGTCACAGTGGCGATTTCTTGATGGATGCAACCTTCAACCTGCTTTCCGCCTCCATCACCTGTTGAAGCTTTCATGTGATGCAGCGACAGCAGAAGCATTTCCTTCTTGCTTCCAATCTATCTCCCTTAGGATTACCAACTATGATTATGCCTCGATTGGGCTTGCTTTTGTTCCTTCATCGAGCGAGTCCAGCCAGCTTATGACCTTCGCATCAATCTCTTCCCTGGTTATCACAAACAGTTCCCTCTTCTCCCAACTTCCAATCCATCCATCGAACACCCCGTCCAACGTCTTGTTGACAACCAGCGTCCTATCCTCTAGCTCAAAGTCGGAGATCTCATTTGTTCTGCACAGCCTGACTGTCACCCAATCCTCCGGGATGCCGTTCTTGCCTGCCTTGCTTGCTTGGACGGAGAGCGAGTTGTGTATGGTTTGAACGAGACTTTTGGGTTCGAGAGGAGGGCTGTTGTAGCCGAAGAATCTTTCGAAGGTCCAGACGATGGCGAAGAGTGGTACGAAGAGGAAAGCTGACACGACTCGAGCGAAATTGAGAGCGAGGAAGACAACAGTCTTCCCGGTGAGAGTGCCGAGGAGTGAGATGAGATTGAGGAAGAGGGTTCGAATGCCGAGTTGGAAAGAGACCACCATTACCACGACTGCGATGTCCATTATATCCATTGCTTTGGCACGTTGTCAGTTCGTCGTTCCAGCTTGATCCCGAACCACGGAACGTACCAAGGGGTCGAGTAAAGGTCTGCTAGAGGCAGAACCCGACTCTTGAGACTGGTTTTCCAGATCCCCAATATCTCGAAATTTACAATGATCTGCAATCTTCCCATTCAATTGCTGGCAATCATAGCAATATTCCAGGAAGGCCGGGACATCAGATCAGATTCGTAGTCTGGAACGAAGCACTATACTTGTCAGCGATCTATCAAACAGCCTTGGAGCATTAATCTACCTTTGTTAAGTTTGTTCAGCAAACCCTGTGGAACAAAGAAACAATTTGACAGTATCGTTATTAGCTGTCAATATCCCAAAGAGGAATTCAGTTGGCTCCAACATCCAATCTCGTTCATCTTCTCGTGGCGTATTTGGAAGGCGACTGACTGTATCCAGTCGATTGGGTACTAGCCGCCAAATTTCCTTGTACTACGCGAATGGTTCGATCCTCTGCAGTGAATTCGTACGAGGGCGTCATAGCACAGCAGGACAGGCTAGCATATGTCAAGCGGGCACAAATTTCCGCACAATACATTCAAAGGTGATTGTGCCCCTTCACAGTTTCTTATTTAATGCCCACATCTTTATTTAGTTGCACTTTGCTTTTATATCTATTTTAGAAGGGTATATTTGCTAAGTCAAACCTGATCTGATGATATTGATCTCAAATCACGTCACGTGAGACGGTATTATCATTACCGTTAGCTCTTTTTTATCTTGGCACATTGCATAATAAAGGGGCCGTGCCCCGGCGTGGCGCTCTGCATTGCTCCAAAGATAATTTCGACTAGTCCATCCAAGCTGGATTGTCTTTGCGTGTCATAGCCTCATATGATGCACCATACTAAATTGCTATTTAAAGAGAGATTCTAAACTGCAAGGCTAGGAAAACAAGGACAGATACTTTAAGCTCCAAATGGTCTGTCCTCATTCGATGTTTTGATTTTTTTTTGTGGGTTTATCGCTTTATGTCAAGCTTTGCACATTTTCAGACCATGAACCTTTATTATCGTCCGCCCTGAAGACTTCCCATTAGTCAATTCTGTGACTTGTTCTCCCACAAGATATTTAGCATACTCGCTATCACTGCTTTTGGTTCTTTTAAACACACCTTCATTGCACCTTGTGCCCATCTTTCTTTACTATCTTGAGTTATGACAAAAGTTGCTTAGGTACTCACTGTCCAATGAACCTTAATAAGCAAGTTTGTTGTTACTGCATCAGCTTTTCTCATCAACTTCCCCTCCAGCCAAGTGCTCCGCAACTCCTCTCTATCTTTCAAGCTTGCCAGCTTCACCTGTACACATGTCTCCCTGGGACTTGACTATTAGCGATTGCCAGTCTTAATACATATGAAAGGGGTAAATCCAAACACCCCAAGCGAGCCCCATATACCCGCCACAAGCTCGAAATATATTACTTCACGACCATTTTAGCGGAGGCTCCCAACATTACTAAGCTATCCCGACCGATCATCCCGAGGCACAGCAGTAAACATCCGTTCCTGGCCCGATACGGCTGTATCCCTGCCGGCATTTGATTTTCGCTTGCTCTGCAACCCGGCACTTCACCTCGGCGTATGATCTTGGCAGGCACGCAATAATTGCATGCGCGGGCAACCATGGGAGCGAATGCGATTTAATATGAGGTGGAAAATGATAGGCTGCTTCGAATCCTGCAATGTCCGGGTACCAAACGTGTGGGGCGTGTGCTGCGAATGGAGAATCTGGAGAACCTTGCAACTGGTCACCGACGGTATAAAACCATGCTCAGGAAGTATGCTCTCTCACTCGGCTTCTGTTTCCTCCTTTTCACCTCTTTCTATTGTTGGATCCTCTTCCATGGGACCAAGAAAATCACCATGAAGCACAACACCAAAAGTCATAGCTCTCTCAGAGCCATCCGTGGTCTCTTCACTCCCATCTCCTTCCTCGCGGCTTCTCTTCTCGCCTCCACCCCCGTCCTCGCCGCTACCAAAGGTGGCGCACCCATAACCCTCTCCTCAACCGGCGGCTTCGAAATCGGCGGCTCCGTCATCATGAACGGCACGAACCCCAACCAGACCTTATCGTGCGACCACGGCTACGTCGAGTACTTCCTCCCCTACACCCCTCGCAAAACCAGTCTCCTAATGTGGCACTCCTCCTCCACGCAAGTCTTCCAAAACACCTGGTCCGGCGGCCCGGGCTACAAAGACCTCTGGCTCTCGCGCGACTACCCCGTCTACCTGTGGGACGGGCCACGAGTCGGACGCGCCAACTGGGGCTGCGTGCCCATCACTTATACGCCGTCTTACCGCGACGCGGGCAACTTCGTCGCCTGGAACTTCGGCCCCGAGTTCTTGGAATGGTGGGAAGGCAGTCAGTTCGCTGGCTTCCTTGGGACGTCTGAAAATGGGACGGAGATCGTGGATCAGGAAGCTAGGATTAAGGCCTGGAAAGCAGCGGTCAGGAAGAGGTACGATGAGTTTGACACAGACGAGAACGTCCTCTTGCATGGCCAGACCATGGCCGTGGCCGCCGACTCCGGGAAATTGGGGAATCAGATCGTGTACGTGACGAATTCGGCGGGGGGATTGCGGGCTCAGATGGCGGTTGCGCTTGCGAATGGAACGAATATCAGGGGGATCGTCGCGTATGAGAGTATCGGGTATATCTTCCCGGCCTCCTTCAACCTCTCGTCGTATTCGCTCACGAGAATCCCCGGTTTCGGCCCTTTTGTCGTTCCCGATGAGCAGTTTGCGAATTTTAAGAATTTGAAGGTACAGTTTGTTTGGGGGGATCATAGGAAAGAGGGGGAGGATCTGGTGGGGCAGCATGTGAGGATGAGTATGCTGGTCGCGGAGTTGATAAATGGTGTCGGTGGACAGGCGGAGGTGCTGTTTTTGGGAGGGGACGGGACGGGATTGAGGGGTAATACGCATTTAGCGTTTGCGGATGAAAATAATGAGAGTGTAGCGGGGTTGATGGAGGAGTGGTTGAAGAGGATGGGCTTGGATGGTTATGTAGAGGAGGGAAAGTGATTAGCTGGAGAGGAGTTCTCAATCACACTGAAATCTTAGCTGAAGAGAGTAATTTTGAGCAGCTGGAACTTCATATTAAGTTCTAGCGTTGCGCTTCAGTAAACGCTGCCCTTATACCAATGCCCGACCTCCACCAGGGTATCTTCTGCAATGGCGTCTTGCCCTCCACGTCTTTCGCCTTAGCATCCGCGCCATGCTTCAGCAGAATTCTCACAATCATCTCTTTCTTCTTTGTATCGTCACGAATTTCTCCCATGACTGCAGCATGTAGCGGCGTCCTTCCTTTCTCGTCTTTCACGTTGACACTCGCTCCCTTCACAAGCAACTCCCGAACAACCTCAACATAGTCAAAATGTACAGCCCAATGAAGCGCACTCTTCCCTTCCTTGTCTCTGTTGTCAAGTTTCTCGCATCTAGTAATGAGAAGCTTCATAACCTCCTCGTACGCACTGCCAGCAGTGAGCTTCCCCCAAGAAGCCACCATCGTCAACGTCTTCTCCTCATCATAACTCTCTCCATCATCCTCCCAAACACCCGCAATTGTTCCTCCCGCCCTCAGCAGCACACAAAACACCTCCACATGATAACAGCCCCCAACCCTGGACTTCACCAACGCATTAAAAGCCGGCGTCCTCCCCTTCATATTCTTCACAAAAGCCTTCGCCCCATGATGCAGCAGTAACTTCACAATATCAACACTGTAACTCTCACTCAAATACCCTGCCGCACAATGAAGCGGCGTATCGCCCTGCTCATCCACAGCATCAACATCAACCCCACTCCCCAACAAGCACCTCGTCACCTCATCCCCATCCAACCCCACCGCATAATGCAACGGCGTTCTCCCTACTCCATCACTCTCCCCCGCTTTCGCACCATTCGCCAACAACCCCTCCACCATCTCCCTATGCCCCAAACGCGCGGAAACATGTAGCGCCGTGCGGCCTTGCTTATCCTTTGCGTCAACTTCCGGGCCGGCTTTCAACAGCGTTTCTAAAAGCCAAGTCCGGTTGTACTCCGAAGCCAAATGGAGAGCGGTAGACCCGTCGAGGTCAACAGCGCGGATGTCTGCGCCGTGGGAGAGCAGGATCATGACGCAGGAGAGTGAGCCAGCTGCTGTGGCCGAGTGGAGCGCTGTACATTGTGTTGCTGGGGAGCGGACATCAACGTCGGCGCCGGAAGAGAGGAGGGTTGTGAGGTCTTGGTGGTTCTTTTGGTGGGCGGCGAGGATTAGGGGCGGTTCTGAGGTCGGTTGCGCTTTGCGGGGTGGTGGGGAGTGTGGGTGGTCTAGGTGGGTGAACTGGATATTCTTCATCATGTTCTTCACAATCATGGCAGGGTAGTAGGTGATGCATGGTATTTTAAAGGGCGAGGAAGGAGTTGAAGGGAAATGTTGTCCTTTTGATCATTGGGATGTGAAAGGGTCAGCTGAAATGTCGAATCTGCGGGGGCGTTGAGACAAGGGTTTTTAAGGTTAGAGTGTTGCCACAATCTCTCCTTTTCTATACGCCACGATCAGGTCTATTGGTGAATGTGTCTTGTACTCTTCTATATAACCCCTTTTCAAGCGCGCATTCGAGAGAAACTTAAAGCCATCCTCTCTGCACATATATATAGAGGTAAGACTAATGACATTCTCTGACAAAGTTATTCCATTCCTAGGCTCTACATTTCCAACTCACAAGTGCGCGATGTCGAGTTGAACAGAATCCACACCCCTTAATTCTTACCAGCCGACTCCGCAAATTGGATCTCGTAAAAAATCTGCAGCGATTCACTCCGGCGTTACACCAAATCTAAGACATACCCCGTAGGGGTCCTCCCCCTCAGCCTTCAATAATGTGGCTGGGCACTGGTCCGCTTAAGGAGGGGAAAGCAAAAGCAAATAACCCTGCAAATCCTGCACCCCGCTCCGCGTCCATTTCATCAAGGTCTCCTTTACTATTTCGAATCGCTACTCGGCATCAAACTCAGTAGAAGTAGACCGCACCTCATTCGAGAAATTCATAGATCATGATCACTATTGTCGTTCGACTGAAAGCTATAGCTATGCGTGGTGGCAGCACACTCTCTTTGGCATTCTCATTCTGGAATTTCGCGAATGATTGGGTTGATTTCTTTGCCCAGAGCACACCTTATTCTTTCAGCCTTTGATTTCACGGCGTTGTGTTTGGCTTAGCCACGGCTGCGGTAATTGCGTTGAGCTATTCTGATGTCGTTTCGTCGCAATTTGTTTTGGAGTACATTATCCACAAGGGACAGTACTAGTTCCTGAGGAAATTGTTAGCCCACTCTTTCTCTTTTCCGATGCATCTTTCTTCACAAGACTTGCCGCTTCTACTCAGGCGCACATCAGCCTCGACTTCCTCTCAGCACTCCTCTCAGCATCCCCTTACATATACCCAAAACACTCCAAAAGGGCTACTCTGTGAAGGTTTAGATACTGACGGAAAATTTGGAGATTGGTAAATACTTCCATATCATGATTTCCAGCTTGCCTCATGGCCCTTAAGAAGTTCCGCCATATCATCATGCCCATTCATACTGGCATGGTCAAGTGCAGTGCGGCCATCGTTGTCCTTGAGATGAATAGTTTGCCGATCATCATTTCCCTCCAATGCTTCCAGAAGCACACCGGCAGTCCCAAGAAAGTTGTTTCTTGCTGCCCATGACAGTGCGGTCCTACCAAATCTTCCATCCCTGGCAGCTAGACTCGTCTTTTTGCTAATCAAAAGTTCGGTGATGCTTTTACGACCACAAGCCGCTGCCAATATCAGCGGAGTAGCCTTGAATTCGACGTCCGTACACTCGAGATCCTGACCGGTGCAGCACTCTTTAAGAATGGCACTAACTGCCTGGTCTCGAAATTGTGCTTCCGCAGCTCGATAACTTCCCTTCTTGGGTTCCCTCAGACTCGCCAAGGTAAGCAATGCAGACTGGACGTTCTCTGGACTCAAGTGAAGCCTTCGAGTAGGCTCTACAATCCAGTTGTGTATTAACACAGTATCGAGTTCCTCCACCGCTTTCGTAAATCGACTGTTCAATTTCTGAATAGCTTTAGGGGACAAATATTCTTCAGGCACTGATCCATAAAGTTCGCTCGCGAAGGTCGTTTGACTGAGTGTCTGCTTTTTCTTGGAGAGATATTCTTCAGGAACTGATTCAGAAATTTCGCTTGCGAAGGTCGTTTGGCTGAGTGTCTTCTTTTTCCTAGAGAAATATTCTTCAGGCAATGATTCAGAAAGTTCGCTCGTGAAGGTTTCTTGGCTGAGTGTCTGCTTTTGCATTATGGCGATCGTTGGTATAGAGCCCAAGTCTTCCTCTTCAACGATATCAGGTGGCTGTTCAGAGTTAGGCTATCTAATTTGTGATATGGCAAAAACTTGCCTGGTCAATGGAATGTGGCGCTCTTCCTTTTGATTCTAGTGCATGGGAAACGATACGGCTGAGGCTCCGTATAACCGATTCATAGGCGGCGCTTTGTCTTGTTGCAAATTTGCAAATCTCTCGATGATTTCTGTTCAATTCCTTACATTTTTCACGAGCCCCCCAGCCAAGCTCGGCAGAGCCTCTGTTGACTACGATCTAGTAGAAATTAGCCAGACAGGTACGGCAGTGCTGGGCCTGAAGTTTTAATACCTTGCTAACGCCGAAGAAACTCGTCTCTTTAGTTTCAAAGAAGGTTAGTACTTCGTACTTCTCCTGCTGCAGACTGAAACGCTGGCCGGATCTTTCAGTGAAGAGCGAATTGGGTTTAAGGCACGTCAAAAGGTCATTGTCCGTAGTATCTTGGGCCAAGAATTTTGCGACCCTTGCAACAACTTCTTCAAGCACTCCGTTGTTGCCGCCGCGATGTGGAGTTCCAAAGAATACCAGACCAAAGGCAGCCGCCCATGTTGGACTGTAGCGTGTATTTTCCTTTGCGATGAGGAGTGCCTAATTAAGAAACCTTAATACAACTGCGACTAAAGCTTGAAGATCCAAAAGAAGGACTCTCGTAGAGCCTGCGGCAACATACCTCCTTAATCACGAGACCTCCAAGACTGTGCCCGAAAAAAATAATTGGAATTCTATTGTGGTCCTGTTTTTCTGTCAATATTTACTTCTTAGAGCGTGCGTGGTATTCTTAGCAGACCCCCAGAAATATAACTTTTTATATAATGCTTTCACTAGAAGGAAGGAGTTTGTACTCACTCCATCACCTCGCTCCCTCTTCCATTGTAGCTCATCGAGTAGATTAGTAGCATGGTCTGAGATTCTGGCTTGGGAACCACCTCTTGTCACACTTGAATTGTAACCAAATATCGATATTCGAGCTTGAGGGAAGTCTTCCGGCAACAGCTCGTATGGCCATGGTATCGTGTTTTCGGCATGTGTCCAGGTTTGATAAGCGTGGTTTAGACGTCCAGATGGATTAAGACCGTGAACAAACACAAAACTAAACAGCAGGTATTAGCCTTCAGAGTAATTTGTTCCAAGGCGGCGAGGGAACGGGGGGAATCCCGTGGAAATTCCATCTAGACACTATGCGTTCGACTAAGATCACGGCAATCAAAGTCTCCTAAAAGTGACGAAGACCATGTGACAGATTCTGCATAGAATGTTGGTCGAACTCACTCTATCTCTGGGGCAGCGGGACTTTTGGGCCAGTGGACATCGAGAAAAGGTTCCTCTTTGACTATGAACTCTCGTGTCGCCATGATCAATCAAAGCAACTTCAAGCAGACGATAGCTGTGGCATGGTTGCCATAACCGGCTGCAATATAGAGTATGCAACAGCGCGCTAAACCCTATTTGAAGTTACAAGGTATGTCGCGATTGCTGGAGTAGGAGATTTAGAATTTTCGAAGAAGGGAGGATCCGCAGACGAACATGAAAGGTTTGCTTGGGGCTGGGGCTCCTCACGTGGCGCGCCGTGGTCTGGCACAGCCATCTGCGGCTTCCAAGTTCCAATCAGCTAGTAGTGTACCCGAAGCCACACTGCAGGTGACTAAATCGAGACCGAGAGCCTGCAAGCCAAGAGCCTTTCACGTAGGATTCATTTAAAAGTTCAAAAATATTTGAAGAAGCTGGGGAAATATCGACTCTGTGCTTTTATCTATCAGTTGTTGGGTACATGCACGAGCTGCTTCTGCACGAAGTCGCAGAACCATGGCTATAATTTCATTATACAGTTCGTCACGATAGTTGAACATTACATCCACCCGCACGTACTTCGTGTTATCTCGGCGCGTAGATGGTCAAGGCTGCCTCACCTGTTCGCCACGGATGCTCAATCTAGCTTCAGTTGAGACATGTGGCGCTCTTTCTCTTCAGCTGGGCGTAGCAATCTGCCAAGAGTAGCGTTTTTGACGACGATTCGACAAGTTTGTGCCAAGCGCCTAGGTCTGGCACACTGTCAGGCATATTCCGGTATTGGGGAGTATGAGACTTCGCTGCAAAAACAGATTAAGTTCTGAACATCCCATCTTCATCAATTCTCTGACTTCTGCAAGCAAGTAATATCTAACGAAAGTCTACCTCAAAAATCAGCATCTTCAGTATGACCTGCTACTATCCAAGCGGTGCTATTGCAGATGGGCTCATGCCATGCAATACAACAGCAGGAGCTGTATCATCTTGTTGTCGTGTGGGAGATGTTTGTCTCACGAACGGCTTCTGCTTCTCCGCCGGACAGAACTCCCTCATTAGAAGAGGCTGTACGGATCGAACATTCAACAGTACTCTGTGTCCACAGGGATGTCTTACGGGTATGAAGTCCATCGAAAGCCTCAATTCCTACAATATTTTACCTCTCAGTTTTCCCGTCTTCGTACCATCCAATCTTCAATCTGCAGAAGCTAACCCACAGCTCTCTAGGAGAAGGCTCAAACGTAGACGTTGTCATGACGCCGTGTGGTGACTATACCTACTTCTGCTGCGGCCAAGACAATGCGTCGCGAGCCTGTTGCACATTGGGCAATGGAACCGTCCTGGTAGCTGCAGGGACGGCGATATTGCCTACGGCCACGGTCACGAACACCAATGCAATCGCAGGTACTGCATCAATTACCAGCTGCCTCTCAACCAGCACTTCTTCTGCTTCTGCATCAAACAACTCCTGCGAGACAACAAACAGCACGGTACCAATTGAGGCAGGACTTGGGGCAGCCTTGGGGATTGCGATAATAACGGCTGCCGGATTTGCAATATTGTGGAGGCAGAATGCCAAGAGAGTCAGGGACTTATCTCGTCCACCAAGACCTGGTGGGCTTATGGATCAATAAGATAGCAATGGCAATAATCTACAAATGTTCTCGCACTTCAGTGCTGAACCAAATGACAGTTTCATTTGGTGTGTCAACACATGTAGGCAGTACTTCAACCACTCTATAGCGGCGATCAATACTGCTACGCGATATCTAGTCGAGTTGACAGTCCTATTTAGTATATTGTTTTTGTTTTAGGTAATAGAATAGGAAGAATACAACTTTTTTTGCCTAGACTTAGTATGTCCGGCTCGATCTCAAAACTTATATAGCTTAAAAAAAGACCAAGTTAAAAATTCTTCACTTTCCTTCTCCTTTTATAAAAGAGATTGTGGTTTGCAAGTCGTGGGCTAGTGGCCGAACATATAGACCCAGGCGCGTTTAGGCCTCAACGACATTAGGCTGCAAAGATACACAAGCTTTCAGTCACAAAATCTCATGAATTTAATTGTCGGAGAGCAGTGCAGCAAGTCTGGCCAAGCGTCATCAAAGGTCAAAGTCATCTGATATAAGAGGCAATTCTGGTGCGCCTGGCCCCATTTCAGTCCTCTGTGCATCTGTTGCTGTATGTACGTACCTATTTGCCGCAGAATCTCTGCGGACTTCGTAGAAAGAAGCCAGTATCCTAAGTAACTTCTACTGTCGAGGAAAAGATGTTTTCAAGTTCGTCATTTTTCAAATTTTCCCTTTCTCGCTTGCTGTGTTGGCAGTGCATGAATACGAGTATTAGTAACTTGCATTTTCTATCGCCGATTCGCTTGAAGAGAACCTCCGAGATACCTCGTCCACATCTAGATATTATTTAACCAGTTTTCTAACTGCGCGTTCGACTCGAGGACGGCTCTGCGTGGAATTATAATATGAGAGCCAGCCCACAGCCACCAATTGTCGTCCGCCGAACTCTTCCGTGCCAGCCGCCGCGACCACATTACAAACCGAATCCCAACATCAACAGCCAAGCAGGCCATTATCACTTCTCGGTTGTTACCGGTGTCTATCTTGTTTAGCCGATGAAATAAATCTTCGTCCCCGAGACCCAACCTCCGTCGACCTCATGAGTGTCGCTTTGAGGGAGGCGCAAGCCATTCGGAACTGCTGGGAGGCGGTCTACGTCGACGTCTCCGAGTCCAAGGTCAGGGAAGAATATCCACTCTCAGTCACGGCTTTCATCGCCATTTGGGTCATTTCTGTATGGACCGCCGCACTACTATTGTTCAAACGCATCGATGAGGCATATAGTGGTGATGAGACGTCGTTCTTTGCTAAAGTTGCTATCCTCTTCATGACGCTTTTCGTCCTGCGCGTTACCTACAGATTCATTCGTAGACCCGGCAAGGGTTTGGCCCCCCTCATCGTTGTCTCGGCGTAGGAACGGCCACTAACGATTATCGTTGGAGACACGCTATTTGCATCAAGTAAACCACTAGCGGGGATAAGTCTGGCGATATGAATTTATTCGAACTCCATTTTTAAATTAGAACCCCAGAAGAGAAGACGTAAATTACTAAGAGGGGGGATTGAAAAAAGATCTGCGGGCTAGATTATAGAGGAGAGAATACTAGAGAGAGTTGAGATAGTTAGCGGTAGTAGACCTCCTAATAATAGTGATCTAGGAAATGCTTGCTAGGCGGATATAAAACGAAGAAACTAAAGGATTAGAACTCAACAACTATTAATTAAGTAAAATTTTTACTTTAATTCAATCCCGAGAATAAATATTGAAAGATTTATATGTGCTATATACGACGTCGGTATAACTCGCTTCCGGTCTTACTCGTGACTCATCGCCAACCCTTTTTATTCTATATTAATATTGCACTCCCTCTCAATCTTTCTACTCGCTCTTACCCTCTATGAAAAACCCAGCATGGTCGATCACAATATGAGATCATCAAGGCTGGATCTCCAGCCTCTAAGTCTAGCTCACCTGCAAGACTTCCACGCAATTATGACTGATGCCGTCGGTCTGAGATTCTCGTAAGTCATTTAGTCACAAGATCAACACGGCCCGTCACTGACACTAGTAAACAGAACAAGGAAGCCATTTCTAAGCATCGAAGCCACGAAATCCCTCCTCGAGAAATGGATCTACTCTCCAGAAAAGCCTTGGCTCGATAATCATGCGATCCTTCTTCGTTCATCCGGCAACGAGGGAGAAGAATCGAGGATGATAGGAACAGTGGGTGTTGTTCGGCTGCCTGGAGATGCTTTCTTTGATTCAGCGGAGATTGCGTATGGGATTCATTCCGACTTTTGGGGGAAGGGGTATGCGAGTGAGGCTTTGGGGATGTTTGTTGGGTTGTACTGGACTGCTGGACGTGAGAGCTTATTTTCTATCTATCCTGCAGCAGTGACTAGGAACTTACTGATGATCTTTGGGTTTGACAGGAGATGGGGTGGATGTGAAGAACTCATTGGTAGCGAGCATTGATCCGGAGAACAAGGCCAGTGAAAGAGTAGTGCAGAAAGCCGGGTTTCGGAAAAGAGAGAAGATGAAGGATGGATATGTAAGGGGAGGAGAGGGAGGAGAAGTAAGCGAACAAGTCTGGTGGGTTTTGGAACGTCCTTGAACATCCTAGTGCTCCAAAATAAGCGAAAGTTTTCCCCTATTTGCCAGAAGCGAGAGTCGGACCGCCCAATCGGCACGGGTTGAACCGATTCATTACTTCTTCTGGACCGCAATCCAACTTACAAATAGTATCGACATAACACTTCTCGATAATCCAGTGAAACCACCAGCCAGTATTAATGTCGGGATTCCTCATCCGTTCTCGAAATACGACCTTCGTCATAATGCCTCCTGGGTCATTACCTTTTTCAATGGGACCACTGAGCCCTATTGGGTGCATCGCTCGTTTCTAAAGCTCACCAACATCAATCCCCATGCCAACTTTCCACAGCGGAGCCGCTCTCAATCCCCAATTCTTCTTTCGCTGGACAAACGAATCACCCCTCCTTTCGCAACCTGGGATGTTTCCTCCGGCATGGGACACTGTGTCTTCCGAGTGAGTTTGGTCAACTCAGCGTCAAATAATCCAGCAATGCCAGTTTGCAGTTAGCCAAAACGGTCCCTTGAATGATCATATCGAGTTCCGTCCATCCGGGAGTTTAACTACGACATTGCATGGCGAGTTTGATGGCGGTTGTGGGGAACAACCACAGACGAATTTCTACAATTCTGATGGGTGTCAGGGTTATGTTTTTACTGTTTATGGGCATACAGAATGTGTAACCAACTTGCATTTGTTGAGTGCTTTGCCTTTTTATAATGAGCATAATGGGTGCTAGGCGGGATACAGTAAACACGAGATATGAGAACCTGATGATAAATTTGTAGTCTGGCTAGGATGTATTCATTTTGAAACACTGCTATTTATTCATTCTGTCTCCTTCTCAGGGCGATAGTATCTCCATTACCACTTGGTTTCGTTTCCATCATACCAAGCTCTCTGTGCTTGTTTGGACCCTCCCATTTGGATTATCCTGCCACTTGACCTCCGTCTCCCTCGTCATCATGATATCGGTCTTATCATTCATCGTTACGTCCTTCAATATTCTCGAATTGTCATCCCCGTTCGTATCCACTCGCGTCATCGTCTGAGTGCCTTTCCAAGTTCTGCTTTCGCTGAGCTTGTAGACGGGACGAGTCGATTTGCCAGCTGTCCTTCCAAAACGACCGCTTCTGAAGATCTTCGGGGCGACCTTGACAATGAGTGGCTTCATGTAGGGTGCGCAAGCTGCGACAAAAGCGAGGCCGACTTCTATGCTTGAGATGCAGAAGAGGATCGAATACGTGAAGTCTTTTGGTGGATGGGCAGCGAACTGTGCTAGAAGTATGGCACGAACTAGGCCGGAGACAACGGTGCTTGAGGGTGTTGGCAAGATCTTGTTGACTCTGGAGAAGTGAAGATGGACTTACACAAGGCCAAATGAGAGTATTCCAATCAACATAACTTTCTGTCGTCTACTAATCTTTAGATCGTACACGATCCATGTCGGCAAGATTAGGGCCATGGCGTCCGTGACGACGTTGATAGATGCAAATGTTGTAGTAACGGTATTGAAGTTCAAGCACTTGGCGTTTGGATACGCCTCCCTGTTCCAAATTGCTGCGATTGGCAGACATTGAAACAGAACGAAAAACAGGTTGACCGTCACGGCTGCTACATTGAATATTACGAGGCTCAAAATGGCTCTTTTTACCATCTTTTTCTGCCCCGAGATTCGGAATAGGAAGATCGCGATAGATATCTTAATTAGCCCTAAGATGGGTACGTAGATCATCTCAGCCTGTTTTCATTAACCATGGGCAACCAAACGAAAAGAAGGTGAAGCTTACTGCATAAATGAACTTTGCAGTGAGTTGGAAGTCAACCTGGGCGAATGGGATATCATAAATATGATATCCGACGTATGACATCACAACGACTTTGACTTGTCAGCAGCTACGTCCAGCGAATACCTCATCCAAAACTTACACTTGTATGTAACGACAGTCTGAGCCCAAAATAACAACTAAAGCTGATCAGTCGGGGCTTCGAGTTTCCACCATTTCTTGGAGCACTGACCGCCGCAATGCAAATGAACCAGTCATCTGTAACTTGTAAGCAGTCGATCATTTGAAGGAGCTGTATGTTAGACTTGACGTACCATAGCCAAATGTTCTTGTCATCCAGTGACTGTAAAGACGGAGAGTGACCGCAACTGTCGCCAATATTGGAAAACCGAAAGTCACTGCAAGTGCTTCGGATTGCAAATTTCCATGGTTCAACGACGTGAAATTGGCTGGAGGATGGAAAGCCATAGCGAGTGTGTATGAATGATTGATATTCCTGGGTTGACATCATGGTTCAATGTTGTGCAATTGCTCACTTATAGGGAACCTCTCCGTTATTTTCACATGAATTGATCTCCAGGCCTTGAGACAATATCTGCATACGGCGTGTACTGTGTTGAATATTTCTTTGACAGAAGAGGGTTGGCCCTTGCACTTACCAAATTTACTTACATCTGGTACCTTTATTTTACTGGGATCAGGCTCCATATCTTGACTACATTGGACGATCGCTTCTGCGAGACATTTTGGTGACGATGTTGGGTTGGTCGTTAGTCGTTTCACCCCCACCCCATGGAGTTTCAAGAGCGTTGTCGGATTATGCGGGGTAGCTGCCAACCAAAATTCTTCTAATTCGATTGTCCTTTTTATTGCATAAAATCAACGAGAAGTATAACTACCTACCATAAAAGCTTTGGAATGTTTCATATATTTTCGTCGAATCTATTCCTGGTGGCGGGCTGTAGACCTCGCAACCAACCAACATCTTGCCCGGCCCGAGCCGCCTTCACATCGCCTTGAAAAGCAAGACATCTCAGATGACGTTTAGTTGTGCCGCACAGCTCCAGATCGACCTCCTGGGCACCAAGCTCAGTGTATGCGTACAATTCTCATGTCTTTTCGAGTTTACAGTGGCCCGAGAGAATTCACCGTATCTCTCTACCCCATATTATACATGATGATTACTGTCCTCACGAGCGAGTTTAATTAAATGAAAAGATTGCCTTTTAGCCAGAGCAGATATTGGGTATACGAAGAAAAGTCAAATTCTCAGCGAGAAGGCTCGAATCTACATGTATTCCAGTTGAAAGCTTGAAATGACCCACTTGCTCGGACCCCGTGCATGCTGGTCTATCGTTTGATCCTCTTCCTAACGCTGGATTCGCTAGTCCTCCAATCGCAAGTATTGTTTTTGATTTTGACTCTATGTTGGGAGGAAGAGATCTGGGATGAACGCACTGTGCCACCCCCACCCGAACCACCCCCGGTTTCGTGTCGATTTGCTTTTCGCGTCGCAAAGTGCTGAGATATCTATGCAAAGGGGACTGAGTGTCGGTTTGAAGTCTCCAACAACCCAAAGATCTGCAGAGGCGGTCGCCGGATCCGCGAGCCGAGCTGTGTTTGTTCTGACGGTTCCGGTGGTGGAGCCTTGAGAGGAGGGTTAAAGACAAAGCTCATAATGGGTTACTCAACCATAGACTTCCTTTAAAGTCTCAGACGATAATTAAGCCTACCAAATTCCACTTCCGTCTTTAAACCTAAGTAGTTACCGCCTTAACCTGAGCCGAGCCCGGAGTCCTGAGCACGCTAGTAAGTTAGCCGGATCACGCTTAGGGAGTCCTTTTCTGGCTCCCTAGAGAATCGGTTATAGTTTCTATATAGAATTTTATAAATCCTACTACTTTGTAATATAGCCACCTCTTTAAGCCTATTAAGAAGTTCCGACGGTAGTCGTTCTCGGTCCCCTGCTATAGTTATTAAGGGTCTTTAGAGCCGATTTGGGTCCCCTTTTTAACTAAAAATTCGCGAAAAGCCCCTCGCTTAATAATGCCCCTTTCTCCTTAACTCCCTCTAAATAACTTAACTCATATACGAGACTTTTATTTTTCTAAGAGCTTCATTTAACTTAGATACTATACAAATTCGCGCGTAATAAAAGATTTTATATAGCTATTTTCAAAATATATAAAAAACGGTCTGTTAATATCTAGGCTCCGAGCTCCTTCTACTATTTAATATAATATAAGGCACAGTCTTCCCAGGGAATTCTGCCTTGCCAGGATTTGGACACGCCCTTTCGGCGACTAGAGCTTGATCTAGATTCCTGGACGCGGTATTGAAATTTATGAATCACTGCCTCCAGCTACCCGCTGGTTCTGCCCCGTGTGATTCTGCCTTGTCAGGATTTTGACATATCCCCAGGCCACTGGAACTTGATCTGGCTTCTCCTAGACGCGGTATTGGCGATGTGTGTCGGGTTATCCGCTGAATCTGCCACAGTGATTCTGCCTCACTAGGATCTGCATAGCTCCTTATAGCTTGTAATTACTTTTACTGTTATATTAACAAATTTTCCTTTTATAATATCCTAAAAAATTCACTCTTTACTTATAATATTTCCTTCGCAGCTAGCCTATGAATTTACTCCTATAAGCCTTCGAAACACACTCCCATTTGTCTGTATGCGAGCTGGCTAGTCATTCGTGATGTTACATTCTCATTAGTAAAAATTTAGCTAGCCTTCGCAGAATTATAAGCTAATATCAAATTTACTTCTTATGCTGCCGCAATGCCATCTCCTGTATAGTAGCCGCCTTCAAGACCCTCAAGCAAATGCTCGATCTCACTGTAGTTCTATTACCGACCTCAAAACTGTTTCCTAGTGTCGTAGCAGATCGGCAAACGGCATATCCACCCCGCCCATCTCCGTTTCCTTATTCATATATACAATCCGGAGACTCTCGGCACCGTTGCATACCATGTCCGTTGTGATCGTGATGCGGAAGTGCTGATCAAACGCCGGGTTGTTGATGTCTATACCAGGGGCATCCCGTCTTGACGACCCTCTGGAAGCGGTGTTCTCCCCTATGTCACCACTACACTCGGGCTTCCACATATCCCACCCACATCTAGTATTCCCTATCTAAAACTAAAGCTTTCCTCGCCTTTCATTCCCTTTCTCCATCTCATTATTGCGAACAGGAATACACCCAGTCCGTCTTTGTTGCCGAGGCGATCACTGTCGTTGTCGGCACCGAGATCATGGGACAGCCGTGTATGCCGCCTTGTACCCATAGATGAGTGCACGATCCACATGCGACCTCGATCGTCTTCGTCGTTGTTGTAAGGTAGTTCGTCGGCGTCGCTGCGGCCGAGCAGTCTAGCAGCGCCTGGTATGCATACGTCGGCGTTACACTTAGTATGGCTTCACACCCGCCATCCGTTTTGGTTGAGTAGGTTACTGAGACAGGTGTATATGGTGGGCCCACTACTGTAGTCGCTGTAGCTATTGAAGTTGCTATAAAGGCCAAGACGATGGCCATAACACGAAATTCCGTTGTTTAAAGTATTTATATGATGAACAAGTCTAGAAGAGTGGTTATTCGTTTCTTGAGTAATAGAAGCTCTGGTGAAAGGTAACTAGCTGACTAGATATAGAATAGATGAAAGAAAATTTCTCTCCTTATATAGCTGACTTGAAAGGATAAAGTTCAAGTAAAGATTCTATAGCCTCGCTCAACTTAGGAATTAATTATCTTTTTTTCCCATATGGAAATTAATCTATCTGGGTAATTAGAAGTTGTGTTGTAAAGCGTGACTAGGGAACGGGATATTAAACCTCGATATAATATGGCTAAATCCTTCTCGGAAAATCTGATCCTACCAATAACGAAAATAGTTTTAACTAGCTCAGTTCTGTTAGAAGCGCCAAGTTGCTATAGCCCGGAGGGTAACTCATCCAACTTAAAACTTCCGGATTGATGTATAGAATTTGGGGCCGGCCAATGTCACGGATTGTGGCAGTGCAGGTCTTCAGATTAGGCTTTAAAAATCAGGGAGCCCACTTCACACCGCCTAACTCCTGTTGCGGATGTCCAGATGCTAAGGCGTAGCAGATCGGCTCGCTAAAGTTGCTAAAGTGTTAGCGTCTAGTACTAAAATCAATCACTAAAAAATCTCTCGTATTATTATAGAGCCTAGGAGCGCGTTTATTATATTTAAGCTTGCGGAATTCAATTTCATTTCCGTTCAAGATATTCTCTTCGTCATATCACTGGCTGCTCGTGAAAGTTTCTAGAAAATACAGGTAGCCAACTTTAGTTTTAAGTCACGTGACTCTACCCCCAATGGGTTCCTCGGCGCCAGCGCGGCGGTTACGACAGCATTTGATAGACGGCAACGTTTCGCAGACGATGACGTTGAAAAGGGAGCTAAAATAGGTTCCCCGATAGTAATGCGGCCGTTACAATAGCGTTGAAAGGGGGACTAAAATGGAACCAGGAATTTGGCTCCCTGCTGGTCACTATCCAGGAGAATTTCAGATACAAGTTGCTCTCGCAGTAAACCCCTAACACTTATTCTATTTTAGGAGAGGGACTTTCGACCCCCTAGCTATTTTGGGATTCAGAGTACTACAACTGCAAGTACATCGGTTTGGAAGACTATACTTCAAAGTGTTTGTGTCTTAAGTATAGCAGCTTCACATGCTGTAAAATGGCGTATGCGCCTTATTTATACTTCAAGCCAAAAGTAGACCAGGTTACACTAACACAATTCGAACTGCTTTAACTTAAAGTACTCAAATCCGGCCGATTCGAACTTAGAGCAAGCTGAAATTTTTGAACTGAAATCAAAACTACTCCGGATAGTAATATAAAAGTCTAGAACATTCCCATATTCCTGGAAAACTTCAAGATAAGTTGTCACAACATGGCGGTATAGTATTAAAAAAAATTTCTTCAAAAAATTTGGAAGGGGGAAGGAAGAATGGAAGAATTCCGGATCTAGGATCTAGATTCTTCGTGCAAAGTAGGGCTGGGCATTTCTTTTGGCCGGTGTGCGAGTCAAGTTCCAAGATGGGCTGCTTGCTTTCATTTTGCGCGGGGGGGAAGCCGTCGGTTGACTCTGAAAGTTGATCTGGAAAACATAAGGGCTCTTGGCATGAGGGACAAAATCCGCGGCATGTAAATGTATTGCGTGCTGAGTCGCTTCACGATTTCTGATGAAAAGAAGTGTTACTTGGAAGAGGAGGGCTCGTAGAAGGAGCTACTGTTTCGGTCATGGAGCTGGATGAGGCCTCAACGCCCGCCACGGGGAATTCTTCTGATGGGCGCCTCTCCTGCATTAGTGCAGCGTTCTGGATGGCTAGGAAGAATTAGGGCGGTAGGAGGAACAGCTTCCCACACGGGACAGAACCGCAACAGCCAACCTTACCGGGCCCTGCCCCATCTACACCCGTACGACAAATCGGCAGGAGATCCCAATCGCCTCTATCCGACGATCAAACACCACATACGGCCCTGTTCACACCCACAGTAAATGGAGAAGTGCTATCGCCTCTGACCGAAGGTGACCGAACCGCCTCCCTACTAGATAAGGTAGAAATGACCTTGCAGAGGATTCTATCGCCACTGTCCGGAACAGGCTAGCAATTGGCGAGCCTCCGTAACACTGCTCCCGCACAAGCGCAACAAGTCGACGGAGAACACACGCTTCCAACTCAGGATAGCCAAACTATGCTAGCCCCCTCCCTACTCAGAGAGGCACTTACGTTAAGACGCTCTCGATAGCGCGCGTGGTTGCGATATTAATGTTGAGGAGTGGAGATTCGACGACGCCATTGTTCGGGATGTGATGGAGCTAATAGAGATCGGACCCATGAAGGACGGTGCTGTGGACTTGCCTTGGATAGAGAATTTGTGGGAGAATGAATGTGGTGCTAAGGAGACGGTTGCTGCTGGCTTGTGAGCTGTGATGGGGAGATGGTTTGACCTGGGGTAGGATTGTAGTTTGGTTTGCTTGGAGGAGAATGACTGGAAAGATGTAAGTGTTTCGAAAATCAGGTAAAGGAGATTTTTCCTTTTTAAATGTCAGATTGTCTAGATGCACTGAGTCTGAATCTGCTACGCGGTGTGGGGACATTGCACCTCCGTGTAATTGGTGCCGCTTTTCGATTCAACCGAGGTCGATTTGAAGAGCTGCTTTTCGTGTGCTTCTTAGGGTCAAAGCGGTGTCTTTTACTACAAGTACCGAGAGAATGGCGAACCAACCAGCTAGGTGGTTGGATTTTCGCGTGAGTCAAGTTCATCTTGTTTAAGTTAGAATATCCATATCTGATAATCCATGGTCTCCTGGTATTGGATCGTCCTTGACGGCAGTGTTCCGCGACGGACTCTTGAATGACAAATCCTTTTTTGATTTTTCTGCCCCGTCGTGCATTACTGGGAACGGCTCTTGTCGCTAAAAGTATATATGTGATTTAAGTGATTTTTCTTTTGAAATTTGGCTGTGAACCCCTGGAGAGATACCTCTCGCTCCAAATCTGGTGTATACCTGTTAACTTTTCATAGTGATTCCGAGGGAATTTTAGGATAAGCGAAGAAGTACTGGGCATGAATACCTTATTTAGATCAAATTTCTCTAGTACTCCCTTACCCAGCTCCTTAATCCATCCTCCTTCGCTTAACCCCTAATCTGTCCACGTGACACCCCTCCTCTGTGTCTCGACTCCTTGTGTGGCACACAGAGTTCCGACCCTCTTTAGTGATTACTAGCATATCACGTGCCTACATAATCTTGTATGAATTGAATTGTAAAGCCAATTTTTGATGCATGTTCGGCATCGTGATCATATGCCAAGCCAATAGGGCTCGCTTCTTCGCCAAGAAAGCCTCACAATCCAACGTCGTGCCAGCAACACAGACGTCTCGATATCACATTGTGTATCGTGAACATGTCGTCGATGCATACGTTGTTATTGTATCTAGTACAGCTTACGACCTAATATACTATATACGTTAAAGCGAACCAAGAGTGGTATAAAATGTCCAAAGTTTGACTTCGACTCTACATATAGTACTCTAGAAGCGGCAAATTCTCGCCAACCCTCCTACGACCTCATCAATAGGCAATAACATCCTCTTATCTACGCAGCCTCATCCGCATATATCTTCTTGACAAAAGTAAAGCAATTATTCCTAATCAGACTGTATTTCCCCATATTCGCGAGCACCAATTCTGACTCTGTTATAATGTCGCTGCTGGCTAGGCCCGGTTTGATGCGACCGAGATACTTGTAGCTGGGGTAGAAACCTGAGAGGGCGGTCGACCAAGTCGGGTCCCCGGCGTGGTCACCAAGGGAGCATGCCCTTGTTGGATTATCGGTTGGGTCGAAGACCAAATCGTATTCTCCGGCATTGTACTCGCGGTTCCACTGGCGCTGGACGCGTACGACCTCTCCTAGCAAGGGACGCATGTTAGTCTTTATTTTAAGAAGATTTGGAAATGTCAAGTGATGATGAAATCCTGCAAGTAGGTGTTTTGTGGCAAACCGCGCCCTCCTACGGCCAATGCCGATGCGTACTCTATAGAGAATGTTCGGAGAAACAAGATTAGACTTACCGCATTGATTTCTTATTTCATGATCTTGGTATTCAATTATGACATAGCCCGCAATGTAAATGGCATGAGGAACTGAGAAGAACTGGGGCCGCACCTAGACAGATCGTGTTAGCCTATTCCATGCGGGTATTAGATGGTATTATCGAGTTAGACTTACGCTTACTCGCATGGCGTGTCCCTCCCCGTTCCTGCTCACTGTCCACCCACTACTAGGTATCTTGCTGGTTTTCATCAAGATCTTGAACGCGATGGTGTCTGCGTCATAAATGTTCTCCGTCGGTACGGGCTTAGGTGCAGCCCGGATTTCGCTACCCCGTTTTGCGTTGGGTTTGCACGTAGGCTCGCCCTTGTCGCCTGAGTACTTGATTAGTATTCGCTTTCTCACCTGAACAGCCGGGAAAAATTACCTGTCTTCGCTGGTGGATGATCTGAAGCGCTAGGTCTGTCGGGAACATCTGTTGGTTTTCCAGCGGGCTCATTCAATCTACCCGCTCATATCAATCAGCGACTATACCAAGACAGGGGTAACCAGAGATAATCATTTAAATGGCTGTTTATCACTCACGATACTGTATGCTTCTTGCCAAACACTTTGAACTCAGCAGAACCCTCCTTCTCGATACCCTTGACGCAACCTTCTATAATGGCTGGTGTTGCGGCAATTTCAATGGCGTCAGCAATCTCACCAATAATTGGGATAAGGTCCTCAAGAGCTTCCAAAGGCGCCAAAAGAGCAGGAACAGCAACGCGGCAGAAGGCTTTGGCTGCGATATCAAGCGCAGCCTGCTGAGCGGCTGCCTCCGCAGCGGCTTTTGCAGCATCTTCGAGGTCCTGTTTTAACGAACTAGTAGTGGGCTTGAAATTCGCGCAGCAAAAACTCTGGAGGCCTCCGTGACAGTCTTTATCGCCTTTGCTGGTATGCTGGTCGGTGTTCGTTGTGAGCTCTGTCTCTCCAGAAGCACATCCACTTGTGCAGCTTAGACCTGCGCCTCTGTACCCGCGCCAAGTGCATGTCCCCAACTGCGTCTTGTCGTCACAACAGAGACTTCGATATTGCTTCTTTGGGCAGCGGTCGTTGGTACTCAGTTGGCCGGGCTGGCCATTGTACTGAGCAACTTCATTCGTGCCGGCCTTGCAGGGAACACCGCAATCCTCGGTGTAACAGGTCCCGGTAGCCGCTTGATCAGCAGTGGCCTGGTTCGCGTTTGCTTGCTGGTTAGGGGTCACGGTGATACCAGCCGCGCCTGAAGCGCCACCAAAGCCATTACTCGCCGTCTGATCGACTTGATCCATAGCCCAAACCATCAAGCCACCCAGGCACCGGCTACTCGCGAAATCGCGCTTCTGCGTAAAAGTATCTGCATCATCGTAGGAAACCCATTGGTTGGTGTCCCAAGTGATCCACTTGACGCCGGCAGTCTGATCATGAACGGGGGTTAGGCTGTTCGTCTTAATAATGTCGGCGATTTCTTGGTAATTGAGGATTCCACTCGCCGCCGAGCATGGTCCAGGGTTGCCGCCTCCGTTAGTACTTGGGAACTCGCAGATGCCATTAGGGGTATTGCAGCTAGGGTCCACCAACGTGAAACTTCGGCCATACCAGCCTTGGCCCATGACGACCTTACTTGAATCGACGCCAGCGCGCCAAAGCAAATCCAAGGCCAGGTCAATCTCGGTAATGTTGGTGTGAGGAGCAATGTAGGGGCCTACATATTTGCTCTGCGCATCCCTACAGCACGTATTGGTCAGCTCTCTATATCTATAGATAGGTAACTTCCACTTACCAGACTCCGTGCAGATCGTATGCCATGAGATTGAACCAGCTTATGAATTCCTGCATATTGGCGAGGTCAAAGTGCTGGAGATACCAATATGAAGTGGGAATTGTGACGGTGAGCTGAAATTTGGATCCAAACGCGGCGCTCATCTCTTTGCACAGGGCGACATAATTCGCAGTATCTGCGGGAACACCCCCACGGTCATCGGCTCCTGGATACTCCCAGTCCAGATCCGCACCATCGAAACCATAGGTCTCCATAAAGTTGATAACATTACTAATAAACGTCGCTCGGTTTGCTTCGCTACTCACCATGTTCGTATAGGCCTTTTGCGTTGGTCCAGGATCTGTAAAGGACCATCCGCCAATAGAGATAAAGGCCTGTAGCCCGGGCTTCTTACTCTTCAAGGCGGTAAATCGACTATACAGAGAACCTGCATTTGAATCCATAGGCGTGATTGAGAAGCTGCTAGCGTCAAAGGACGCAAACGCAAAATTGATGGATGTAAAGCCATCAAGATTAAGGTCTTCAGGGGAAACGCTTTGGCAAGAACGGGTATTTGCCCAGGATTCATAGTAGCCAACGTTCCGTTTGGAAACTCCAGATGCCCCTCCGCATGTTGGGCGTGGAACAGAGCCGCATCCGCCATACTTGGTACTACATTCGCTGTAGTTTGGATCGGCAGTGTTGTTCCAAACGCAAAACTCAGGTGTAGACCCACAGAAGCCAAATTCCGAACAACAGACGTTCAGCGGGCATCCCTGACTACCTGTTGGCGCATATGGTCCACACTCGGCCTTTGCGTTGCCTGTTGAATCAGTCAGTCAATCCATATCCCAGCAAAAGTCTATGCAGTAAACATGAAGACGAATTGCCAAGAGACTCGCAACCAAAATTTCAAGAAAAAGTACAAATTAAATCGTATGTGTAAAGCTAATCAAACCATGCGCTTTGCGCTAGAGTTTTTCACTCGTATCTCTTCCCAAGGCAAATAATGAACGAATCAGGAAGTTCGACAGCCACGTTCCGGTATAACGCCCCATACAGTGGTTCAATGAAAATAAGCTATCTCACTTACAATTTGATTGACAACCGGTTGCGCATGACTTGGGTGAGTATCCGCAAAGATTGTCACTTCCGCAACATGCGCCGTTCACACAAGGAGTATTCGCATTACAAGTTCCTGTCGGTAGGTCTCGTGTCTGAAGGTCGAATGCATGTGGCAGGGTAGTTGATGCAACAAATATAGGAGTGAGGCAGAAGAGAAGGAAAAGGCTCTTGAAAGACGCCATGGTTACAGACGACCGAAAGACAGAAAAGAGTGGAAGTTGTTTCGATGAATAGAATAAGAGATAGGAGGGGCAGACTTGAAAGAAAACACTTTAAATGATGCTAGCACATCGGTAAGATGGAATGCCTAGATCCAGTTCCATTATCCTTCACGCTATGCATAGTAAGATTGACAAGCTTTACATCCCTGGAGCTCTTGTGATCTCCGAGAATGCCTAGCCTCAGGGCGAGGGTTGAAATAGGCGATCAGCACGCTGGTGCTAATTTCCAATCTGCGAGTCGCGAGCCCCTTTCGGATCCTTTTCAAAAAAGGGGTGCGGAGGGGGGCGGAGCGGATAAGTGTTGACACCCCGCCTTTTGGAATGGAAGCGCCTTAGTGGCTGATATCGCAACCTTAGAAGAGAGTATGCTTACTTTTACGCGTATAGAGTAGGAATATTAATTTAAACATCGTCTTACGAAAATACGTGCCGCAAAAAATTTTTTGCCGCTTGTTGTCATTATTAAGTATCAGATGTCAATCCTCGTGCTTTGTTTCCTAATCTCCGCTCCTCACGCACTTTACCGTGTGTCTTTAACTGCGCGCCTGCGGCTAGGCAAAGCTTAAAGGGGAAGGAGAGAATAAGCTGGAAATTTTAACGAATCAAGTAAACCACATCCAAATTTCCAATATCTGAATGGTTCGTTTAATGGTGCACGGTCCATGTAGGCCTGCCGGCACTGCCCGGCAGATAATGACATATTCCTTGATTGATTTTATCCATGAACCTGACAGAGAAAAGCTTTTCCTCTCCTTAATTTCAACAATGTAAGCCAACTTTATTGACGCTACATAACCTAAGCCAACAGAGGTTACTCTCTCCTTGCTTGCAGGTATCTAATGTAAGCGCCAGGATGTAAGATTACTTCGACTCCTTTCTCTCGTTCAGTCCTTCGATTTCCTTCCGTTCCGCCTCACTGCAGCAATTCATGTAGTATAATATATCGGTCTCTTTGCGGTCTCTTGGCGGTCTCTTTGCATGAGGCTACGGAAAGGAGACCATGACATCCTTCCAAAGCCGCATCAATATCTTTTCGTGGTATCTATAATCTCTGTCATCGGTGAGACATCCTAGTTCTTGGTTCGGCCTGCTCTCCTGTCCAAAAGGGTCTTCTTCGACCTTTCACGTCTCGAAGAAACTTGCAGCATTTATTTGTTTAGAGCAGAAACATGCCGACTTTTAACCAATTCTTTACCGTGCTGTCTTTTTCAGCATGCACCATGGCGCAATTCAACCTCTACCCAGGTGTGCCCTCAGATCTCTTGAGTACGGCATTCAACATTAGCTCTGGCTGCTTGACGGCTCTCAATACCACTCTCAGTTGCGATCAAGACCTCTTTTCCATGGCTGGAAACGCTGATGGGTTCTTCTGGAGCGATGACAATGCCACAGCACTTTGCACGGGTGCTTGCCAGAGCTCGGCAGCTTCGTGGTGGAATAGTTGCGCAGATGCATGTGCCAACGACCAGTTGAACGCGTATGGAAGAGTATGTGAAAATCTCTTGTGGATCTTCGATTACTTACACGAATTATAGATCTATCCTGCCGAGACCATACCCGGGCGCTTTGTGGACGGCTTGAACATCGTTTGCGTCACTGCAAATACCGATCTGACTCTGGACATTGGGATCAACGGCACTATCACGAATTCAACATTCCTTGACAACAGTACAACTGCATCTGCCACCAGTGACAGCCTGGTCTCTCGTCAAACATCCAGCCCATCTCAGTATTGTCTTGTCCAGTCCTACAACTGGGTTGGATCGGATATTATTCGCCCAGACTGCACTGACCCTGCCAACTCCAACGCCTCTCAATGTCTTGATCCTACGGACGTCCCGCCCGAAAACGAACGGCTTGCAAACCTCTACCCAGACGACTTGCTGTGCTCGCAGTGCTTTTTGAACATGTTCTATCTGCGGATTGCATCTCCTTATCTGCCGGATCTGGATCATTCAGATTACCTAGTTGATCAATGGTTTGACATTCTTGACGTCTGCAACGCCACTTCAAACGTACCTGATCTCCTCGTTCGAAACCTTCCTTATTATCAATATGCTCCAGGAGAATCGGACAATTGGGTCGACAACACAACGTACGGCTTCGGCGACTTTCAGCCTCTCGGAAGCAATGCAACGATCAATGTGACTTGTCAAGCCCGGAGCATCAATTTGGCTAATCTGAATCCTCCGAATATCAATTATACCACCCAATCAACTTGTGATGTCATGGCCCCGTTCCTGAATGCATCAACGGGCGATATATGGCAGATGTATCAAAATCCAGACTGCATGCCTGATTTTGATTATACCGAGGTTCCGGTTGTGTGCCTTCCTTTCTCTTGCACTGTTACCCAGCTGGACGCAAATACAACCTGGTAAGTCCGCTCAAACCCATAGAAGCCGCATCAATTTGCAGTAGCGAATCATGACTCTCACTCACACCAACGAACGCAGTGATCAATTCGTCGCAACTCTTCCGGCTATTGGCAACAACACCATCACCACCACACAGTTCCTCTCGTGGAATCCGAATCTCATTGGGATCTGTGATAATACGACCGAACAATATGTTTGCACGAGCGCACCAGGCGGCACTTACATCTCGCCCCCAACGAATATAACGACTAGTGGCGGCGACCCGCGTGGTGGAGGTGACGGAAGTGGGACATCCACTGGAAGTGGCGGGGTTGGTGGCTCCTCCAGAAACTCTACCTTTGTAGCGCCCGGTGGCACTCCACCCAGCCCAACCCAGTCTGGCATACCATCAACGTGTGATCAGTATGCTCAGGCTCAGTCGGGCGATGGTTGCGACTCTTTCAGCCAGGACTTCAGCATCACGCCACAGCAGCTCGAGACGTGGAATCCTGTTCTTGGGTCAAATGGCGCGAACTGTCTCACGCAGTTCTTCGCTGGGTACTGGTACTGTGTTGGACTTGTAGGCTCTGCAACAAGCACGACTACCACTTCCACAACCAGCTCCACGGGTGTACCTACTCCCTCGCCAGTCCAATCCGGAATCGACCCGCAATGTACGAAATATTCCGAGGCCGCCTCCGGAAATACCTGCATCACTTTCGCCTCAGCGAATAATATCACTCCCGCCCAGCTTTATAGCTGGAACCCAGTCCTTGGTAGCGGAGGCTCGAACTGCGCTTCAGATTTCTGGGCCAACGAATATTATTGCGTCGGCGCGCCTGGTAGTTCAGCTACTACAACAACTGCTTCTACAACCACGGCTGTAGCCACCCCTTCGCCAGTCCAGTCAGGCATAGACCCGCAATGTACGAAATATGCTGAAGCTGCCTCGGGAGATACTTGCTCCGGCTTCGCTACGAATAACGGTATCACGGCCACCCAGCTCTACTCCTGGAACCCAATCCTCGGCGCAGGAGGTGCAAACTGCGCTTCAGATTTCTGGGCCAACGAATACTATTGTGTCGGTGCACCTGGAAGTTAGTCTACTTGAACCATTGGAATTGTGGCTTATTCATAGAGTATTACTGCTGTACTAAGAAGTTGATTAAGATACCTCGTGGGGACAAAAAAAGAGGGACCAATTATTGCAGGAGTACCATGTCCCACACTGCGTGGCAGATTCATAATTAATATCGTTTTTTTTGTCCACCGCGAGGATACATGTAGTATATAGTTGCTGGAATCGATGTTTAAGCGACGGGGGAGGGGGATTGCCATCATCAAAATATACCAATACAAATCTTGTTAAGCAGTGTAGGCTAGAGGTTGCTCCCTGTCTCAGTAGTGTTGCAGTGAGTCTGAAGATTGATATTGGAGCAGAGGGAGCAAAAAGGAGCAGATTGCCCAAATAGAGGGCCCGTTCGTAGACCACGTGATGCTTAAAAGATGCAGATTGAATCAAAGTTCAGCATACTGTGCTACCCACTTGTGTATCTGATGTCAAGCATCGCCGCATTCAGCAGGCGGCATATCCAAGTAAAGATAGGCAGAACAGGTCCACGTATCCCCTCATCTGGTAAGACATTGCCTCATTAGGGGCGGCTTATAAACCCCTCCGCCCCCCCTTTTCGTATTGTATTCTAACCAAATAGGGGAAATTTCATGCAACAGCATCTGCGGCCGCTAGTGTAGTAATCTCACCGGACGAGGGCACCAGGGGGATACCATAAGTTGCATGACATTCACGTGATACGACTAAGTTTACCGAACCTCATCCTGACACGAAGCAATAATCCTGAGATGCTTTTGAACACCATCAACAACAGACATCGACAACGAAAACAACCTGCAACCCGAGACATTCCCGGTATCTGACGCTATAAGCAAAGAAGATAGGTCTCAACGGCAGAAAATGGCCTGGCGCGACCGCCTTCTCACACCGCTGATCGGCCACAGCAAGGCATCCGCTGAGCGAGCGACGAGACGATATCTCGAAGACATCAATTCTGCTTCTTGCCTAAACCATCTGGATAAAGCACTTGATCAATTGCTAGATGGTATCGAAGATGTCGAGAAGATCTTCTCAAACTATACAACGACCAATCCTAGCGGCAAACGCGTGTGGAACAGAGACAGCTTTGCTAGATACATTAACGCCAGGCTACCTGAAAACCCAGCAGTGACTACTTGCGTACCACTACTCTGGTGCACTTTCTCCACCGGCGCCTACTTTCCTTTCTCGGCACCGTCAAACGAACCAGAAATCGATGTCAAAGCGTTCAGGAGAGCATTTGCATTCATTGTCTCACGCGGTTATGAGCTTTTAGGAGCCAAGTCAGATGGCCGGCCTTTTCCCAAAAGCATAGAAAATTCCTACACCGACAAGGTGCCGCGACTCACACGTATTGTCTTCAGGAGCTTGAGCACTCCTTGGCCGCAATCCGGGACCCAGTCTCAGGATCCGCAGGAATCGCTCCAGCTTCAAGATATCAAAGATACTATTGCTTTTACGCAACCCATCATGAATGAGAATATGCACCATGGACGAGCTAGGGTAGCCGATGGGGAGTTTGAAGCCGCTGCACATCGCCTCCTAGTTGCTGACCACAAGCGGTCGACAGTCAGCGGGTCATCTACTGCAGTAAGCAAAGCCGATTTGCAGATTTTGATTCAGCTCTTCTTACTGCAACGTGCAGAAGATAGACGCTGGAGAGCTGGGCTGTCCTATCACGACATGTACCAACGCTCCGGAGACATTATGTTCTCTCGTTTCATTCCCGGCCCGGACGAAGTATCACGAGCTTCCGAATTTGCATCTGCCTTTTTGGCTCATCAATTCCCGGGTAGCGATGATTATGTGACATGGGAGCAATTCAAAGCCTGTTGCTCGGAATGTGTAAGCATCTCTCGAGTGTTTCTATATCAATACAGGCTGACTCATTTCTGGTTAGCCTTCATTCATCTTCGCTTTCTTCCAGCTCTGGGCTACCATATTCACACCTAACACCGCATCGCGAGCCCCTCGTGCTGAGGGCGAGTCCACTCTCCCAATCAGCACCACAAACATTCTATCCTTCCTGAATGTTGCCCACTTCCTCAGTGGAAAACTGCCAAATTACCGCTTTCACCAAAATGAGTCCCTACTCCAGCTCGATCTGCAAGCCTCCACCCTGGTAGCCAATCTCGCCACGACGCCTGAGCTTAGTGTCGAGGAACTGCACAAGATCATAGCGGCGCAGGACTGGTTCCACGTGATGCTTATCCGGGGAGAGGATCTGAAGGTCGAGGGAAAGAGCTCTAGTAGGCTCATCGTAGCTTTCACGAGTCCGCCGGAGAAGGAGATGTGGCGACCAGAGGGGAAGCGCTCGATGCAATACATCTGGCGGACTTCTGTGGTTCAATTGGAGCCAGATCTTGCTGTGGCGGATAGCGGAGGCATGAGTGCGAGTGTCGCAGGCGAAGTACTAGAATTGCGATCACACGGAGGGGCAGGGAAGGAAGGCACAAGTATGGACGTCGATTTAGCGGGGAGAATAGTTGATGTTAAGGGGTTCGGTACTGGGCTTGCGGAAAATGCGGAAAATAAGAATGTGGTGGGGTCGTCCGAGGCTACGTCGACGTTAGTGATGCGGCTGACCGACTTGAAATGTTATCGTATGCCTGGTATGTCGTCGAGAATTATTCGGTCGGGATGAAGAGCGGCTGCGGCTGGACTGAAAAGTGGTTGAGGTTATTTTTTTTTATATGTATAAACTGTGGAAAACCACCTTACAAGGTAGAACGGTGATCTTCACTCTAAACTCAGGCTTTTTATCTCCTTTACATACCTCTAGTTATCAAAATTTCGACCTTGTGGGGAGGCGGGGACTTATATCTGCAAGAATGCTTAGCCGCACGCGCAGCACATGCAGCCCGTCAGCGGCTGCCCGCAATTCATCTCTATTGTTCTACAACTGATTGAATTTAGATAATGCTACCCCAAAGCTAGTAAATCCTGTCTTCAATATCTAGTGGAAGCTTGGAGAATGCAAATGGGCCGGATCTATTTCATATATACAGTTAGCCGTAAGATTTAGATCTAATAGGTCGATGAGGGCGGGCTACCTTTCATAAGAGTTGAGCTCAGGAATAGGAATTCCATTGCTGCCCTCTCGCTAGTAGTTGTTATCATGTTTAGTGCCTGTTGAAGCACTGTTATCAAATCGATTGATAAATCTGCCAAAGAAGAAGTCGCCATAACCCATGTTGTATGAGAGTCCCGCTACTGCGCCGAGAGACTGTGTCTGCTCATCAGGGGGAATCTCATCGATGGTTGAAATCAACACTAGGTCATGAACGGGGTTCTTCGTTAGATGATAGAGGAGTAGCATGCAGCTCAGTGTCTTGTGTATCAATCTTGTTTGCTTGGGATGTACTAATAAAAGGATTTAGGAGAGAAAGGCCAAGAAAAAAGATTATAAGTTAGTGCTATGTATACTACGAGCTGCTTGAACCCCAACCCCAACCACCTCCTCCAACAAAAAAAACCTCCGAGAGCACTAGACAATGTCTCCACCAACGAATTCCTCTACAACGTTGACATCTGAGCGTATAGATATAGCCGCCTCGCCTATGATCGCCTTTTGACTCTCTGCGTCTCCCACTGACGGTGCCTTGCCACCTTTCACCATAACCTGAAGCGATACGTCGTTGCCGGTATCTGTTGCGAAGGTGTCTGTTGCGAAGGTGTCGATCGCATTAGATCGATGTTTGACATTATTTTTGGATGTGGAAGAAGATTGTAAAGACCCGCCTGAGATTAAGCGGAGAAGAGGTCGCAAAGCAGCAGCAGACCCAGCAGTGAGACCTATCCCTAATTCAATCGTAGACCACAGGGCCACAGGGCCGAGGCCATCTAAAGTAACATTAGCCACTTTGCAGACCTTGAAATTGAAGACACCTACAGAGGTAGTCTGTTGTCTGTTTGTAATTGGCCAAGGCTTTTATGCGAATGATAGTGGCAGTACTAGCACTATCCAATCAACGGTGGTTAGTGTGTTTAAGAGGCCTTTAGGTGTAAGCTGACTTACACACAGCCGAAACCCAAGAGAGAAATGATTGTGCTCTTGATTTTCCAATTCAAATTTGCCTTCCAAAGGAGCACAGTAGGAAGAATAGCGCACGATAAATCGGTAAGCATAGAAGCTGCTGAGAAAAAATAACCCAAATCAACAATGATTAAAGGCGATAAACATTTACCAGCAGCAGGGTTCCACTGAGCCTCAATTGGCTTGCATTGAATGAACTCACTAATAAAAATAGTGGCTCCTGCAATACAACTAACAGCTATAACGATGAAAGCAGGATAATAAACCGCGGGTTCGTGGTGGCTAAGTCGAATCAGGGCGACACAAATAGCGCTCTTGACGAAGACAGTGTCAACAGTGTAGAACATTTGGGCGAAAAAAAGGCACCATGTAAATATGTTAGCGAAATTGTAATAATGACCTAAAACGTAATTTTGATTCTACTAACCTTTCGCGCAGTCATCATCTGGTTCTGCGTTAGATGTATATCGCGAGTTCCGATGCCATTGTGCGCGCCGATGATGATTGGAATACTGGCCCCAAAATAGAAGACCTTTAGATATTAAAGTTCTTATTAGCATTTCCTTTGTCGCCTGTAAATATATAAGATAATCTTACCTGGCCAATAGCCATCAACCAGTCATCCAATCCAAAAGCTTTGATGGAAATGCGAACCCAGCATCGTAATGAAACGATAATATGTGACAGGCAAAGTAAAAAGATTGTTACAATGGCGAGCGATTCAGCCTGACCTGAAAGGGGCATTTTGATAAGTATCGAGAGATGGTGTCTGGAGAGAATGTAGAATGGAGAATGGAGAACAGAGATAAGTAAGATATGTTAGATACTAGAGTATTAATATATGCCCATGAAGTTTGGTGTCTTCTGGCCTTGACATAGTAGAATTTTAGATGGCCCGATAAACGTGTCAAGCGGCTTGCCGCATTTCAGCCATGTTTCTGGAGGAGGAATATTGGCTTAAAGGCGGGCTGGAGTCCGAGGGAGTTGCTTGCGTGGGGAAGGATTCTTCCAAATAATATTTAAAAAAGGAATATGGCTTTACAGCTGAAACGCGTAAGCTTCAGACAATGAGGAGAGAAGAAAAGAAAATAATTGCTGCTTCTCCTACCACCGATTGCAAATTTGATGGAGAAAACTGGCGGGCGATAGGGTGCCGAATCCCCTACCCGGACCCGGCTCCGGCGCCCCACTCGGAACTAACCGAAGTGAAACCTGGGGCGCTGCCGATCGGAATAGGAAACCGATCGACGTACAACGTAACTCCGTATTCGTTTTCCCCGCAACCGCAACATTGGGAACCGTGGCGCTCCAAATCCGGATCGTGGACTCCAACTTCCTCCTCTTCAACGTAATCATTAGATCTTCTTTCTCTTCTTTCTAATGCCAGAGAAACAAATAAGATCAGAGCAGTGGGCCTGGCTTTTGTTTATCGAAGAAGTAGAAGAGAAAGGCGTGGTGACGGCGACGACTATTACTGATACCAGGTCGCGATGTCATTCTAGGGAAAAACATGTGGCGCCATGTGGCACTGCTTGGCACTCTGCCGGGTCCGTTTCCGCGACCCACTACCGGTACTTAGGTTATTGAAACATGGAGACCAATACAGTAAAGAAAAACGGCCCGGGGTATTGGGGTATTTGATACGCTGCACACATTTCGATTCTTGATCACTTCGTCAAAGCCATATGAAGCGGTGGCGACCAGGCTGCAGCTTCCGGAGGCAGGGGGCTGCTCAGGCTGCTCAAGTGAGATGGGTGAGCTGAGGGTGATTAGCGCCTGAGCAGGAGCATCAAGCGGAATGCGAAGCACAAAGGAGAAAGAGTTGACCGATGATACCTCAATGTAATCGAAGTAGGATGAGGTGCAAAAGTGGCCGGATTGTTCGAATCGTCGGTGATGATTATCACTGCGTTCGGCATTTTCTAAATCCCGGGAAATGAATGAATGACCTTGGCTTGGTTATCGCGACAATGCTTCCGTATCCGTTGCGCAGCCACCAGGTCACCTCAATACACGACTTTGAGAGTGGAGCGGGAAAACCCCGTCCGGGGGTTAGTCCGTGCGCATACCTAAACGAACTGAATCGGCAAAGCATATCTCTAGATTCCTTTGATTTAAGACCTCTGATTTGCTGCAATTTTGCCGTAAATTTGATCACGGAAATTCCCCCTGGTGGCAGCGCAACGGGCGCCCTGGCGTCTGCGTCTGCTCTCAAACGCATCGAGTATTGCTCAGGAAGCTTTGAGTAGAAGGGCGTGAAGGGTTCACCGCGCAAACGCCCAAACCCCCAACCGCCCACCTATACCCCTATTAGAACACACCAAAAATTTGAGATTTTTTTTCAAAGTGCTTAGAAAATTCTAAAAACTTCACAGATTATGAACACAACTCCAAGTAGTCCGAATATCTCATTGTTTCGTCCAAATTATTTGTTGTTGTAGTTAAACCGGTGTGAGAGGTTAGGTGGTCTGGGCGTGTGGGCTGGACTACGAGTCACGTGCCATTTCCAAAATCTGCTCTGGCAGAAACCTAAGGGAGCAAAAATGGATTCCCGGGCAAAATTCGGTAGCGCCTGAGTAGAGCGGCAATGCTGACTAAACGTGTTAGAAGAGAATTCACAAAAATGTCGTCTGAGATTTCCTGTATAATCTCAGACGATAATTTTTCCCACCAAAGTCCGCTTCCGTCTTTGGTCCTGAGCACGCTAATGAGTCAGCTGGATTTTGCTCAGGAGGATCCTCTCCTGGCTCTCTGGAGAATCGGTTATAGTTTCCATCTTATCTATATATAGAACTTTACAGATCCTACTGCCTATTTTATAACTACCTCTTTAGGCCTATTAATATATCGTAACAGTAGCCGCTTTCACTCCCCGGACCCTTACTAGAGCCGATTTAAGTCCCCCTTTTTAGCCGAAAATTCGCGAATCGACGGAAGCCTTGCTTAGATGTCCCTCGAGACCTCTTTAACTTTCCTCAAATGACTTAACTTCTATATACGTGAAGGCCCAGATACTAGGAGTTATCGAGGACACACTAAACAAATACGTCGGAGCTTGACGAAGTAGTGCGGTGTGCCAGTACCGTACCATTTCCTGTTCCTGTCTCTCTTTTACTTCCTTCGTAGAGGGGAAATATGACGCAGAGGCTATTCTAGAAGATGTTGAGATGAAATAAAAATTATCTGCAGACAACGAACATAGGAGGATATTATTTAGCGATTTCTATAATTAATAATCATTTCTATTATTCTTTTGTCTTATCGGCCCCTGTATCCATGCATACCCCAAACTCCCGAATCCGGTCCCAAGTCTGTTATATACCATATCTTTCTTTCCGCCTAAACTCCTCGCTCGCTAAATACAACAACAAAAATGTGGTGGAATAAGTGCGTGTAAAATAATATGCAGGGCCAATGGCTGAAAGGTCAGATATATATATCCTGATCGCACTTCTTTCATCGCCAACCCTTTACTTGGCCGCAAACCGACTCCTCGCTCTCAACTTATCGCCATACCAGAACAGGATGTATATCCCGGCAATGCAAATAACCGTCAACCCTGCGAGTAGCCCAACTCCCCCGTCAACCCCAAGCTTCAAGAACATGGGCCTCGAGAATAAGATGGCTGCCGCGGCTAAGGTACTGCGTGCGAAATCGTTGGCAGCGAAGAGGGATGCGGAGTATTGCGGGTACGTGAACGGGAGGTACAAGAATATGCTCTGGAAGACGACATACGTTCCTCCCACACTGAGGCCAGCGCCGATGGTGGGCACGATCCAATGGATCGATTCCCGCGATGTGAACGCGAAGATGAAGAGGCCGGCGGGGATGAGATACGTGCCGTAGAGAGCGGGAATGAGGCGGCGCTCGGGAGCTCCGAACCCCTTGGTCGTGAACGGCTTCTCAACTGTGAGGTAGAAGTGTAGGAGGTAGAGCGGGAGGAAGATTCCAAGCGCGACGAGGATCGAGAGGAATGGTAATGAACTCTCGCCGAGGTTGAAGTTGTACATGGTGACGTAAACCAAGGGGAACGATTCAAAAAATGAGTAGTAAATCATGTACAGCAACGCCGTGTAGAAGGTCGAAAACGCGACAGCGGGATCGAGGGCGTTGATTTGCCAAGGGATGAGCAAAGCATTGTATGTGACTTCGGAGAGAGACATATTGGCTTGGTCGATCTCAGATTGAGATTTCAGATTTGTATTGCTTTGGAGTTTGCGGAGGCGCTGGGCGCGGCGGAGGAGGATGTTTGCTGCTGAAGTCTCAGGGAGAGAGATGAACATGAGGAGGAAAATGGGGGCGGAGAGCCATAGCATCTCCCATTGGGCCCAGCGCCAGTTCATGGCTTGAACGGAGAAGCCTCCGACCACTGGCCCCAAAGCCGGACCGAGAGTTGCTGCCGCCGCCCATAGGGAGAGCAAGTACGGGACTTTAAGCAGAGGAAACATATCCTGCAATGTCGCCGGTCCCGTTGCCAGGCTGGGAGAGCCGAAGACTCCAAGCAAGAATCGGACGGCAATGAGGCCACCAAAGGTGGGAGTAAGCGCTCCCGGTAAAGTCAAGATGACGAAAATGGCGAATGTGGCGATATACAGTGGATTCCTCCCAACCAGTGGCATCTCACTCAGCGGAGAGAAAACCATAGGGCCGATTCCGTAACCAAACACATAGAGTGCTAGTCCAAGAGAAGCAGCTGTTTCTCCAACTCCAAAATTCTCCATCACACCGCCGATACTAGGGGCGTAGATTGATGAGCCAATATATACTGCGAATGTATATAGTAGGATTTGAACAGCGATGAATGTGCGTTTCCCGGTACTCCAATTCATAGGATTATCGGCGTCATCCGTTGCGTACCAATCCACCAATATTGTTCCATCAGAAGTCAGCGTCGGCTGGATCGCCTTACTCACTGTCTTCTCCGGCCCCACCGCTTCAGCTTGCGATGTGCGCGAGAAATAGGGGCGGAGACCACGTGTTACCGTGGTCTCCACCTTTTCTAAATCGGCATCGGATGATGATTCGCTGGTTGAGATGGATTCGCTTGTAGAGGCTGCATCGCTATCGCTATCGCCCTCGACCTTTTCCTTTGGGTGTTGCTGTTCATGCTCGGTAATTGGTGCAGGGAAGACGAAATCGGGTCGTTCTTCGGCGTAGAGGAGGAATTTGTTTCGCGTTAGGAGGCGGATGAGTTGCCCTAGGGACGAGTCGCGGATTATGTCAGCCATTGCGATTGACTATCTTCCAATTTTCCACTGCGAAGTGAGGCAGAGAGAAGATGAAGACGATTGCGAATGCTGATGAAGTGATTGACGAGTTTTTAGATTGATTGCGATTTGCGAGGTATTTATCTTCTCTGCATTCATTGCGCTGAAATCATAACATCATGGGCTTAGCAATCCGAAAGCCATAAATGCGGCGCGGTGATGTTGGAAATCGAAAAGGGACAGGACAGTGCGTTTGTAACGAGGGTTAACATGACATCATTGTTGTTGTTCAGGGACCGTGCACCAACCACCACCAGATACAGGCGGCTGATTATCAATCGCTGCTGACTTTACACTCAGTCACACCGTGCTTTCGGGATTATGTTGTATCGCCGATACCTTTCCCTTCCCTCAGAGTCAAGTCAAGGCCAGACTTGGCATTGGAATCTCGGCCTAATCAGGTCAAAAGAGTGTATTCCACCAAGAAGAATATAACCACTAATTTACAGGTGGGCTTCCAGAGCTCATGATATGGGCGTGGCACTAGTCCAAAGTGTAGCCCGAAACAGGTCCCAGACCCAATCGCAATACTTGGCAATAGCACGTGAGCCGAACTGCTTTGGTTTTAAAGTACAACGAAGGCACATACGCCATCTTACAGTGAGTAAAGGTTTTATACTCTAGATGCAAGTACAGCGAATTGTAGTCTTCTGAACAGATGCATCCATAATTGTAGTACTCCAGACTTCCTCTAAAGCCTCAGATGATAATTGAGCCTACTAAAGGCCACTTCCGCTTCGGGACCGGAGTAGTCGCTGCTCTAACCTGAGCCGAGCCCTGAGTCCTGAGCACGCTAGCGAGTTAGTTGGATTATCTACGCTTAGGAGAGTCGCCTTTTAGCTCCCTTGAGAATTAGTTACGATTAAGTGAAAGGCACGTGGCGGTCAGAACCGTCACAGTAAATGTCTCGTTGCTTTTAGCTGTACGGCTTTCAGCTCGCTAAATTTTGAGACCTTTCCAGTGATACCAAGCACTGCGGCCACTAATCTTTGCACTAAACGATGGTGGCCTCCACACATCGCTTCGCTCTCAGTCGGCGCAATCCAGTGGCTGCAAGTCGCACCTCTCAGCAGAAATACTGACCCACCAAGTCAACGAAATCACTCGCTGCTATAAATGTTCTTATGCAAGCCCACAACCGCAGTAATTCAGCAGCAACATTATAGGACAGTGATTGCAGTGGCTTTCAGTAGTGTGTCTTGCACAGCAATCGTAATTTTGAGTCATAAGAGTCCACCCCACCCCCGATCTAGAGGTGAGGGGAAATCAGATCGCCCAATTTACTCTGCAGTGCTGCACGCTATCTACTAGGACCATGGGGACGTCCCTCGTCCCTGGTGTACCACCGTCGCCCAACGAACTCAATTCCTACGTCTTCAATGGAGTATGGAAGCGTTACGACGAACCATACTTCAGCAGTCTAAAATGGACATTGGGGAACTTTTCTGCTCTGCTGGTCATGGCCTGTGTCACAGCTCTCATCGCCTTAGCACAAGCACAGTGCTGGTCTTTGGTACGGTACATTATCACGCATCATAAGAAGTCCACACGACTAGAAAGTTCTGGGCCAGATCCTTTGCTCAAGCTGTCGCAGAGTGAGGCGATTGCAGCCGCTATGCCAACGATAGCTAGAGGGCTCTTGAATATATCTGAGAGGTTACCGAGGCGACTACGAGTGAGATTATGTTCAGGAAGCAACACTCAAAGCCAAGAAGAGCCAGTCGAGTCCCCAATTTTCGGCTTAGCCTCGCTCGCCATCATCACTCTTTTCATCATTATGGGGTTCACGATCCCATGGGGACTCACAGAAGGCGCGCTCGGAACGCCCATCGTGAAATCGAGGCTCACAGGCGATTGTTTGGATTCCACGTCATCAGGCCATCTACTCGACATCTTGAATCGAGCGACAAGAGCTGATGAGATCTTCAGCCTCTGTCGAGACGAAGTGACTGGTGGTTGTGACACTCCCTACCCCCTCGTCGACCCTGTGATAACAAAAACACGCCCGACAACATGCCCTTTTGGAGGAGAAATCTGCCTTCCCGACGTACCATCCTTCGAAATCACTCATTGGAACATATCACCTCTGGTAATGGGCGTCAACTCCCGCTCCCAGGTGTCAATGAATCAGCGGCTTACCTGTGCTCCAATAACCATAGACCCTTTCTTATGGAAATACGAGGACGGAAGCGTGATATATGTACCAAAATTATCTTCTGATCCCATCCAGCTGTCGAATAATATATCTCTAATACTGACTACCTTGAACGGGCCCAATAAATTCTCCAACGAGAGTTCCGGCCTCACTATGTTTACGGAAAAAGGACCATTCGATCTCACCGTGTTGCCAGGCTACACAGCAGGAACCAACTACTACAACCTACCAGAGCCACTTATACTCAATGAATTCCTTCAACGCAATGACTCGCAGTCATTTCTGGTGGTCCTCCGAGCTGGATTATCACAATACACCCTGCCAATGGATGATCCATTCTTCTCCGCGCACAACAAGAAGAACGTGTACCCAGACGATACCAACACATCAATGTACATTGCAGACTACGAAGCGACGGCGCTTGGCTGCATCGAGCAATTCCAATATTGCTTCCCGCCCTCTCCACTCCCTGTGCCATGTACAAATTGGGGTGCGCGTGGCAGCGAATTTTCCGCGATGCTAGAGTATCTCAGTTACCAATATTCTGGCCAGTACAACGGTGACATTCATTCGTTATTGGAGCACTCGACGGACCAAAACCTCCTCTCCGTCAACGAAATGTTCAGTTTATTCAGATTGGTGCCTATGAATTTCGCAATATATGACTTCCTCGCCATCCGAATCAAGTACTATGAGATGAATCTGCTGAAGCGGCCAAAGAGAGTGGTTGAATACAACCGTTGGCCAGACGACTACAAAGAGCAGTGGATAATTGAGGTCGAGACATGGTTTATGAAGGCTCTCCTTGGCGGCATTCTTGCAATCCAAGACGGCGCATTATATACGCTCCGGGATCTCGATCCAGGATTTAGTGAAGCGTATCTTCGTGAATGGAAATTATGCGGCAGAATTCTGTTCCACAGTCCAGACTTCACTAATATCAACTGGCTTGGGTTGTGGACGACGATTATAGCCTCTACGGTTATTGTGCTCGTGGGAGCTTTAGTCGACATGTTTCCCGAACGTTTGGAGGACTGGTTGAACTTGATACGCACTGGTGTACTCAAATTTATATCCATATCGAAGAAACTTCTCGCGTCTATTCGAAATGCTAGACAGTTGGAGAGGCAGGCAGGCCAAATCTGGAATGCGTTGTTGCTTTTCAAGTCACTCAGTAGGGTTAGGCCCTGGTATAACGGACGACCTGATTCAAATACACCCTTCGGTGAGACAGAAATGAATGATTTAAGAAGTCTTCCAGCGCCAACATGGGGAGATGACTCAAGTCGTATTGAGGAGTATTCAGAAGCAGACAATCCGATCTAATGGCGAAGCACATTGGCGTATTAGAGGATCACCTCGATTATTGTATGTAAAACCCAGCAATAAGCTAAAGAAAATGAAGAAGTTTTCATGAATTATACATCAACTGATCAAGATTCATTCCAAACGAGACGGCGAGCATTGTATTCTGTAAGAGCCCTAGATAATGCGAACACTCCTCTCGCTGACACCATCAAACATAGTTGTGCTGTAGACCTTAAAGAAACCTACGCGCCTAAACAATTCAGGTTCCTTTTCTCGCAAGATTAATAGTCCTTCCACCGGGAGCCTTTTACGATTCTCATAATTCAGCACGCTCATTGCCAGACAACATACTTTTGTTTCTTTTGGTTCGAGATCAGGCTCTTCGGCATCAAAGTTGGCTTCTCCGCAGATATAGGATATTCCCTGCTCAGGATCCAAAAGAAATATATCAGTCTCATCCCCAGGGTCAGCCCAACGCCAATGGAACTCGATCACGCGGGCCTCAACTACTAATGTTCCACATCTCACTGGCTCGAAGTGAAATTTGGCAGGAGAAGCGATGTTTTGGTACTCGACGTCGCAAGATAGAATTCGGAAATGGAACTCTTTTCTTGGGTCACCGCCCTCCTTCGGGTCTACCACAAGGCCATCCATGGAAGCCCAGCTCCAGGATGGAGCGCGGTATTCGGTTGACCTCAAGTATAGCGGGTTGGTGGTGTCGTCTTTCCCAGGACGGGACATAGTACTCGGCGGATCGCGGTGCCACTGAAGGTCAAGAAACAGATGCTCTTTCCAAAGCCCAGCGAGGTAGGTCCATCCTGATTCTTTGGCAATTCTGAAAGCGATAGCTGAGATTGCCGCTAGTTTGTCCCGACCATACGTCAATTTTCGAGATGTGTATTCATTCCGAATATCAAGCCAAGCTTCTCGGAGCTCGTCATTCAAAGCCATGTCTTTAGATTCACCAAAATTGTCATTTGAGAGGATTCGTGGAAACATGAGTGGCGCATCTGAGGGGCCAGTCGGATTCCTCTCGCATGTCTGACAACTCCACTTCAGGCCATCATAAGAGTATATCAGATTGCGGGTGGAAAGAATCCTCTCTTGCAATGTCCATGCTCGGGAATTGATGGGGTCTTTGAAAGGCTTGTAGTAGGATCGATATCCAACAGAGAAATACTCGACTGTTCCATGTTTAGTCATGATTGGTATATCGAAGGGATCGACGAAGAAACTCGGTGACTCGGCTACCCTGAGAAAGCCTTCAATCGAGGAAGAAGCGTTGGCAGCAATGATTGTTACGGCGCTGTCGCGATAGATCGTCCCCATGACCGCAATTTCATCTTTCATATCTTCTCCCGCGTCCTGGACAATACATAGAGCGTCTACCCAGAGATACATGAATCCGAGGCGCCGCGTTACCTCTATGGCATCGATAATAGTTTTCGGTAGTCGCGACAGGTCCAAGCCGGAACACTTTTCTTCCAGGGTCGCTTTCGTGAGCACATAAGTCTGATTCATTCCCCAGACGTAACTGAGTGCGACATATTTGACGTTTTGAGGAAGGGAACGATGAAGAACAATACTAGGGCCCTGGGAGTGTTTATATTGATAAGATATCTTGGTATGCGAGAAAGGGTAGCGGAGTCGGTTTCGATAGGGAGCGAAACTGACTGAGGCTCCTTTGGCTTGACTTGGCACTTTTCATGCTGTTCACATTCTTTAATCCAAGTTTTGGCGAGTTGGACGTACTCATCTGAGGCCAGATTATTGGATCCGGGAAGCGAACGAAACAAGCTTGCCTGGTTGGATCCTGGTTATTGTCAGAAATGACTTCAACTCATACCATTTAGTTAACTTAGCTCACTTGTTTCGGAAAATGCTTCGAAAGTCAATTGCACCGCCCTGCTTCCTTTCAAATCTGGCAGCGACTCCCCAACATCTGTTTCATGGGATTCCCATGAAAGCTCAAGTGCCACTTCAATCATTGTGTACACATCCAGAATGTGCCCTTGGATGAAAGTTACTTCAACGGAAAGCAGTCCGAGATTCTTTCCGAAGTCTTGCAGACTGAGTGTCAACTCACGACTGGATCGATCGTCATCTTCCAATGAGCCACTTTCGTCATCACTCCCAAGGCCATCATTTTCTAAGCCCTCCATTTCGACATCATCCTGCTCATCATCCATACTACTCCCGTCAGAATGGCTCGCATTCCAACGATCAAACCAGTAGTCCAGATGGGCTGCGGTCAAAATCCCGCTCATGAGACTTTGGCACCATCTGCAGCGTGCTAAGACGGAGGCACGGAAATCCTGGCTTGACCGACTATATTTCAGACTCTCAGTTCTTTGGCATTGATTTTGAGAAGATAACAGTCTCTGGTGCAGTTCGGCGGTGAATACCTCATCTTGACAAAACCGACATATATGAGCCTCCTGGTGCGTTTCCGGGGATGCCTCATCTGGTCCGCTATTCCCTGAAATCGAGTGCGGTGGCTGTCTGTTGCCGTGGCGAGAAAGCATTAAAATTTAAAGGGAGGATAGAATCGTAAAATATGGGTGAATGTCCTGATTGAATTTAAGGTGCAAGGCTGCGATGGATCAAAAAGGTAATCCGCGGCTTCTGAACGTTGCAGGTTCCAGGTGTCTCAGATTAATAAGTACTGATTAAGCTAAATGTCACTTGCTGGACTAGCACTTTCATAAATACTAAAATTGCAGTGCTGTGATTTCTCCAATCAGACTATGGGGCAAGATGCCTATTTTTGAGGTAGTCATTGACTCCCTTTGAGTGCGCTAAAATTGCAGTGCTAGATGAGACACAAACTGATCCGAAACAAGATTGACACTCGCCCCCCTGGCTATACCTATCTCGACGATCTAGGCAAACCACAACACTTTCCCATCCACTAAAACCCATGTTTCTTAAGTCTTCTAGAGGCAGCAGATCCCTGGTTCCACTTGCACTCTCTTAGAACAAAATGCATCCTGCGGCTGAAAGCGTGCGGAGTGGGCGTTGTGGATGCGGATGCACGAGCGGGATTTGATGGGTACGAAAGAGTAGAGGTTTATAAGGGAGGCGAGGGCATATTCTCCTTGAAGAGCTAGGCCACGCCATATTACGAGAAGAATGTGCCTTGTAATTAAACGATCTATTCTTAGGGGATCCTGTTTAGGTTCCCCCACCCGAGCCATCCCCTTTCATGCTCGATCTTCTTTTCGTGTCGCAAAGTGATGAGATATCTATGCAAAGGGGTCTAAGTGTCGGTTTGAAACTCCAATAATCTAAAGAGGCTCGCTAGATCCGCGAACCGAGCTGTGTTTAGTTCTGACGATTTGGGTGGTGGGGCCGAGCCTTGAGAGGAGTGTTGAAGACAAGTTCAGGATAGTTTGCTCCACCACAACCTTCCTTTATAATCTCGACCGACTATTTTGTCCACCAGAGTTCGCTTCCGTCTTTAAGCCTGAGCAGTCGCTGCCCTAACCTAAGCTGAGCCCTGAGTCCGGAGCACGATAATGAGTCAGCTGGATTTTGCTCCGTGGGTTCCTCTTCCGGTCCCTTATGAATCGGCTATAGTTTCTATGTCATTTATATTTCAATTATACAAACCCTAGTTGTCTGCAATATAGCCACCTCTCTATTAAGATATTATTGTGGTGTCCGTTCTCGCTTCCCTATCACATTTGTCAAGCGTCCTCCCAGAGCCGATTTAGCACCGTACACTCTCAAGCAGGAGCAAAAAGTGGCCGATTTTGCCCTGGGTGCCATTTTCTCTACTAAGAGACTTCTATCGCGACGAACTTCTAACGACTAGTTTATCCAACGTCGATCTTGAATTAGCTACCTCGATAGCTATATTTCTAACATACACATAGGAAGTACAATGTAAGCAACGCTCTACAATCTTCGGACGGTCAGGAAGCAAACTTATTAAAGCACTGTGCCAAAGCCGAGCTTAACTCTGTCTTTCGTCCATTATCACACCAACTCCCCTGAATAGCGTTCTCAGTAATGACTTTCCACTCCTCCAAATTGAGTTGAAAGGCTTCCTGCACAGCGCAATAGTTCTCGAGAATACCTCCAAAATAAGCCGGAACATCACTATTGATACTAAATCGTACTCCGGCGTCCAGGAACTTGCGAATAGGCACGTCTTTTATTGTCGATACTACCTTCAAGTAGACATTGCTAATCGGACATATCGTCAACATAATACCTTGATCTGCGACTATTCTCATGAGGACGGGATCTTCGACGAGTCGTCTTCCATGATCGATGCGTTGCACGTGTAGGATATCCAGAGCATCGGCAATGTACTGAGTAGGTCCTTCCTCCGCTGCATGTGCTGTTCTTCTGATTCCCGCTTTTTCAGCTTCTTCGAATACTGCCTTCCATTTTACCGGTAGATTGTTCAGCTCAGTACTATTGAGTCCCAGCCCTGCCAACGTTCCGTCCTCAAAGTGCCCCGCAGCAACAGCTGTATGAAATATTTCCATCGCAGATTGAACCGGGAAATGCCTCAGAACGCACAAGATGAGCTTCGTAGTGATTCCCAATTCTAGTTCAGCCATCTCACATGCAGTCTTGAAGCCTGTCACGATTGTCTCATATTTGACGCCACGTGAGGTGTGCTCTTCGGGGTTGAAGAAAACTTCAGCATGAAGGACCCCATCTTCTGCAGCGTGCTTGAAATATGCCAATGCCAGTTGCTGGAAGTCGGAAGCCGTAAGTAAGACAGACATGCCGATGGAATAGTAATGCACGAAATCGTCGACAGAGGTGAAATGTGCATAGCGCTCGAGAAGGCTTTCGGGAGACTTGAAAGCAGGGTCATCTTGGGGTAATCCGATATTGTTCTTCTTTGCGAGTTCAAACTCCAAATCTGGTGACAGAGTTCCTTCAAGGTGGGCATGATGCTCGCATTTTGGAAGCGCCGCAAGAAATGGGTGAATAGCAGACTTGCACATCGTGTGAACCTAGGTATCGAGTTGGCCGAGGCGCCAAATCTGGCAATTGCTGATAGATGGTTGAGAGACGCTAGAAAGGATATTTGGAGAAGTTAAAGTGGCTGGAGTGCAATGATTTATCTCCCTTACACCTCTGAATCTGCGATGTAATTCGTTCAATGGGAGTAGGAAAGAACCCGAGGAATTGATGCGTTGCCAAATCTTATAGCTCCGCGAGTCACGCCCTGCACGAAGTCAGCCAGCCGCTTTCAATAGATTGGTAATTCCCGATTATGCATCCCCTATGCGTTATTACTAGGGCGTGGAAACGACAAGCTCTGGTATGATTGGTTACTAGAATCGAGAGCAGGAATGTGACTAAGCAAACTGAGCAGAGCACCGGAGCACCAGGAGGGTGAGGCGTGGATGAGTACTGTAGCGCCTGAGCAGAGCGGCGACGCTGACTAACCGAGTTAGAAGCGACTGTGAAGAAACGTCGTCTAAGACTTCCAGGAAAGTCAGAATTCATCTCATATTTGCCGGTTCTGCTTAGTGTGTGGACGTGACAAACCTGAGCTGAGGCTGTGCATACATGAGCAGAGCCTGAGCAGAACCTGAGCAAGTCTAAGCAAGCCTAAGTTGAGCCTGAGTCAGCCTGCGCACCATAACGTGGAACCCATTTTAGCCTGCTGCGTGGCTAACTATACTTTCCTTGCCGAATTTTGCCCGGGAATCCGTTTTTGCTCTCTCACAGCGTTTCTGCGGGAGCAAATTTCGAATACCTCCTATCACATAGCACCTGGCTCGTTTTCAGCGTATATATATGGGCTACTTACCATTGTAGAATAGCAGTCAATTCAATAGTCTTATCCTTGGTTATACATTGCAAGTGACGCTATATAGCCCCGCTGCACCTCGCAATACAGCCTAGTTTCAGCAGATACCTAGAGGAAAGAATGTCACGTTACCCCGAGTTCTCGGAGTAAAATGGACTGTCTCAGAGAGTGGGGGGTAATCTACCCCGAGAATTACTTCAGCACCTTGAGCTGGGATAGCTTCTTATTCCCACAATTTTTCTTGTCAATCAAGAAGACTTACAAGCCACTCTTCTAGATTATATCGTATATCTTGCACATACGACTATCTAGTCGTTATGTTCTCTGCGCATCTCGCAACTAGATCTTGATTTCACCCACGTGCTGATCTCGGGGTTATACGACAAACCAGTAGACTGTTGCTGGAGAAAGCCGCATCTGATCTGTTCAAAATACGTGAAAATGCTGCGAGGATCGCATATCTCGACGGATCGCCGTGGTGGTAGTGTCGGGAAACGCCGGAATGGACTTCAGCCTGCATGTGAAAACTGTCGAAAAGCTAAAGTCCGCTGCGACATCACTTCTTCTGAAACAGCTTGTGCTCGCTGTAGGAAGCGAAAAAATCCATGGCCTTGTGTCTTCTTGGAAGCTCCCATGACGCGAACAAGACTTGATGCTCCTCTCCAGAAGGCGACATCACCGTCACCGTCACAGTCACAGTCCACCAGTCCTAGCTTATCGACCGACCATCCACGATCTAGCCATAATATCTCTACGACATCTGCAGTATCCAGCAAGAAATCCCCATATACACCGGGATATCTCGGCTCAACGAGCTACAATGCAACTTTACAGCACTCAGAGCTCCGTCCTTCAGATGATGACATCGATGGATACATCTCCAAGGCAGACCCGTACGAAGTTTCCCTTGGTGTCGACATCTTGAGGCATTTACCCGATGAAAAAACATGCCACATGCTGTTGGACAACTATCTTTCGAATACGATGGGGCTCACGGGACTTCCGAAATCATCTGCAAAGCACATTCTTGGTTCAATTTTCACTACATTCGGTGCTTCTCTCAAACTTCCTCATATTGACTATAAATTGGAAGATATTTCCAGACAGATCATTGAGACAGGCCAGGCATATTGTCCAGACCCAGACGATGCGACAGAGTGGGTTGCATCCATGTCCGGGAGCCACATCAGATGGGAAATCATAGGATTGTTTTATATAGCTTTCGCATATGCTATCATAGCTCTTTCGGCTTCGGAGTACGCGCTCATCGACGAAAGACTAGCACGAAAAGATCCGAAGATCTGTGTGCGGGAGATGAAAATAAGTATTGAAAAATGCATGGAATTATCCCGCCATTCGCTTCAACCTATGTTCTGCAACCTTCTATATAAGAACTTGCTCCTCGAAACTGTTCTAGAAGGAGATTCTAGTTGGGTTTCCATGCAATCAATACTTCAAAGATGTTGACTAGTGATAAGTCTATCAGTGTGGCGTCTACACCATGAATTAAATGCAATTTTTCAAGCCGTGGGCCTGCACTGCTACCAGGGAACACCTACCGTCACTCTACATTCTGAGATGAGGAAGCGGCTAAGTGCCTCCTGCTTTTGGAACGATAAAGAGATCTCCATGTCTACCGGCAGACCGCCAGCCCTCAGTCATCGATACTATACATGCCCTCTCCCCCTCGATCTTGCCGATGAGGTTCTTTTGGAGGGCGGAGAGCTTTTGCAGCGTGAGATCAACGCACTTGATGAAAATGGCTGGAACCAAAAAGGTGAAGTATACAATGCGACAAGGTACAGGGTAATAGCTCTCTTTGCCGTAATTCAAGACGAGGTGATGGAACTCTTCATAGGAACACCAACTCAATTTTCTATGGAGAGAGTGAAGTAAGTGCCAGAAATGCTACGTTTGACTAGTTCTTTGAAAGCCCGTGCTGAGCGGACATATGCTCAAATTCCTTTCTTGATGAACGTCACGAACGACATCATTCGCAATTCACAACCAGATAACCTTATGTGGCGTCGTTTCTGGGGCCGCTTGGATTATCTTAGAATTCATTTTCTTCTTGAGCGCCTAAGTGTCGAGCGTGGACAAGAAAGCAAGCAGCAGCTGCTCGATGTTTCAAGAGAGATAGTAGACTTGACTGCCTTTGTATGGTTGCAACGAGATAATCGATTATCAAAACACTATTGCGATGATTATACTGTAGGTAGACAGCCACCCTCTCCAGTGATTGATTAATAGCCTTGCGCTTCAACCGTGTACTACTTTCATGGCAGGTATCCACTAACCGTTCTCATAGGTGCTATGCTACGGTATGCCCTCCACAGGCATTCTCTGTACCGAGCTTCTCAGACAAGTTCGTTATCCAAACAGCTACTCCGCCTCTGAGAGGCTCCCCAAGTCAGAAGTAGTCCAGAGCCTCAGCTTCATGATTGGTTTTCTGGAATGGATCAAACCGGAAGCTGGCAATTACAAACTGTGTCGCCACATTTCGCAAGTTATCAAACGCGTCATGGACCAAGTTCTTGACCCTTCACCTTCAGAAGAAGCCACCGGAGAAGACATACCAATGCAAGGTTTTGAATCCAGCCTTTGGGACCTTGATGGTATTGATGACTTTGATTGGTTGAATAGCATTGATTGGGGCCGTGGGCCATTTCTGGACCTCCCTACGGCTGGATTGTGGCCTACTTAGTCCCCACTTGACATTTTAGCACTTCCAAAAATTGTCTAGAACCTCGAGCTCATCATTGTTTCAACATATCTTGCGGATGACAAGGGATTAATTGACTATGCGCTTCTGGTACAACAAACTTAACCAGGTCACAGAGAATACACAGGCCAGATTTCTACTGGATAAGCCTAACCCGAATGCTGTCAGTGCGGACGCCTGGAATTTCGCACAATTTTGTTGGGAGTTCGGACAACACCTTTCTGTCTAGACTGTCCAGGAAACAAGGACAAAAGAGTCAAAATCGACATTCATTCCAAAGCAATCCTACCCCGATGTTCTGTAGTAAATACGATCCAACATCTACTTCCGAGATGAAAAACTATTGAATGCTCTACGTCCTTGCAACCACACCGAAGCGCCACATTTGGCCAACGACACCAATTCCTGAAAAATCTCAGATCTGATGGGAGACAATTCTATCTTCAATACAGGCAGCTGGCAAGAGAATATTCACTTAAGCGAATATCCCAGGTCGCAGCAGACCAGGAATTTTGGGACCTCTGCATGGAGAGTGATTTACATTTCGAGGATGAGCTGCCACCGCCGTTTCCCCCTTTTTCCTTGTCAGCGCGTAAGATATTATAGTTCTTCTACCTAAAGGATCTGGGTGAAATTAGGGCGGTGCTGAACCATGACGTCAAGTGGCCGCTGGGTGAAGATATCACGATGGATCGGACCCCTGAAATGGAATGTTTCTTATCACACAGATATCACAGATCTATATATCTGGGATAAATGGGGTTTACTCTGGCATTAATTGGGAAGATTGGTTAGTGCTATAGGCAAAATTTGATGAAGAAACTATGCATATTTCTCATATGACTGAAATGTGACTCCTTTTAGACAACCGATTTGCTCCCCTCACCTGGTCTAGACTTGCTCCTTCACACATGATAGGGGCTTACTAAATCATCTGCAGCAGCCAGGCGGCAGTATGGCACTTCCTTAACAAGTGGTTTTTAATAGGTGCTATATTCGGATCGAGCAGTGGTCCATTGTGAGGAGAAAGGGGATGTCTCGCTGCCAACTTCGTAGAATTGTTCAATCCATGTGAAATCTCAAATCACTTTCCATATCCATCCATCCTCTCCCGAACCCTTCACTATTACCCCATACCGCTATAATTCCACCTCCTCCACTACGCCGAATCACTCCCCTCCAAACTCTCTCTCACGCCACCAACACCACCATTCTTCCGCTGGCGTTCCAAATCCCTAAGATAAAACCACCTGATCGCCAGAACGGTAAGGACAGCACCGAATCCAAAACCTGCTGTGACGTAGTTACCCATCACGATGTACGGTTGCTGATAGGTCGGGAAGGTGAAGATTGGGATCCAGGCTGTGAAGATGTATGCGAAAGCGTTCATCTGGTCAATGTTAGATGAGTTGATTCGTCCGGTAAAAGGAAGTAGGTAGGTAGAGAAATGAGAAAAAGTGGGAGGAATAAGGAAAGAGGAGAAGAGGCAACGAACCATAGCCGAAACATAGGCTCGTTTTTCCGGGTCTTGTCTGCTCGATTCATTGACGAATGTCCATGTGATACCGGCTGCTGTTCCACCTAGGGAGGTAAGATCTACAGTCTGTCAGCACTACTCTATTCCCCAGTCCATTCCTATTTGCAAAATGAAGGAAAGGAAAACTCACAATATAGAACCCATCTTTGCGCTTTCCATTTCGGATGTACGGGGGTTGCAGCTAGGGCTATGGGGAAGATAATAGCCATGACACTGGCGAATAACATTCCAGGCCACCTAGCTGCTCCTGGTAAACTATCGGAGATCCAGGAGTTGGCCAGGGCGCAGACAATGGTTATGATGTTAATCTGTGAATTTGGTTTAGTCTTTTGGTGTGGAAACTGGAGAAACGGGTGGGTTGTGGGGAGAAGCGGGACAAGCAGAAGAGGAAGACATACGCCGAGAGGAATGATGTTGATGTCTTCGACAGAGAAGACGGCTTTTTTGCCTTTCACATTGTAGGACTTAACCCAGAAAATCACTATGCTCGTTAGGAAGGAATATTAGAACTTTAGTGGAGCAGAAAACGCACTGGATCCTCCGGATTGGCCGAATTGAGCTGCGAATGTGAAGTACAGCGGGACTTTTTCAATTTTCGTTAGCATTTGAGCAAAAGTAGGCATGCGATAGATGCTCACATAGATAAACATGCCACGTCGTATGCCAGCGCTTAATATCCTTCCACTTGAACAATCCCGTAAGAGGTTTTGAATCAGTGGGGCCAATCCTAGCACGAGCCAGCTCGACTTCCTTCTGAGTGAAGATCCTGAGAGGCGTTAATTTTAGGGGAAGGAAATAAGGATCAGAAGAGAAACAAACCAATTGGCTTTTGCTCGAGCGGGAAGTTGAGGCATTGCAAGTGCTGTCCAGAGGGCGCATGGGAAAGAGATACAACCACAAATGCTGTTTTTGTTGGTTTTTGTCTTTCGTAATTGGAGTCAGGAAGAGAGCACGCACATGTACATCCACCGCCATCCAGCTAGGCCATGGACTTCGTTCAGTCTGGCATATACAGCCGCCATCAAGAACCCAGAGAAGAGGGGTCCGACTGAAGTAAAGACCTGGATGATGGTATTTCGTCGAGCGAGTTCATGCGGTTTGTAGTAACTTGAAGCGACGTACATGACCGCGGGGAAATGACCGGCTTCGAACAAGCCAACGCTATAACCAAGTTAGTTCCCGGGCAATAAGACTCAGCAGAGAAACTTCTGAGTACGTACAAGAACCGAAAGACATAAAGCTGAGTAGTGTTATGAATACCAGCATGAGCAAACGTGAAGACGGTCCAAGCAATCTCTATAAATGCAATGTAAAGAGGGACATTGACTCGAGTAAGAATCAGATTCGAAGGAACCTGACCGAAAACATAAGCCGCACTCCAGATAGCGTTAGCATAATTGAGTTGATTCCCGTAGAGCGAAAGATCTTCTTTCATCCCACTGTCTGTATCACATGTCAGATACAAAAGTCAATATGTTCATCGGAAGACAACATACTAAAAGCGTTGGTGATATTGACTTGATCCAGATAACGGCACATAACCCCAAGAGCTGATGCCGAAATGAGGGTCAAGTCGAGTTTGGTAAGGAAGAGGGCTTCATCCTTTGGAACGTCGAGCGCTATGGTTGATCAGCGACAATACTCCGATCTTTTGTAAGATTAGAGCTCTCACTCGACCAGAAATAAGATTTCCATGTCCGCTTAGACTGGATGTACACTGGAGCATCTATTTCCCTGGACTCCGATTTCACAATAACTGGTAATTCGCTTCCCTCAGTAATGAAAGCATTCTTTAGGGCTTTTTCGTCAGGATATGACATTTTCGCGGATTCAAGGCGTATGCAGGTGCAAATTTCTCCTCTGCCCACTGTAGGCTTGAGGTATTCTTATGATCGGCATTGCAGCAAGCAACCCGGTGTCGTCTTCCTCCCATCTCATAGCGACATCTGATAAGTGGGATCCGGTGCACTGATAGAGATTTGTCAAGCCAATGAAGGGTACAAATTTCTAGAGATAGCAGTCTGCCGTGTGTGGCTGTTCTTGGACAGGGTCTAGATGTGAAGTGCTGGGTGAAATCTCAGTAAGAGGAAATAGATGCGCTTGATTGCGTGCTCGGTGGGGCAGTTGCCTGTCAACTACAATCGCTCAACATCGTTGTGCATGATCTGAAGAAAAAAAGCAAAAATACCACGAACCAGTTCCTCGGGAAAAGCGGGGTTACGACTTCCGTACTTGGCATTTTGCCTTCCAATTCATTATCAGTATCCCTTCTTGACATGTGGGGACAATATTTCGTTAGGGATTACCTATTTCAGTCTGCCACCCATTGGCTACCAAAAAGCCGTGAATTTCAGGTTGGGTCAGGGTCAGCTCTAGCGTGCATGCCATGCTGAATCAGCCTCCGAGGTGGCTGTCACCCCGCTTCTCTTCTCCTTCTCCCATAGCTGTGTGTCCTTGCCTTATCTCTTCTACGATTTCTGTTGATAGAGGTGACTCAAGTTCAGAGTGTCAGACTTCATTGGGCAAGCTGCAAGTCCAAAAATGGGCAACGAAGATTGAAGGATTAGAGTTCAACTAACACAGAACAGTAATTTCACCAGTACATCCATAATTCTATATTTCAAGCAAGGAGAAACTTTGTCCCATCAGAAATCCTTCCCTCTCTGGTATACCAAGAAGAATCATCATCATCATACCGCATCACACAACTCACAAGAATCTCGCCCCTCTCAACATCCGCCCTTGTGTTGACCAAATGTACACGCGCTAATTCCGGGATATGAACATCATCCTGCGACATCGATAACAAACTGGGCAACTTTCGCCGCGCTCGTGCTCTTCCATGCGCCTTCCTGGTGATGCATCGAACCGAGTAATTCGACAGCACGTCTGCGCGATTGGGGTTTGCGCAACTTGATCGCCACCCAGAAGAGTGGAAATATCACGCCGATGTCGAAGGAGAAAAATCGGTTGGTGGAAGCGGAAGACAGCGTGGCTTGGCCACCGAGAAGCAGGCCTTCTGCTAAGGCGAGAACTTCTTCATACTTGTCGATATAGTTATCGTGTAGTATCTCTCGACCACTGACTCCAGTAACTACAATTATCGTCATGATGATTTGGTACATCTTGAGAAGAGCGATTGGGTGTGGGAGTTTGCTTTTCGTCCCGACATTGGGAATCAGGAAACAGTGCTCAACTTCGATGTTCCAACTTTCTAGAGCTTTGTTGGCGGATGAGAGTTCTTCTTGGGATACAGGACATATGTTGGAGTACGCCTCGCGGCGGAACATCCACCTGCAGAGGTGGAGGATGACATCGAGAGAGTCCTCGATGGAATTGAAGCCGGTGGCTTGAGTGGTGAGGGCGTCTATATGTGGCTTGCACAACTCGTCCGGGTATGGGACCATGGCATCCCCGAAGGTTATTGCTTGAAGGTCGAGACGTTTGAAAACTTGAATGATGTCTTTTGGTATATCCCGATGAGCCTGTTTGCGGGATTCCTTCGTGATGATTTGTAGTCCATTCTGCAGATGCATGTGGGATATCTCGTAGTTGCCCATGAAGTTTTCATAGCAGACAAACAAGGCGCAGGTGACAAGACCTTTGACAAGCTTTTCTTCGGATCCGTCCGAACTTTCTTCCAGTAACGTCTGTGTACACTTGACAGCTTGATTGTATTGCTGCAAGGCATAATGGCGCAGCTTTGGGGCGGTTGACTGTCGATCCGTAGGTGAGTTTATCGAAATTCGGTGCAAGGCACTCAGAGAGCAGAGAGCATACAGAATGGAACGCTCAGAGAGACTGAGCTGCAAAACACGGCGAGCCCAGAAGTTAGCACCAAAGAAAAAGGTAGATGCGTCTGTTGTACATGACACAAAAGAAGCGAACAGCTCTCGTTGGAAGGGGTCATCGAAAGCCGGAAGCATGGGAAGGGCACTAGGGACTCTGGGGCCTGGGGGCTGTCTAGATGGGGCATTGGCCGCGTTGCTCAGGCGAGGCTTCTGGGAAGTGTAACCATCACATCGTTGCCCGTCATTTTGACAACGAAAACATTCCGGCTTGGTTTCGTCACACTTAAGATGTCTAATTCTGAATACCCGGATTAAAATTAGCACCCATTCCTCAGCCCTAATGTCCCAGGATGAGGTGTAGTGGGAGGGTTCCGAAATGCCGAACTCGGGGTCTTACCTGCAAGTTTGACAAGCTCCTCTGGATTTTATAAGCCCCCCTCGAAGTTGCATCATGGTATTTGAGACAATCTAGATGGCAATTGTAAATGAAAATGAGCGTTGGGGTGAGCACGATCGCTGGTGAAGTTGGAAGGAAGACGTAAGAACGAGACAAGGGTGTCACCAGGGGCCTGGTGGATTGGCGGTTGAGATGACTAAGTTCCGGAGCCACCAATCAAAAGCAAAGAATATTGGAGTCGATCAGTGAGCCAATATTACGAACACGCACATCAGAAAGAGGAGACAATGGTCAAGTCCTATACGGTGAACTGCGAGAAATTCGAGACAGAGGTATACGTGACTCATGGAGAAACTCGTACAACTACTCATTAACAATTGTGACACTGATGTGGGTGATGCTCGTTACATATTCCCACGCGGATCTCTCAAGCCACATATCATCCCAAACAATAAATACTGTCGAGGAAGCAACAAAATGGATATCGATGACTGTTAATTCATTCTCTGGCATATCTTGGTAGTTGTGTCTAACAACGATGATGTTGAGAGCAAAGGGGCTCGCTTAGTGACTAAGATCCGGTGGAGCCAATCAGACTGCATACTACCCCGGTACCACCTGACACTCGTACACATTGCAAGGTCGGAGCAGGGAACCAGAGTCTTATCTTCTGAGTGAGAGCATCTTCAAAAGTCCTGATCTCCTATATAAACGTACTTCTCTCTCTAAGGTACTGCTGAGATCAGGAGCAGAAGTTGCGTCAACATGCCCGGAATAGATTATAGCCCCGAGCCCAATCGACCCAAGGGATTGTATGTTAGAGCAACGCATTCTCTTGTCATTGCTTTTAAATTATCCTTGCTAACAAATTTCTCTCTCAGAAATCCAGTCCTGTGCTGGGGTCACAACCGTAAGAATCCATTCCAACTTAGTGTGCGAGTGGTTTCTTGATCGGGTATTTCATTCCAGGTCTCCCGAAGCACAAGTATATAGCAATCTACACACTATGTGCGAACCGTCAGCGCCCATTGGCTGGTGCGATGCACAACGCTGTCTTCAACACAGCACGTCGTGTCCGAGGTCAAATACTCTACGTTGCACCCCCTTTTGTGGTCGCTTACTTGGTACTCTCCTGGATGGAAAAAGAGTATGTCCCCTACATACTATGTCAATGATCCCCGAACTCCGAATTTTTGGAACCAAGATTGCTAATCGAGGGACTTTGCTGGTGTAGAAACAAATACCTCAACTCGAAAGAAGGGAGACTGAAAGCAGAGTTGACTGAATAGAAGTGGTTACTTGGCAAAGAGTTTGAACACGATTTGGCGAGCGTCTTGGGTGCTGTAGTATGAAGATATATTATACAGTTCGGGGATTGACGCTATCTACGACGAGAGTTTCCTTCCTCATGTGCATTTCAACCACTCTCTCCCTTTAGTATGCACCCCTGTCACTAGAAATAGCTTGAACGTGTTTCATTCTACAGTCAAATTCTCCTTTTCAGAAGAAACAACGAAATCTGTCCCTGCGGCATCTTTTTTTGTGAACTCGAGTGGCATTTTAATGGTCCGGAATAAGTTCCCCCTGCTTACAGTATCACGTGCGGGACGCGACACCCTTGCAAGATTTCCCGATTTGGGATACGAGAAGCCTAATTCGGACATCGGTTCCCCCGATTCCTAATCTTCATCACAACCATGAATCATTACCCACACTTCTTCATACAGAACGAATCCCTCAGCAGCTCATTTTCATCACCCTTTTTACTCTCCTTGCGGCATGGATACTCGGAGTCCCCAATCCGTCCATTTCGGTTGCTTCACCGTGCAGCAAACCGCTCCCGGAGCTGTCTTCTTGTCAGATGTTGGGCCAGATGGACAGCTGGCTCGGCAACGCAAAGCTCATACGAAGTCCAGATCAGGATGTGCAGGGTGTAAGGCACGCAAGGTGAAGGCATGCATATGCTACTCCGAATTCATTTCGCGAAAGGACTCTACTAAATTGTAACCAAGTGCGACGAGGTGCAGCCATGTCGGAACTGCGTAAGACGAAAGCAGGAATGTATCCGAACTTGTACTGCCCTGCGGAAATCGAAATCTCCTAACGCAAGTCTGAGTCGTTCAGCGCGCGAGTGGACCCGCAATGTCACCCCCAGCCCTAGCCCTGAGCTGTCCCCAATGAACACCGAACACTTGGTCTTGCTACACCACTTTGAGACCTTTACTTCGGAGACTTTTATCATGGAACCCGAGCCTTGGAAACACGCGATCATCAAGTTAGCTCTAGAAGTATGACTGCAATCTTCCTTTCTTGTCAAACCACCTATTCTCATCCAGCTTGCTCAGCAAATACCTGAATGTCTTCGCAGAACTGTCGGCTAATAGCAAGCAGAATGAGTATCTTATGCATGCTGTCTTCCTAGTCACAGCAACACATCTCAAACACCTCCAACCGAACGAGAAAAGGTATCAAGTTATAGCTTTACAGCACCTCGCCCAACTTCTCCCCGTCTATCGCAACACCATCAGTACCATATCAGACAATGAGACCTACCCAGAAGAGACGGCAGAAGCCCTGATCGCATGCTCCATGCTTCTCCTCCAATATTGCTGGGACATCGACAGCCAAGTATGGAGCAACGGAGGCAGCCTCGTACTGTACCGCGGGCTAGTCAGCATCACCCTCTCATGCCTGCCTAAAGTCAGCGGTGGAAGTTTATGCGGAATGCTTACCTGGAGCCCGAGACTTCAGATCGGAGAGTGCATGTTCTTTGCCGACGCGAAATGCACTCCCGTCGACGGAGTATTCGCGCATATCCTCAATTGCACCAAGATCTCGCACACACCACTAGAAAACCCAAGAAACCTGTCAAGCCTGCTCGATCGACTAAGCACCATATTCTGGGCTCTCGATCAGGACCCTGATGGCTTTAAGAAATACGATCTTGGGCTGGCGGCGGCGAGGTATTTGTTCACGCTACCAATGTGGTTTTCGGATGGCTTTATAGACCTGGTCAAACTCCCGGATCCAGACGCCAGGGCCCACGTCGTCATGCTTTACTATCTAGCTGCCATAAGCAAGCTGAAGTCTGATAAGTTCTGGTGGATGACTCAGAGAGCAATTATTATGTTCCACAAGCTGTTCAGTAGTATTGGGGCTAAGTGTGTTGAATGCACTGGCCTGGCTCAGGAGATTTTCTGTCAGGATCTGTCAGTTAGTATCACGCGTGTGGCTCCCCCTTGTTCTCCCCCTTGAGACTAGCTCCGAGTGACGGCATCTCTTTGTTCGGTCTCTCTTAGTTCTTCGGACATCAGAATCAGAATCATCATTACCCTCAAATCTGATTATTCCTATGATTTATGTGACTTCGGTTCGCAACCGACCGGATCGGCATCATCCAGACAGATTCGACTTATTAGAACGAGAATTATAGGCTTTTGTGGTTTGTCTCATGCTCTTCCTCGAAGAATGCTTTTTAGAAAACTGCAGCTTGTAACAAATAATGAATAGGCACTTAACACCCTATCAGACTTTTCCTATTTCCTCCCTATATACCAGAGCCATCCCCTGTAGACCTTCCCCTTCCTGGCCGCTATCTTCTTTCCAACGCCCCATCTCTGCCTCCACAGCATTCTAAGCTTGATCATGTAGCGCTCGGCACCACAGCTGTACTCGTACCATTCACTGGGACCACCTTACTCGTAATACTCACTGACTTCGCCGTACTCGCAACACTCACAGTCGCGGGCGTGGTCACAACCGGCGCAGACACACTCGCAGTCATCGTGCCAATAGTAGCCACAAGCGCGGCATAGGCCGGCTTCGTAGAATACGCAGCATTGAACAACAGGGGGCTGCTAGCCGCTCTCCAAGAATCTGGGTCCCTGACACCCCAGACCGTAATGCCAACACAATTTGGGATATCGACGCAAGCCTTGACGGCCGTGACGTAGTCGGCAGGTGCTGCGTTCACGATGTCCATCTCCGTGATTGCGCATTGCGGGGCTGCGGCGCATAGAAGAGCGAGTGAGGCGGGAACGTTCTTGGCTTCGCCGGCCATGAGATGGGTTTGCGCGCCGATACCGTCGATGGGGATGCCTGCTGCGATCCACTTCTTGACGTAGGAGATCATCCCGGTTGTTTTGGCGTAGGTAGGACCTTTTTCAACGGTGCTGTTGGGAGATTAGTGGATTGATTGCTCGGATTGGGGTTGGGGGAGACAAACTTGTAGTCGTTGATGTAGAGCTTTGCAGCTGGGTCGGCGGCCTTGGCTGCTTCGAATGCAATTTTGACGAAATCCTCACCCAGAAGGTTGGAGAATACATCAGTACGGAGGCCTCCTTGCTCATTGAACATTTCGTTTACGACGTCCTGGAGAGGTCAGAAACCGCCATTCGAGCTTTGGTTGGATATACATACCCATTGCAAGATCTTCCCCGCATATCTTCCAATCTCTTTTGTTACGTGATTTTGGATCACGGTTGTGAGAGTATCTTTGGAAGTGATGGCGGAAACCCAACTGGGCAATTGCGAGTACCAGACAGTGGTGTGGCCACGAACGTACTTGTTGTTGGTTGTAGCCCAGTCTACTAGAGTATCCAGACCTGCAAAGTTGAATTTCCCCTGCGAGGCTTCAATCGTGTCCCATTTGCCGCTGCGTCCACAGCATCAACACTCATGTAATTCGTCACTTCAAATGGTTACATACCTGTTTTCTGGAGTCACCTGTCCAAAGTCGGCCTTGATAACCGCAGCGTTTGCAGCTTGGCCAAGAGAGCCTGCATCCGCGCAAGTGCCGAAATACAGCTTGCCGAGCTTCTTGAATATAGCATCCATGCTGGCCTCTGAACCCTGCTCTGCAAGAGGTCCCGGCGTGCTCCGCCCGAGAAGTTCCCTCTCCCAATCGATGTTGAATATTTCATGTCTTTCGCCGCGATTGGATCGTACTCGCTCTACATTTGGTGCTGCTAGAGCAAGGACAATCGGGGAAAGAAGGAAGGAGGAGATGATTGAGTGCCGCATGATACCTACTGGAGATTTAGTCAGTTTCAATTTCTATACCAGGCCAATTTATTGAAGTAAACAATTGAATGCTTGTTGATCAAGGTGTTACTTACCGATAGAAACTTTTTTTTTCGTAAGGTAAGTAATGGATAGGAGAGAGAGAGAGTCACTCGCACAGGTTCGAAAAGAGGAGAACAGCTACCTTCTTCATATACTTATCCAGCGAGCTTTTCTGGTCGTAAAAGCACAGCTAGATCAGCCTGATGACCAAATTCATGAATTCAGCAGACACAGAACAAACGAATTCACCCGAGCTCAGATCTTATGTAGAGATAGATTGCCATTTGTGGGTCAAGGCAGGGCAAGCTCGTCGAAGACCGGGCTCTGGTCGAACGGATCATCTGACCGAGGTCCCAAGCTACCACCCCTTCGGTAATTGTGGAGACTCGAAACGTGGACACGATCGTGCTCAGGAACAGTAATATATGCCGGATCAATTAGATGGCGCTGACAGGGCGAGGGCTCGGAACGGCGGACGGTTCGGGGTAGTTTTCTTCCCAGAAAAAAATGCCGTCAATGACTGCCTAAGGGTAATCCCATGGGGACCCCACAGGTAGAGATAGGCATTCGAATTTAGCCTGACTTTTAATGTCTAGATAAACGATGTTTCGCGTTTTTGGGTAACAAAGCTGGCTGAAACCAGAGATAGATTAGAACGTGGACATCTTAAAGTATGAAAATGCGCGCACTCTATAGAAGATACTTGCAAGGCCTCTGCAATGAGTATTTAACAAGTTTCAAGAACTTCGTACAAGGACAATCCATCTGAAAGTGATGTTCAATTACAGCGGTTGCAAAAGTTGCAGGCTCGTTGAAATTTGATGACCGGCCCATGCAAACTTATCATGCAGGGGCAACGTCATTATTATATTGAAATATATAAAGGTAATATAAGCAAGGTTCAATTTCCGATTGCCGCACGAGTTAGCGTGAAGGACCCAAATGCAAAGCCTCAATGCATACTTAGGCTAAAGAAACAGCTGGGACACACCGATTGGATCATGAGGATCAGTTAGCAGCTCTCACTTGAGATCGTCTCAAATGCAACATGATTTAGATAATAAAAAAATTTAAAACAAGGGCGTGTGTGTAACTACTTGGAAAATAGCAATTGAGAGCTGAGATAGGTTTTGCAGTGTCCATATTTTCAAAAAAAAAACACACGTGGCGTTGAAGGTCTGGAGAACATCCCACCAGCAGAGTGCTGGGATCTAATGATGAAGTCGACTCTTCATAAACTTTGAGGCGTTTGGAGTGATTTGATCTTTTAGGCGTATATAGAAATGTCATTGACCCATTGGAGCGCATCTAGATGTGCAAGACCAGTCACCTGCCTTCCTTGACCCTTTACAGCTGTTTCAATCCGTTCTCCACTCACAGAGAGTACCGGCTGTGGTATGCATGCGACTCTTGCAACATATATAGTACAAATAATTTGTGAATCTCCTCGAAGGCCTCCATCGCTAGGCGCGGCTCGCGAGGCAGCTCGGGGAAGGGACAAATGAAAGAGAAGAAGAACTGTGTCTCCGCTGCAGCGAGTAAATAATCACTGGATGAGGATTATTTGGTATGTCTGAGAATGTTTTGCAACGCCTGACGATGATGAAGCTATTGTGAAGTTGTGTGATGGTCGTCAAGACCGAAGACATTAAAAATGCGCGGTGGGGCATTCACGTGACCTGTCGCACCCCTGCAAAAATTATCTGCATTTTGAGCTTTTCTCTCTCAACATCCAAACGTCAACTCTACACAACCACAAAATATGACCAAACGAAAGCGGAACACAAACGGGGAATCTGCCACTCCTGTGGCAGATGCTCCAACCAAAAAAGTGAAATCGAACTCTTCTTCGACTCTAGGGTATCCTATCACGATCCAGATTATCGCGGGGTCCTACGATCGAGTCCTCCACGGCGTGACAGCTACCATCTCACCCAAGAACGAAGACAAAGTCGAGTTTGCAGATACATTTCTCTTCAATGCTCACGCCTCCGCCATCCGCTGTCTAGCACTCTCCCCACCATCCGCCCCAATCCCGAAGCAAACGCAAAAGATCATCCTGGCAAGCGGCAGCACCGACGAACGAATAAACCTGTACCACCTCTCCGCCCACGCGCCCTCGAAGATATCGGTGCCGGTCACTCCCAGTCTGAACTCGAAAGCAATTGTCGAGAATCCGCAGAACCGGGAGCTGGGCAGTCTGCTGCATCATTCGAGCACGATCACAGCGCTGTATTTCCCGAACCGGGGGAAACTCTTGAGCTCAGCGGAGGATAGCACGATTGCAGTTACAAGGACGAGGGATTGGAGTCTGCTGAGTACAATAAAGGCGCCGATACCCAAGCCGGTTGGGAGGCCGAGTGGGGACACAGCACCGTTGGGCGGTGCGCCGAGTGGAGTCAACGATTTTGCGGTTCATCCGAGCATGAAGCTCATGATCTCCGTAGGGAAGGGAGAGAAATCCATGCGGTTGTGGAATTTGGTTACTGGCAAGAAGGCTGGCGTGCTGAATTTCGAAAGGGGGATTCTGGGTGAGGTTGGAGAAGGCAAACACAGCAGTGGAGAGGGGAGGAAAGTCGCCTGGGGTGCTACAGATGCGGGAGAAGAGTTTTGTGTAGGGTTTGAGAGAGGTGTGCTGGTATTTGGAATGGACAGCAAGCCGAAATGCAAAGTCTTCCCAGAGCCAAGGACGAAAATACACGAACTCTGCTATATCCAGGTGGGAGACGAAGAGGATGTTCAAGTCTTGGCAGTTTCAACAGAAGATGGGAGGATACTGTTCTACTCTACACGACCAGCAGATCTGGTCACAGCATCTACAATAGAAGGGAAGGACTCGCCGCTTGGATCGGCAAAACTGCTTGCACAACTTGGTGGAAAGGATGTTGGACTCTCTGGACGCATCAAAGACTTCGCTATCTTGAACAACGGAGACGGACCCGCTAAAGACTTCATAGTGGTCGCAGGAGGTAGCGATGGCGCTTTGCGGATATGGAAATTGCCCGCCAACGAGCTCATATCTCACAAAGGCAAAGCCAAACAAGTTGGAGAGCTACTCGGAACATACGAGACCAATAATCGCATCACATGTTTGAAATCCTTTGTCATGTTACCCAAAATTGAAGGGGCTGAGGTGGAAGAGATCGATGATTTCGAGGGATTTGAGGAAGAAGGCGAAGAAGGCGAGGAAGGCAGTAGTTCTGATAGCGACTAATGATACCCAATATCTTGCTGCCACGAACCAATTTCAAGGAAGTACTCGCATCTTGGAGTCACGTCCAGCACTTTCCGTTCTCTGGCTACGAGCATGATCTGCTGAAGTGGGGTATTTCCGATGCCTCATTAGGCTCGTTCTGCACGACCACCTGATGAGGCGGGCGGGGGGGTTTTTTTTTAACTTTGCACAAATTGAGCTAACAACATCCGCAATATGTATAGCTCTATGAGCTATTGTCTTACAGTAGAAGCATTTGATCCAACCTGCACGACCACTTCAAAGTATGCACCACTCAAATTACTAGTAAGTTAGTTAGCTTTAGTTGTGGTAGTGTTAGAATTGGTTTTGGCGTGTCGATGCCTGATTTCTCACCCCACTCCCAAACTATACATCAAATTATAACTATGGATCCAATAATGGACCCCGTTCCAGTTCAGCTTCAGCGACCTGTGCCGTGGTACGCCGACTTTGTACCAATTGCGCCTGGCCTCCGATCAAATCAGGATCAATGCCAGGCATTTGACCCCGTCGTTTCGACATCAACTCTCTGCTCTATTTGCAAGGCATTCAGCGTGTGGGCCGAAAAGAATATGCTTAAAGAGAGATGGCACGAGCAGGAAGATTGGTTTGAACATCATAGGACGGGTTCAGCCCTTCTACGCTCTAGCAAAGACGGTTGCCATATGTGCACATTGTTCTGGCAGAGCTTCGTTCGACGCTATCCCGATTTCAAACCTCCTGCCCATCAATTGGATCCCACTTGGCTTCAAGGATTGGGCGAAATCATTGTTAAATGGAGCTGGGCATCTAATTCAACTGGCAGTGAGAATCTCTAGCTGGCAAGCAAACTTAGATACCGAAGGAAAGCCCGAAAGCGTTCCCGACGCAGCTGAAACAACAAGCGAGATCAGCTCGTCCCTGTCGTTCTTGCTCGACTCGCTCAAGCCCTTAGAGCCAGAAGCAATGAACAGTCAAACTTCCCCTAGTCGTTCATTCTCCTCTTTAAAACGCAAAATACAGTACGAAAATACCTCAACAGGCGATGGCACAACCAGCCAATACCTCCCGGGGGAACATCTGCGGCTGTTGCATGGACCTGCAGACGCTTCACACATCAGCGAGGATTCAAAGAGTCACCCACCCTTCCGCAATTCAATATATACGAACTCACACTCATTCTCAAAGTACTGGATCAGTCTATTCCAAGAGTGTCTAGATGACCACCAATGTTCCGGCTCGGTCAGTTCCACAATGCCCACAAGGCTAGTTGATGTGGGGCAAGCAGGGTCCTTGCGAATCGTTGAGACAAAACCGAATCTGATACATGCACCATATGCTACGCTGAGCTATTGCTGGGGTGGCAAGAATCAACTCCAGCTTACTGAGTCTTCTCTCGAGGATTTCAAAGTAGAGATTCCTGCCTGGCAGCTATCCTTCGCGATTTTGGATGCAATATATGTGGTACGACAACTTAAACTTCGATATCTATGGGTCGATTCATTGTGCATCATCCAAAATAGCAAGTCTGACTGGGAGAAGGAAGTAATTACCATGGGCGAGGTATTTCGAAACTCCGCGATCACGATTGCTGCTCTTGGGGCGAAACACAGTGAAGAAGGTCTTTTCGCACGGCGGGATCCTCTGATATACCAGCCTTGTAATCTTTTCCGAAGAGATGGAAAGGACTTTTTCGTGAAATCGCAGGTTGATGATTCTCAATTTTCAGATGACTGGTTTGAAAAGAGTCCACTTCATCAGCGAGGCTGGGTAATGCAAGAGCGAGCGCTTTCACCCAGAACCCTGAATTTCGGGGCTACGCTAATCTGGGAATGTTCTGAAGGCGTGAAATACGAGCATACGATGGATTTTGAATTGGGAACCAACTCTCAAGACTCCCCGGGCAATCCGACAATCAAGTCGAGGCTTCACGAGCCACTTAAGGATGAAATCGCTCCAGACCAGACTAGTCTCCTTTTCAAATTCTGGAGAGAACAAATCCTCAAACCATACACCATGACGATTCTCACTGTAAAAGAAGACAGACTAGCAGCCATTTCTGGAGTCATAGAATCCATTGGGAAGAGCACTGGATGGGAAAGTGTCTACGGACTCTGGATGCCGTTCCTCGTGGAAGAGCTTTTATGGCACAAGTTTGTTTTCGTACCCTGGCGTGGGGACTGGCGACACCAGAACGACAAAGACAAATTAGGCCAGAGCCGCCTCAGGATAGCTCCAACGTGGTCTTGGGTGAGCTTAGACATTAAGATCGATTTTGATTCTAGCTCCGGAAAGGCACCAATCCGACTGTTCACAACCCAGGTAACAGTGGTCTCAAACACATCAATTCTCAGCAAGTTAGGAGCCAATCCATGGAGCTCTAGACTTAAAGTTATGAGCAAGCTGTATCCATCGGGTTCCGCAGTCAAGGGAAGATCGGATTTATTCAACTTCCTAGTCGACCAGACTTCATTTCAAGCAACTATTCTTTTCGACATCGTACCTTCAACTCCTAAGCCCTATTACTATCTCCCCTTGATCGCCCAGCATTTTCCGAACTGGTACCGTGCTGGAGACGGAGGTAAGATCAGGTTCGTTGGCATCGTGTTGGTGACTTCCACGGATTTCCCAAGAGCATATGAGAGAGTTAGATATTCTCATTCTTATGTTTCACAGACTGTTGCTGATGACTTGCTCCAAAATGAGCTGATATCTATTGAACTGGTATAAATAATGGACTAGTTCGCTTCGGATGACATATGTACTCCGATATTGTACCAGTTTAGGTTCAATGAATTTCGAACGCTTTGTTTCTTCCCTTGTGTTGAACTACAGAGCACATTTGAAATTCAGCAACTCGAGTTCGAGATGTCCGCGCTGATCTGGTTCTTGTTTTACTCTCTGCTGTAGCAACACTTCTCATAGGGATTTTTACGCCTTCTACAGCGCGACCATTAGAATTTCCAAGCCTGGAAACAGAAATATCCCTTCCACGGGCCTTCCACAACATTAGAAACCGTTAGGTTTCTGCCCGCATGGGGCACATTTCTTCTATCTGCACTTACTTTTGACCCAATCAACTATCCGATAGCGATCTAGGATAGCAGTCGCTCTCATTCGCTGCAAATAATGGGTACGACACGATGTTTAGTAGGGTAAGCAACACACGTAAGCACTAATCTTGGCTGCAACTGGCTATACTAATTTATATGAACACCCTGACAGCTTTGATCTACACCACTAATTCCTTCCATTAGCCTCTTTCAGAGCTCGCTGTAATTCTAGCGAAATCGTTCTTGTTCGGGATCATTTCCAGAGCAAATATAGCACAGGTAACGGAAGGGGCTTTTAATGTCCCGGACCATCATGCATTGTATACCGAGACCTGGACAGTATGCTAAGCAAGATCGGTATTATTTGAGCAATTACTGATGTATATACAGCCAGAGAGTTCTCCAAAAGCGAAATTGATATTTATTCACAACTTCAACGATCATATCGATCGGTACTGGGAGCTCTTTCCGAGTTTAGATTCGCGTGGTGTTGCGGTCTATGCATTTGACCAGCGAGGATGGGGAAAATCGTATATCACTCCTTTCACCCAATGTCACATGTTTGCTAACACATCACGGCTTGCAGTGTCCATGAACCCAGTGAGCGTGGTTGTGGAGGTCCAATGAAGACCACTCTGTCCGACCTAGCCGCTTTTATCAGACACCAGTTACCATCTCCTGTACCTGTCTTTCTGATGGGACACTCATACGGCAGCACCGCCATTCTCATACTAGCTGCTTCTCCTCAGTATGAAGACTTGATCACCCAAATCAGAGGGTTTCTGCTGGCTAGTCCGTACTTTGCATTCACTCCCAAAGCTCAACCGAGTCAGTTGCTAGTGTCGATTATGCGGCCAGTTGCAAGGATATTCCCACACAAGCAAATCACTGTCAAGGGAAATCACTCTCTGACAACTCATGATCCTGAAGTCGCAAAATCAGGATTCGAGGATTCGCTTCTGCATGCTACAGGGACGCTGCAGAGTATCATGGATTACATAGCGGCTGCGGACGCACTTCGCCATGGCAAGGCGAAATTGAGTAAGAGTGTGAAAAGTGTGTGGTTTGCGTATGCCACAAGAGATATAAGTCTGGACCACAGAGTCAGCAAGGAGTGGTGGGAGGAGCAAAACATTGAAGAGGGGAAGCTGGTGGAATACGATGGGTAGCGGTATCAACTCCATGCCGACACAGTTGAGCATCGCAAAGAGTTCCAGAAAGATGTCGGAGACTGGATATTAGCAAGATCAGGATAGATCTCCAACATCCTACGAACTCAAAACAATATGTGAGTACTTGATGAGCATATGGGGGTGATATCTCAGCACAAGTAAACTACTCGTTGGGCCAAAACTAATGCCTGCGCTTTGAATTTTGCAATTCTACTTTCTAAGGTATTGAAAAGGCTCTCTGCTCTCCCACATTGAGGACCTTGACTCAAGTGAGCACTTCCTCTGCTCATGATTTGGGAGTCTCGTGATCTGGAAGTCAGCTCGCTAGTGCGCTAGTGGTAATGCTTCACCGACGAAGCGATTCCCAGGAAGGCAACACGCTAACCTCATGTCGTCTATGAACCTCCGCGATCGATTCAGCCTTCGTCATCTACATGCACCACCTGGTGCAATCAAAATGCTCGAAAACCTTCCAAAATTTCGAAGACGGACTTTCGCTCAATATCTTAAGCCCGAAGAGAGAGAAATGATAAGGTCGCAGCGTAATGACAGCTAGAAGACCGAAGCCTCACTGGGGTTTACTTGATAACTCCGTGTCCAACTCCAGGGAGCAATTCTTTCATACCGTGGAAGAAGTCTATAAATGAAATCAGTCGCCAGTTCTCTTTACTTCCTGCTCTCTGATATTTACTGATCCTAAATTCCTGAATTCTCCTCTGCTAAAAGGTTTCATCAACGCTACCTTCTCTCCCTGCACACACCAATCTTCGACGGAGAGATCCTTAACTTCAAGCATTCGAATCCAATACCTCCAGCCCAGCGATCCTTTTTAACACAATGTCGAAAACCTCATTGCAGTACCAAGTCCTCAAGCAAGGAGGGCCGCTGACCAAAGTCTCCGTGCCGTACCCGACCCCAGGCCCTAGTGAGATATGTATTCGCCCCAAAGCCATAGCCTTGAATCCGCTCGATTGGAAAAGGCGTGATTATGGAGTGATGGTAGAGTCGTGGCCCGTTGTGCTTGGAATTGATGCTGCCGGCATCGTCGATTCCGTTGGCGAATCGGTCAAGGACGTCAAAGCCGGAGATGAGGTTTTCAGCCTTTGCGGCTTGGAGAATCGAAAGGGTGGTTTTCAGGAAGTTATTACTGTCCCTTGGTATTTCGTGGCCAAAAAGCCTGCTTCTTGGACCTTCGAGGAAGCAGCGTCGCTCCCGTAAGTGCTTCTATATGTGAAGGAGATCTTAGATATGGACACTGACACTTTCCAGGATCTGCTATCTCACGCCTGCAGCTGCTATTGTTGATGGCCTACATGTTCCTTTGCCTCATCTTGATCCTACAGGTGCCGGTACCAGCTCACTGAATTCCATACTTGTGCTGGGTGGCAGCTCTAGCGTCGGTGCTTCAGCCATCCAGCTTCTTCGACTGGCACTACCCTCAACCACTATTTTGACAACCAGCTCTGCTCAGCATCATGCTCACCTCATCTCACTGGGGGCTGACAAGTGCTTCGAGAGATCTGCTCAAGACGATACCTCTGCTATCAAGGCAGCAACTCTCAATGGTGTAGGGGTTGATGCAATTCTAGATCCTGTCTCAGCTGCCGCTAGCCAGCCATCAATCTTCACTGCGTTCAATCCGACTGGACCCAAGGTATACTCGCATGTCCTGACGGGACAAAATGTTGTGGTACCAGAGGGAGTTAAAGCAACTCTCGTACTTGGTAGACAGATCTTTGGTGCTAAGGGAGGAATGAATGCGTTCCCGGGTCTGGCAAGCTTGATCGAGACTGGCAAGTTCAAACTTCCCAATAAAGTTGAAATTGTTGGCACCGGGTTTGAAGGGATCGAGCCCGGCTTAGAGAAGAACAGTAAAGGTGTCAGTGGAGCCAAGTATGTAGTGAGTATGTAGCTGCCGACCATTCTGACTGATTGTGGATTGTGGAACATGTAGAGCAGATCATGTAGTTTCATTCTGTCTAAGTTCAACTGAATCAATGAACAATTATCTTTCTGATATTATGGTGAAGCCATATTGTGAATATATTGCTGGTAAATGAGCCGTAACGTTGGAGAAAGTCAATCAAAGTATTTGATGTAAGGGGATGCTGCACGGGAAGTGCGGCGTAGGGGACCCTGCTAAAAGTCATAATATTAGTCAGCCAGCAACGACCACCTAGTAACCTACCAATTTCAATCTTCCTCGCTACATCTCATCTCACGATCTTGATGAGCCCACTTCCATATGAAGACAGAGATCATGAACCCTTGCCTTCGAGATGTCGAGAACAGGCACTATATCTCCCCAGCATGGCAAATCTAAAACGCCGAAGAAGAGAAGATCTCACAGCCGGTCGAGACGTGGCTGTGGAAACTGTCGGCTCCGGAGAGTCAAAGTACCGATCCGCGTATCCCCCTTATCAATAGCCAAAGGCTAACTGACTCAAAAGTGCGACGAGAAACGGCCAGGATGTGAGAGATGTCAGAAGGCTCATATTTCCTGCTCTTACGCTACAGGAGTCTCTCAGCTACAAAGCTCTCACGAACAGCCCGTCATCGACACGCTTATCTACATTCCCCATATTTCTAGTAATCAATCAGTTCTTGGGCTGATAAATGGAACGCTACAAGAATACAACTCGAGAAGTCCGGAACTGAATCACAACTTCCAGCTTAACCTTGAAGGCCTAAGCCTCTTGCTGCGATTCAAAAACAGGACTGTGCGCTCAATTGGATCTCAGTGGGATATTGGCATATGGGACAAGGAATTTATCAGAATTGTCTCACTTGTAAGATCCTTCATCCACCACTCGATATTGTGACTAATCGATGCATAGAATCCGTACCTCTTGCACGTCTCAATAACCTGCACAGCAATGCATGATCGGTACCTAAGTGGTCAAGGTCACGAAAAGAACACCGAACTCGAGTGCTATCATTGGGCTATGTCAGCCCAGCTCTTCAACCACGAGATTTCCAAAACTTCTCACGCCTACGATCAGGATGCAATGTGGATGGCAGCAGCACTTATCAACTGGGCCGTCTTCTTTTCCGTCGAAACACAGAATCCCGAGGAAGTCTGGCCTCTATCATCTACCTTTTCCGAGATCCCCTGGTTTCGATTACAAAAAGGGATGCGAGCTATCTGGCAGCTTGCCGCTCCCGACCGCCCTAGCAGCCTGTTCTCAAAGCCCGCAAACGACATGGAGGAGCGGTGCCTCGGCTTACCACCTCCGAAACCTGGAATCGATGGCATTCCAGCACCGCTTGTAGAAATGTGCGGTCTTGACGGATCGAGCAGCCCAGAAACTAATCCCTACCATACCGCTGTCCGTGCTCTCTCTACCCTGCTCAATACCCCTAGCATACATCCTCAGTCACTCAAATTCCTTGGATTTGTCAACACTATAGATGCCGGATTTGAAGCATTGCTGAAAGCCAAAGATCCTCGAGCGCTGTTATTAGTGTCGATTTGGTATGGGCTGGTGCCGAAGTCCGCCTGGTGGATTTCGCTTCGAGCTTGTTTGGAACGAAGAGCTATTTGTATGTATTTGGATCGATACCATGCCGATGATCCTCTCATACAAAGAGCGTTAGCTTCTACCTAGAGGGGAGGGAGAGAGTAGGGCTACTAGAATACGAGATTGTTGTTGACCACGAGTGGATGATACTTTGGGATATGGAACCAGGGATAACGGGCGATGGGAGTGAGGAAGTGGCTAATAAATCTGGAGAACGAAATAAGAGCAGAGGAAGCTGGTTCAGAAATTTGATTAGCCGGTTGAGGTATAACTACCCAATATTCTGTCTGGTAAGGTCTTGAAATCATTTCATCGAATCTGGCGCCAATTTTTCCAAGTGTTTCTATCGAAAATCTCTTCCTCAAGCGAAATATACAATAAACCAGAAAAGATATCTCCACCACGGCCCGCTCAATTCAAAAAGCTCAACGCAGCCACAACCATAGCATCAACACCCGTACCCATCGTCGGCTGTATAACCGGCGCAAAATACGCACTATGATTAATCGGCACGTCCTCCAGTCGTCCCCTGTTCCTCGCCTCCTCATACTTCTCTGGATCACTTCCCCCAAACGACCAATAACAATACGGGACTCCCTTCCCACCACTTTTATTCGGCACCTCTGTGGCTAGGATCGAGAAATCCTCACTTCCGCCCAGGGGTGCAGATTCGGGATCATGCTTGTCCCCGAAGTGCTTCGAGAAAGCAGCGGCGATAGTTTCCGTGGTTTCTTGGTGGTTGATCGTGAAAGGGAAGGAGGAGGTCGGTATCCAGAGCGGATCTTTGGTTGCACCGCTCGCTTCACACTCTGCTTTCACGATTCTCTTGATGGCTGCTAAGACCCTTATTCGTGTTTCCGGCGTCACAGTTCGGACGTTGATTTTTATTGTTGCTTCGCCTGGGATGATGTTCTCTGTCATTCCGGCTACTACACTGCCTACCGTCACAACGGCCGCTTCTCTGGGATCTACTTCTCGGCTGACGATGGTTTGAAGTCTGACAACTATGTGTGCTGCCATGAGAACAGGATCGATCGTTCGATGAGGCTGCGATGCATGGCCTCCTCTCCCGTAAATCGTGACGCGGAAGGAATCAGCAGCAGAAGCGAAACTCCCCACTCGAGTACCGACATGTCCAGCTGGAAGTGGCATCACATGCTGACCCAGCACGACGTCTGGGATAGGACACGCATGTTTCTTCTCATCATAAAGCCCATCTGCAATCATAGCCCTGCACAACATCAGCAATCTTCTCCAGAACACAAGAAAGATACTAGGAAGAAGAACTCACTTCGCACCCACAGCCCTCTCCTCATTTGGCTGAAACAGACACACCACCGTCCCCTTCCACTCCCCCTTACTCTTGATCAGCGTCTCAGCAACCGCCATCATAACACTAACATGCATATCATGTCCACACGCATGCATCACATGTTTCTCTACCCCATCCTCGACATCAACCTCCTTTTTCTTACTCGCATACTCCAGCCCCGTCAACTCTTCCACCGGCAACGCATCGGTATCGGCTCTCAGCAAAACCGTCTTGCCAGGCCCGTTGGCTAGAATCCCGATAAGGCCTGTGCCGCCGATCGAGGTGCGGACTTCGTAGCCGAGTGAGGAGAGGTGCGATGCTGCGGTTTGGGCGGCGAGGTGTTCTTGTAATGAGAGGCCGGGGTTTTGGTGCAGGTTTTTGTAGACCCTTTCGTAGGGGGTTAGGGAGGGTTTGTGGGTTTTGAGGATGGTTTGGATATCCATTGCGGGGTACTTGACTTCTGCTCTGAGTCTGTTGATCTTCAGGATGGGATTGAATGAGACGTGCAGACTTAGGTACTCTCAGAATGGATATACCATAGGAAAATTGCTCCTTTAAATCGGATATACAAAAGTCCTCTCGACTTGAGAGTTAGATATGATTTTGAATCTGCGTTATTCGCCTCATCGAGGCTACGTCAGGGAACCCGAAAGGTGGGGGCGGGGCACTTCGCCCAGCGCCGGAGTAGTGGAGAGATACGAAATCCCCTCTTTCTTTTCCTTTCCAGTCCTCCCTCATCTCTGCTACGGCCGAATATACAAACACTTGTAGAATACCTAGAAAATCAACATATCACAAGAGTCGAGGCCTTACCGAATAAGCTTTCTCGCTCCAAATAAGAATCTTACTGTGCCGGCGTACCTCGTACATAGCAACCAACCAACATTCCCTCCCGCTCGGCCTCTCCCTTCTGCCCCCGGACTCGTACGCTTCGTATATCCTACGCCCCATCACCAAGCAATAATTCTATTCCCCCCCATAATAGTATCTGTCTGCCCAATCAGATTCCCTAAGAGAGGAAGCAGACTTTTGTTGCACATCAGAGATTTCGCTTTCGCTCTCGGTGACCTCTTACGGCACATACAGGCCTGTGTACGGAAGTACCATATTTTCGGGACTGCACTCGGAATCGGAGGTGGCCTCTTCTGGTCGAGATATGCGAATGCGGCATGTGAAACACTGACTTGGTGAGGTCGGGTGGTGAACCGTGGACTCGGGGCTCCGCTTCGGGGATGCGAATGCGAAGTAAGCCTAGGCTTTAATTTGGTTTTAGAAGGATGTCTAATATCCGTCCCTAGGTCGAGAGACGTACCCTATCGCGAGATAAATCTATAGCTTAAATGTTTAAAATATCTACTTTCCTCTCCTCCAGGCGCGGGGCCTATTTTGGCTCCGACCGTCATAACCATTTTTGGATCCACGTCACATTCAATTACTGTCGGATGCCGTTCAGGAAGGATCGATTGAAGAGCTAAGAAGGTCTCTAAGCTGAAGATATATACATGAAACCAGTGGAGGCCCGAGCCCTAAAGAGGGGCAAAGCACGTGATATCCAACTGACAATTACGTGCACACGATAAGGTTAAGTCAGCCTCGATCCACACTACAAAGTCTCCTCGACATCTACGGGACGATTGTCGAAATCCTGGTGGTGGGGTAATTCTTGGCGGTTACCGATTTGACAAAGATTGGAATGGTGAGGTCAACTTGGAGTTTGCAGAGGATATCAAGAGGAGATGTTGTGCTTTGACGCCTGAACTGGGACAGCCAGAGGATTTGAAAGTGATTCAACATGGAGTTGGACTTAGACGTAAGTTTTGAATCAGCGAATTCGGCGAGATTTGCTGACATCCATCACAACAAGCCGAAAGGGTGGCGCGCGAATCGAAAATTAGGAGGAACAGTCGTAATTCATAATTATGGAGCTGGTGGGGCAGGCTATCAGGCCTCGTGGTGAGTCATTGCCATGATATATTTAAGGACTTTGAAAAGATAATTGTTGTTTAGGGGAATGGCGGAGAATGCTGTAGATTTATTGCAGAAAGACTTGAAACTGTGATGGAGTCCGATTGTTCACCGGGAAAGCCTTCGAACTCGTCTATGAAATCGTAGTTCAACATATCATCGAAATTAGGAAAGGTTCCGTACTGAGCCGATGCTAGCGTAGTTGCAGATTCTGGAAGTGCCGGGTTCGAAATGGGGAACATCCTGTTCCAAAGATTTTGAATATGAAGGCGTGTCTGACGATGGCGAAGACTCGATGGATCTGCCACAGTCATCAAGATAAGTCGAATACTATCAAAAACTCGGTGTGAGCTCAAGTTTTGAGGATCGGGGTAACCACTGCCGATGGTAATCTCTCCCGGTTGGTGCTCCTCTCTGTTGTCCAACTGGCTCACGTCGAAGTCGAGCATACCAGTCGGGTGAGCTGCCTCATAAAGCCTCGAAAGAAGATCGATTGTCTCCTGCCATGCAGCCGCAATTGGCCAGGTGTCTTCCCATGACTTGAAAATGTCCATGATCATTGCGAGCTTCTGTGTAGGAGACGCTTTATTTGGGGCTTCGGAATTACCGCTTTCGGGTGACATGCTGTCCAGATGAATCTGCCAAAGTTGACAACAAGCTGCACTTTCTAAGGCGATTCCGACGAAGGGAGCTCTCAGCATCTCTCGATCTGTATCATCTCCGCTGGACAGAGATGATGCCATTCTGATGATCTCCTCGACATGGTAAAGGCATGTTCTCACGACACTGCGACTAGTCGAAGGCTCTGGAGAATTTTGCTCGTCAAAAGCGGGGTCGCCTTCGAATTCAGGAAGGTATTCTTGATGTGCAAAACAGAGTGCGTTGTTGAGTACAAAGTGCAGGGAGACGAAGAGACTACCTTGGCCCAGCATCCTATGAGCCCTATAGTTCTTCATCGACCAGGACATTGGATCCTGGAGACTCGACTTCCAAGCTTTCAGTGCTTGTTCTGCCTTGTAAAACTCGCTTTCTGCATGTGTTGGGGCCTGGGATGGTGGACCTTTAACACCAGTTGCGAAAATGTCTCCCATGGTTCCCCAATGCTCGATGGCTTTGATGAAGTATGGAAGGACCTCAAGGCAGTCAGGACTGGGTCCAATGTCCAAAGTCCTACTAGACATTGAAGACACTTTTTCCAGCAGAAATGACGGCTCCGGACAAGGCAAGAAGCATCGAAGCTTGATTGTTCTGAGTGTTTGTGGACGAGAACAGACAGCAGAAACCAGACGGTCCATAATGAAACAGCCCCAAAGTGTCCTCCTTCGAACTTCCTGTTCTCGAGCATTGTGCCTTTGGTGATACTCTCTTCCCAGTCGTATCGCCTGGCTCATTCGGATTGCGATGCCTGTGTACATCCAAGCTTTGTATCCAGTGCGACAAAGGAGTTCTCGGAAACCTAGCAGGAGATTTGCTTGTGTCGATGGAACTGCAGCGGGTCAGCTGGTATGGCCATCATCTTTTCAAGCACTTTATCTCAGTTAGGTAGAGAAGCCTTCCATTCAGATTCCAACCCAGGAAGGGACATTGTCCCTGCTTCAAAAGAAGGCAGGTGTTCAAAGAACGTACCGGAAGGTTGATCTGAAGTGTCTCGAGAGTATTGTTGAGCATTGAGCGCCAACCTCTGCGATAGATCTGATGCCGTCTCTCCATTGAAAGTCTCTTGAACATCTGTCTCCGAAAGATATAGAGCGCTCAAGCAATAGAGAGAAACAAGAAGGAACATTGACTGCTGCCCACTTTCCGCTCCTTCAAACGAAGGACGGTGAATACTTTGCCTCAGAATATCAAGATGAGGTATTGAGAAGAACAAATCAATCAGAACGCGGCTTTGGCGAGCAGTAACAAATGACTGGGTTGGCTGTGGAACTGGTCGACTCGCTGAGTCCTCTCTGGAGTCCTCTATTGCCCACTTGCAGGAATATTTCTGCTGTAAACATGTGTCACAGCATGGTCGAGCACCTCTACATTTTACTTTTCGCTGTCGACTGTTAAACTTATCAGAACGTTCTAATATTTCCTCCCTCTAAGAGTAATCTAGCTTACCAAGGTAAACATGCACACGGAGTTCTCTTTCGCCGAGTCTTCTGATCTTCATGCGCAGCCAGAAGTTCGTCCATTTCGTAAACGGAATATGATGAGGTAATCCCGTGTCAGTAGAAGCGATAGTGGCAATAATGATAGATAGATTGGTCGTAAGATAATTTTGTGGGTCCTTATGGATTAAGGCGATGAGTCGATTGAGATCGTGAAACCGAGATCCGGAAAATGACAACCGACGGGACTCAAAACCATCCTACAAATGGGTACAACCCTCTTGATCCAGAGGTGGAAAAGAAGTTGGATCCCGCTTTCGTGAAGTATTACAATGAGGTTATTAATCTCAAACCTGCAACTCATCAAATACCGTTGAAGAATGTCCGCACGAATCCAGAAAAATATGCTGGGCCTTGGGTTACCCCTATTCTTGAGACGGAGCTTATTCGAAGCCGAAAAATCCCCTCGAAAGATGGATATGAAATTCCTGTTCGGATATATCATCCAGATCCTGCTGTTTTCGGGGAAGGGCCGCATGGGCTTCATTTGAATTATCACGGTAAGAGGGACCCCAAGTTGAAAATGTTAGTTCTCACATGCGCCACAGGAGGAGGTTTTGTTTTCGGTGGACTTGGCCCTGATGCCAAGTTTTGTGCAGATATTTCAGAGAATGTCGGCCTAGTAGTAATCGATGTTAATTATCGACATTGTCCAGGTAAAGAGTGGATTTCACGTTGAGAGAAATGGTGCTTACTGGGTCCACAGAAGCGACTTTTGACAAGTGTTTTGAGGACTCTTGGGCAGCATTGAATTGGGTGAGTTCTATGAAATCATTGGAGAGTCTCGAAACTGGTTCTGACTCCTATAATAGGCACGAAATAATTCAAAGGAGATCAAAATCAACCCGAATTCGGTATCCATCAGTGGAATTTCCGCTGGCGGCCACATCTGTGCCGTCCTCCAGCACATGTGCCGAGATGCTGGAATACCCCTGAAACTAGCAGTACTTGCAGTACCAGTCGCAACCGATTTCTCAACATATCAGAAGCCAAGCGACTCCCCATTCCCTTCCTTCACGGAGTTTAGAAAAGGTGCTATGCTCAATTGGGAACGAATGAGCTTTTTTGGTGATTGCCTCTTCCAAACAAATGAGGAAGTCGTGAGGGCCTCAATACCTAGATATTGGATGCAGCCCTTGGATGCTCCCAATTTCTCGGGCCTTTGTGAGACATTCTTGATTACTGCAGAATGCGATCCTGTGAGAGATGAAGGCGAAGCCTATGGGAGGAAAGTCCATGAAGCTGGCGCCAAAGTAGCCTTCAAAAGGTCCGTTTTTTTCAGACCAACATTCTTTCTAGCGGGCACTGATCGAAAATAGATATTTGGGAATGCCACATCCATTTATGCACATGACATCCCAACTGGAACAGGCGAGGCAATACGATCGAGATGTGTTCGAAGCTCTCAATGTCGTGCATGGGAGGGATGATTAAATAATCGAAATGATGTAGCAGTCTAATTCAACCCAATAAAAATGTATCAAACTCCTAAAGAAATCTCTGACAGTGAGATCGCATATGAATCCAAGATACTATTTAGATAGTTGTCAAGCCGGGTACCGTTGTTATGACAATTCAAGGTGAGTCGTCGATGAATGAAACTTTGAGCCTCTCTCTCTCGGCTCTGGACTCTCCAGTGATTCAGATTCGGAGTCGAACCCTCTCCTTTTATGCAATGCCAAAGTTTCCTGCAGATATTGAGCAGAATGGCACAGCCCATTATTGTCTACCGCCCCATTTATAGAACTAGAACCTGATTCGACACAGATGGCCGCCTCGTCTGCGAACTAAACTGCAGTACCAGCTGTGGCCACTGCGTCTCGTCAAGATCTTCACCATTCTGAAGATAAGATCTGTGGCGCTTAGGCTCTTGAGAAGAAGCTATGAGATTTTGGAGGAGCCAGTAGTTGATACGACCCCTCTTCGTCGACCACGCCTGAACTTCTTCGTGGGGTATTTCGTTCCACATGACAGCCAGATTCTCACATGGACCAATGCTCTCCTTTTCAAAAGGTTTGCAGGATAGAAAGATTTCCTCAATAAAATCTAAGTCGAAGCCTTGCATCCAGCACGAGCGCCGTGCTCGTTCCAGATCAGCGAGCTCGTTGCTCCTTATTGACGGCTTCACCAACACACCCTTCCCATTTATTTCATTGGTCAGCCCCCTTATATTGTCACTTATCATTCGTGCGTATCCGTCCATACAGCTTCCCTGGAACTGGCTTCTCCCCACCTAGTCGAATGCCTGGCTCGACATCGTCAACCGCATCATCGTCGACGATCAAACCCAGGTGACCCTCTGTAGTTTCTCGAATTTTCAATTTCTTCTGCCACGTACTTGACAAGTTGATCCCAGCGCAAGTATTTTGTAGTTTCTCGCTGCAGTCGGAGTTGATTGCCAATACCAGCAACTCTCCCATGGACCTCCAGCTTGTCGTTGTCCAAACATCGCGTGACCCAACGATGATTCCTGTGTGGAAGACTGCCATGATGAGATGCAAGACAAGAACGGCCAAAGCAAACTTGATGGTTGCACCAGTCAAGCCGTAGCTCCATCCCAGCCTGCTTGAGGCAAAATCCATTTCTAGCCAGTCTGGGTCTATTTGAGATGCATCCAATATGGTTGCATCTAGCGATGCGTTATTCCCAAAGTTTGCCAGGTAGGGGCTCGAACTCGAATTGTCCGTAACAAGGGCTACCAGTTGGTCAGACCATGACAGTCGTGCAAGTCCATCAGTAACCATCATTCCCAACCCTGCCGCAACGAGATTAAGAAACTCATCCGTGGTGCCATAACTCCAGGCGTCAGCATTCATATATTCCGAGATTCGGACGATCTGCTCCATAGTTAAGGTAGTAGTTGAATTTGAGATATAAACATTCAAAGATGATGCCCAGGCAGGATCAATCTGGATCTGCTGAAGATTCGGGATCTGATCTGGACTCCACAGGAAATTGTATGGGCCATTATCTAAGTCAAACGGTGTGATTTCGTGAATGCGAAAATCCAAATCGTTCCCAGGAAGCATCCACATCTGAACCGGTGCCCAGCGAGCGTCAACTGAGCAAGTAAAGGCTGTATTGTTATCACCCGTATGGGAGACACCAGAAGCATCCGTGTAGTTGAAGCTGTTTCTCGTATTGTTGAGGTTGAAAGCTGCGAGAAGGGAAGGTCCGGAATTGTTGTTTGGAAGGCTAGACCAAATGAAATGGACGTCACTTGAACCTTCTGATATGGCGTCGTCCCAAGCTATAGTCGTATCCACCGTCCAGGACTCGTTACTGTTGATACCCGGAACCGGAATATAACTGTGAGGAAATACTAGAGCCGAATTGACTACCTCGCTCACAGCACATTCGACCTGGACCAGCGGCTTTAACAAAATGGGGCCTTGGAAACCTAAGGTTAGGTTGTAGGCCAGATTATTGTCGTAACTCCAAAGGGAAGAAGCCATAATTTGACTGACGGAAGATGCGATAGCCCACCGATTCCGGAAGTTAGGAGGATTAAAATAATCGGGGCCAAGTGCTGTAAGAGACCGCGAAATGTCATCGTTAGATAATAAGACGTTCCACCAGCCGTTGCTTTGGAATCCGTCATTGAGCAAAGCTTCAGTGACGGGGAGATATCCAGCTGCTGGGCATGAGGCCTCCAGAACGGCCCATGATGATAGGCAATCTGACGGTAGATATGATGCAGAAACTTCATCCGGCCATACCGATGTGCTATTCGTGATGTAAAATGCTCCAACACTGGTGTAACCTAACCCAGACCACAGCATACTTGGCGGAACTGGCCACCAGCCCGATTTTGGAATGATGGCTATTGCTGCAGCGGGGTTTGCAATATTCACCAAGAAGACAGCCAAGCCTATAAGAATACCGAGAGAGATGCGACCGTGGCCAAAAATGTCAGTCCAAAATGCCCATTTGAACAAGAATCTTGACTGGGTGAGTTGATACGCGGGAGTGAGGGTGGTTAGAGATGCCCCATCTTTCATCGCGAGATCAAACAGGACTCTGTGTAGGACAATCGCAGACACCGATGCGGCGATCAGGATATCGTGGATCTTGGCGACAAATTGGAGAGCATCGATAATGGAGTTCTGATTCGGACGACCCCAGTCAAAGCAATAGTAGTTCGAAATGTTCAGTCCCAAGACGATGAGTGTGAGTGGAATAGGCGATAGAACAACCAAACATCTCCGAAATGCCCGAAAGCGACTGTTGCTGATTGCAAATTTGGGTTTCTCACTACGATTTGACCAGTACGAACGCCAATTCCATCTGTCATTGGCAATTTGGCCTTCTTCCCGGCTGGGGGTCTCGACCGGATCATGCTGTGTTTGGACTTCGTACTTCGTCATAGTTCATTATCTTCCACTGCTACAGGTTCTTACAAATCCGAATTGCAAGCTTTAAGTTCCGTCGCTAAAAATTTTTATCAGTCAGACTTGCCTGTCCGGTGATAAATTTTCTGTTTTCCACATACCAGTATTGATGCTGAGGGATAGAAAGACTGGTAGAAGAGTTCTTTTTTGAAAAAGAAGAAATTAAAAATATGTAGAGAGAGGGTGACACGGATTTGTGGGTAGAACTTGGCAGGAGTGAGAGATTCTTGTCCCAGCTTCTTATTGGGGATTGTGGGAGGGGTGATGAAGGAAGGTTGCCTCTGGATTGGTCGCACGACTGCCATGAGGCTGGCCATGACATGATTTCGAGGCTGAGAACTGCGAGTTTGATTGACTAACGAAGAATTGACCAAGAGGAGGCTTTTGAGAAAGAGATTGACTGGTGCAAAGACCAGCCGAGGTGGCTTGATAACCTGCACCAGAAGGCTAGAAGTGGAATCTGGGGCTTGAGATATCATTGCAGGAATATTCAGACTATTGTGCGCCAAATCAATAGAGAACCAGTTGGATGCGAGACTAAGCGAGTTGCCAAGGCGGGACGGGACAGTCGAGGTCGATGATTTGTCGGCAGCTTCACTTTGGGATTGTTTATGCACCTCATCGGCGGACTTGGGGTTTCGGATTCAACCACTAGGCGCCTTGGGCGGCAACCACATATCAAGCTAGCGCTCAGTAAACTATGGTTGCCAAAACCTGAAACACAAGCCTTTTAGTAGCGATCGTTTAAATTTTTACCTAATAGATATTGTTTAAGAGTTCCTCCAACATTGCTGATAAGAGCAACTTTATTCGCCTTTGTAGGTAGAAGTAGATTTTTGGACAAAATATCTCGCTTATTCTAGAAGATTATATAGTTAGGATTAAATTTCGTGCTATAGGCGTTATACTTATAATGTATTTTATTATTATCACTATTCTAACGTTTTAGAGCCTATAAAAAGGTCAAGTTATACTAGTAGTAAGGAGCTATAATATTATTATATATAGTAATAGGTTTATAAACTATTTATAGCCACGTGCCTAGTTTATTATTGCCCTATTTCCTATCAATAATCTTAGATACTTATCTTCAGTACGTTCCCCCTCCTTCGACCGTGAGGAGTGCGATCGATTATGTTTTGGCAGTGATGGGGTCTTAGAGCAGCATCTATAAGGCACGCTCGACCTGTGAACATCCTCACTGTGCTGCCTACTGGCGCAACTGAAAGGTGGTGGGACTTTGCTGCGAGACTCAGCTAGCGCTTCTTGTGGATGGCAGGAGCCCTCCTTAAGCAGCAGCCGCAACACGCCACTGACACAAAACCACGAGAGATTTCTATGCGTTCACAAAGTTGTCTCGCGACGGGGTGCGTCTCTCGACCCAGGGACGAACGTTATTTATTGATTTGAAGAAGATGGGTCGCACGTGCACTACGATACGACGTCTATATGAAGAAGAGAAGAGGAATCAGGAGGGTATCAGCGCCTCCGATCGCGAGCACGATCTCTCTCTCGATGCCCATCTCTATCCCTGCCACTGTCCCGCCCTGAATCACGCCCACTATCATACCTCTCCCTGCCAGAGTCGCGTCCACTATCATACCTATCCCTCTCCTTCTCCCTTCTATAACTCCCACCACCCCTCTCCTCCCGCTTCTGATCCCTCGCCTCCTTCTCCCTCAAATACTCCCCCAGCTTCGGTCTCCTATCTCCGCCTCTCCCTCCCCTATCTCCCCCATTAAGCCTCTTAACATCGCTCTTCCCAACCCACGCCCCCAACTCCTCCGCATCCTTCAACTCCCTCGCCCCAAGCCCCAGTAAATTCTGACGACGCTTCACATCCCTAACCCGGCCCTTCTCCTCCCCATTCCAGCCCATGCCCCTTAGTAACGCAGCACCGAACTCTTCAACAGGTACACGTTCATAGTCTTCCAGCGTCGAGGGATCCGGCGCGCTGGCGACAGAGCGTCGATATGCTTCTTCTTCCGTGAGCGGGATGACGAGTTCCGGGCCTCTGCGCTCCTTCTGCGCGCCCGTGAGAGCAGCCAACGCCTCTTCATCAGCCGTCATTTCCGTCGGTTTCTCCTCTTCCTCTCTCTTCTCCCCTTCCTTATCTATCTCTCCAGCTTCTGGTTCTGTTTTCGGTTCAACCTCAAGCTCAGGACTCTTCCTCCTAACACTCAACCCCCACTTCACCTCCGCATCTGCGCCATTAACCACATCCACACCGTCTACCTTCCCCTCTTTCCCCTCTTCCCCTTCTCCCTGCCTCCTCCTCAAAGCTTGCACCTCCTCAGGCAACAGATTCCTCCTCTCCCTAACCACACCCACATGTTCGCCAACCCCGCCCCTCACTCTATTCCCCCTTCCTTGAGCCTGCTGCCTCCTAGCCTCCGCCTTCCAATCCCGATTCCCCACTCTCTGTATAACAAGCGGTTCTTTCTTTTCTTTTTCAACTTCTTTTACAGCGCCTTTCTCGCCGAACGCTATGACCGTTTCATGCTTTCCCCCCTTGCCATTTCCCCCCTCGAAGTCGCCCTCGGAATCAGAATCGTGGGCTGCGAAGTGAGAGCGCGGTCTCTTGCCTAGTGTTGTTGCGGGTTTGGGTTTAGAGGTGGGTTTGGAAGAGGAAGAGGACGAGGACGGTTTCGAGAGCGAGAAGCCTTTGATTGCGATTTTTGCTGGGGGGTCGGTGGGGGGGTCTTTTGAAGGGGACATTTGTGCTTTGCTCTCTTTGAGCTGTCGGGTGAACGAGTGTGCGTACGCGAGTAGAGGTGGGTGATGATGGGGCGGATGAAGAAAGGGAGTGTAGAGGAGGCAACAATCGATCTCGAGATTATTTTTGGCGGGGTGTTTGCCTTGTTTGTATTTGGGCCTGAGATACGAGGCCACAAGTTCGAAATGGTGACACGTGATCGTCGCCTGAACTGGTGATGACCTTCGTGTCAACAATGCGATTCAGGAGAAGGAAGGCAACGAGTGAACGTCTTTCTTTATTCTTTATTATTTTCTCGAAAGTGAACGAGCGAACGAGGGTTCAGTTCAGTTCAGGATTAATATATATGCATTGCTTGCAAGCATGTGCAAAGATCAACTCCCCTTCCACCCCACCCAATCCATCCAGCCAGTTATGCACCCGCTAAACCCAAACACACCATGTGTACAGACAACCAAAGCCGGATCTACTCTATAACAATGCCCAGTGCTGTTGGAACCTACACAGTGATCCTTCTCTCCGGACCCAGAAACCCAATCCCGAGCTTTTGCGAATTTTATGCAAGGAAAGGCTCACTTCCCACTCTGCACACTCCCAGAGCTCCCTCGATGAGCATGACCCTGCCCTGCATTACCCGTCCCATTGCCTGAATTTGCAACCGCATTAGCAGCCTGAGCAGCCGCTTGCTGCTGCGCCTTCTGCTGATTCTCCTGCTGCTGTCTCAACATCTGCGCATACAATTGCGGCGTTGCTTGTCCTGCCTGACCCATGCCATTCATCGCCGCTCCACCAGCTGCAGCATTCATGGCACTCTGTGCAATACCTTGTCGTTGTTGTTGCTGATGAACGGATTTGGCCAGCTGTTCGGAAATCATGCGTGTAACTTGTTCTTGAGTAGCTTGTGGGAATTTAGTTTTGATTTGATGCTCTAGGATTTGAACGTGAGAAACACCGTTAGGATATTGAAGAGGGTTATGGCCCATTCGTGGTGAGCCTGCTTGGCCAGGGGAGGGAACATGACCGCCCGGTGAAGATGAGGAGGCGCCAGAGACGTTAGGATTGAAGGGTGGCATCATGCCATTCGGCATGGGGAAGCCTGGTGCTGGCATTCCATTCATTCGGGGAGGAGAATTGTGCATTTGAGGGGATTGGCCAGGGATTTGACCTTGCTGTTGTCGTAAGATAGCTTGTTGATGTTGCGATATCTGATGAGCGCGAGTGACGAGACCGACATCGAGAGCTGGATTCGGGAGAGGCATTTGACCTTGCATTGGGGCTTGCGGGACGCCATTGATAATAGGCTGAGGAACACGAAGACCGTTCGGCATGGGTTGACCAGGCATTTGAGGAGGCATGGGGCGAGGAGGTCGGGCTTGACCAGGAACAGTAAGATTTTGACCTGTAGCGACAGGAGTGCCGTTGGGGGCGAGAGCTCCTGCAGCGCGTTGCTGAGGAACGCCATTCGGAAGACCTGCTTGCTGGGGGTTTTGTGCAGCAGTCCTTTGTAACTGTGGACAAGATGTTAGACAGATTTGAAATATATAAATGTGAAAAAGGTTAGTTTACTCTTCTGTTAGCCTCCTGCCGCCGTTGCATCTCGGCCAGGCGCTCCCTCATAGCATCCTCACGTTCGGCTTTCATGCGGCTGAAGTCTTGTGGGGTATGTCCGACACCATTCCGATTCACGGCTTGTTGCGGTTGCTCGTTCGCCTTTCGCATTGCTGCCATACCTTGGGCATGTTGTTGTTTCTGTGCATTGGTCTCTCGCTTCTTGGCTAGCTTCCTCATTGCATCAACAAGGGTGAGATGTTTCTGATTTCTACGGCGCTCAACTCGGATGCTAGTCGTTGGTCGTCTTCTTGCTTGTGGCTGTAGCTGGCCATTCGCGTTAGGTTGCTGTGCCTGCAGTTGGGCTTGAGCCATGACGATGCGGTTGGCTGACTCGATTCGTGTGGTGTAGGCCCTGAAGTAATGAGTCTTGACCATATCAGCAGGTAAGCCTTCGAGGTGGATCCATCGCTCGAAACATTCCCAAGGAGTTCGACGTTCGGCACCAGAGGTGTACAGGGATTTAGGTTGAAGGATGTTAGAGATGAGTGACCAGTTGTACGAAAACTCTCGAACTAGGCCTTTGAGGTCATCATCTTCGGACCATGTCCATTGCGAAGGGGCTCGGTGTTCATAGAAACTTTGGAGCGGCATGGGGAACTCAGATGGTGGTCGGAATTGATGTGAGTTGTGGATGCGTTCGCGAATGTGTTTGTGCTCTGGATTGAATAGAGCAACGTCCGTCTTTTCTGGAGGCAGTATTCTATTCTTCTGGCCCCCAGGCTCGCCAAAGACAACCTGCTCCTCGTCATCATCTTCTTCCTCATAGTCAAATCGGCTCTTTTTCTTGGGTGGTCCTTCGAATTTGAGTACCATTTTGCCTTCAACATACTTGCTCAGGGGTAAAGCCTCCCTTCTCCACATCCTATCTGGGTCGAGATCTGAGGTGGGAAGGTCTGACTGTGGTACTTGTAGAGGAGCACCATACATTGGTAGCTCGTTCAGTAATTTGTCCGTGGTGGGTGATCGTCTCAGTCCAAAGACAACATCATCATCTTGAAGACCAAAGATAGCTGCAGGAGAAACCGTCTCCATCAGATCCAGACGAGGTTCCTCATCTAAATCGTCCATGGGCGAATCAAATTCCTCAGAAGTAACCAAGTCAGGGGTTGGCTGGTCTTGGTTTGACTCTTCACCCATTTCGACATCTGCTGCAGGTTTCGGAGGGACTGCGTTGACTTGAAGTAGCTTCCTATCCTCTGGACTGCACTCAACCCACTCAGCACAAGCATAAGCCAAGTTTCGCGCGACCGTCATCTTCCATTTCCTTTCCTCACGAAAGTCCGTTCGCATCCACTTTGCTTCCTGTAGAAGAACATCCCAATGTGAGGTGGGTCTGATTGGCTCGGGGGCACGTTTCGGCTGCCTCAATGACCATTTGTTGGAGGATTGAAGATTGTATATGCGTTTGAGCACCTTGGCCGTTTGATTCTCGTGGATGGGAACGTAAGCATTTGCAGTGGTGATAGTTTTGTGAGCCGATGCCAGTAAAGCATCCAACGGTGGTACACCTCTCTTGGGGTCAGCCAGGAACAACGGCATAAAGTAGTCTTCCTTTGATGATTCCGAAGGCTTCGGCCCGCTTGCTGCAACAGCCCTCTGTTGAGCAGGCTTCGGCGGTCTGCCTGGGAAAATAACTGTTGACAATTTGCTTCTCTCTTTGGCCTTTTCTGCCAAACTCCGTATTCGTGTTCCAGGGGACTGAGGAGTTGCACTTCGTGAAGCAGTTTGAGACGTTGCCGTCTGTGAATCCTCTTTGGCTGTACTTCTTTCCGAACTCGATGAAGTGTTTGGTTTTGGTGTTTCTCCCAGAATTTCTGATACAGACTTGTGTCTCATAGCACCAGAAGCAACTCTTGTAGTCATTCGTTCCAATGTGGGAGGAGCAGGAGTTGGCGGTGTTCTTCGAGGTGTTGATGCCGCAGGAGTGACTGATGCTGCCTGGGCTTCACTTGCTGGCTTCACTGATTCAGCGGGCTCAGCAGCGGGCTCTGGTGCAGGAGGTGATGTCGCTGGTCGACTATCAAGTCCAGTACTGCTTTCAAATGAATCCTTCACCGTGGTTGTGTCGACATCCATAGCATCAGCTGGAGGAGTTTCGTCCTCCGCCTCCGAATCTGGCACCTCTGGCTCTCTGACTTCAGGTTCCTTAGCTGGTGCTTCTGCTTCGGGGGTATCCTCCTCCTCAGAGGTAGGTACGCCAACAACTTCGTCGTCGTCCTCAGCGGTATCGTGGACCACCTCACCAGCCTCTTTCGTAAGTCGATCAGTCATCTTGTCTTCATCATTCATTCGAGTCTCCGCTCCAGGCTGTGAATCATCGATATTTTGTCGACCTTCCACAACAGGAGCAGGTTCCTCTTCCATTTCTTGATCCTCGTCAATAGCACCAGGACTGCTCTTCAGTATTTCATTCCGAGCAATTTCCATCTGTGCTTCTAGTATTCGATCATGTTCTGCCTTCTCAGCAACCTTCTCTGGCGATGGTCGTAGTTCTGGCGGCGTTCTGGGTTCTTCTTCATGGTGTTCTGTTCTTTCGGCATCGTATCGACTTTCATTGTCTGGACTGGTATCTGTCGAAGCCTCGTGCATAGCAGGTGTTGTAGCAGAATGAGCATCGATCGTAGAGCCAGGCGAGGACAGAGCTTCTGCGATCCGAGAACCATCTCGAGGGAGGTTGATCGACAAATGTGCCTGGTCTTCTCGCTGCTCGCGTGCCTTGTCCGCTTCCCGCAAGTGCTGTTCTTGGACTTCCTTCGGAGGCAGATGTGCAGTGACAGCCTTGTGTTGCCCATCGTGCGAGCCTAGTCCTTCAACAATAGGTCCTGGTAGGTTAGCAGCATCCTCAGCAGATATTGGTAACGCTTGTCGAGAATCGACGCCAGGACTGTTCGGCCTGCTCTCGAGCACCGTCCGTATCCTATCACTTTCCAGATCCTTAGCATGTACAATCTCGTCGGCCATCGAAGGTCCAGGTTGTGTGGCATTCTCAAAGGTCTCCTCAACTATCTCGTCCAGAACGGCGGCGGATTCTGCTGGAAGATCGGTCTGCGAGCCCTTCGAGGCCGATCTTGACATAGGAGTTGCTTGGACAGCATGGGCAACTGTCCCGTTCTGCTCTGCGGTCGTAGATTTCCCTCCATCGCTGCGTGCACTGGGTGTGGTCGCTCGACTCTTTCTTGATCTCGATCCATCGCGCTGTACCTTGGCCGCCTTCCGCGACGCATCAGTAGGGCGGACATCAGGACTTGCCTTCCGGATAGGAGATCGCTGTTTCGAGGTCTCGGACCTTAATTGTCGACGCGTTGGGAGGTTGGATTCATCAAATAGTCGATCTCTGCGGATGTAGAATCAGCAAACTGCCACCTAGCACCACAACGAAAAATCGAAAGGACTTCAAAGCAGTGCAGATCGCGAGAGCAACGTACTGTAGGATGTCTGTGACTTCAAGGAAGTGTGCCTCCGCAGCGTTGGCGGGCGGCGCGTCGACATTCGAAAGGTTGAGTTGGGGGATGGGTCCGTCATTGTCGCAAACAGCAAAGAACTCGCGAAGCTTCCTCTTGCGCGACGTAACAATTCCACTGCCAATTATCAGCACACTGATACCTACATGCATCGACGCGCCTCTCCGTGCGCTCTCGAATGATGCAATGAACAGAATTGATGTACCTAAGTTCGGCTCGTTTTGATCGCAAAAGCCGTGAGCGGTCGGCAGCCCCAACCTCACTCATAATAGGACGATCGCGACATCCGTTTCTCGAGAAAACGGATGCTCTGCCAGTCTTAATGGGGGTGGTCGAGATGGAATCCACGCTCAGATCGATGGATTTGCGTGGTGGTGCGGCGTGGTGATTGATTTGCGGCTTTCACCTCTTGCTCTCGCTATCCTGATGATTTGGGGAGGCAGCGTTTTCACTGCAGCCCGCACACACGCGAGTTTTGAGCCACCCTAGTCCTAGTTTAGACGTCATCTGGGCGAGCCAGCCGAGGGGAAGGGACGACAACGCGGGCATGCAAGTATCTCTGTTTTGTATCTATAGTTGCATACGATGCTGGAGAGGTGTCTGTGGATGTGCAGAAATACTTTTGGTGTTGGGGTTTCATGGTTTGGTCAGATGTGTTCTGGCCATGGCTACGTACCACCGGAGAGGCGAGTGAGACTAGTGATGATCATCCCTTGCAGCCTCATTGTCATTCATTATTTATTCTTTGGGGTCTTATAGAATTTACAAGAATCGAGGTTGTTTAAATGAGAAGGGGTTTTATATATTCAAAAGTCTTCTCCTCAGCTGAGTAAAAGTTGACACAACTCGAGTCCTGTAAGTGCTGCCTGATAGTTTCGCCTCAAGACAGGACTTTCCAAACGGGCATGAGAAATCGGGAGAAGAGGCTTGATATACTTAACTCCGTTTCGAAACGTACAATATTTCTATGATCATCTCGATTTTTGCATTTCGAATTGCACATTGATCAATAGTAGTCTATATGTTGCTTAGATTTAGTCATGAAGTCATGTAAGTTGTAACTAGTCATTTGATGCACGTAAGTCCCGTCAAACCACAATTCCGTCTTACGTAGACAACCCCAGAATTACTCCGGACTTATCCCAAAATCATACTTTCCTTTCGTATATCTCGTCTTCGTATAGACTTAGTGACACAACAACTTCCCAGTATCACATGACCTATCCTCAGCAACCCGAAATCTCCTCGCCAACTCCTCACTGAAAACCCCAACCTAAATCAACCTAAGTTTTATCATCATAAACCAGAGTCCTGTCTTTCCTTCCTCACAGTCAAAGCCCAGCTACTCGTCCACCCTCCCTCATCTCCCTCACATCTCACCAAGAACAAATACCTCACTCACTCGCTTAACCCCTATCCCTATCTTTCCCCACTACCCCTATCTTGGCACTAAACCCCACTAGCCCAATCCTGTTGAATCCTCCCACCCACCCACAAAAACCAAACATCAACCAATGAAGTAAAAGGCCACCTATCAAGCAACTCATGAGCATCACGACTCCTAAAAAAGAACAAAATATGTGGATCTCGTACCCTCGTATTCGCGACTCGGTTACTTCCGTCAAGAGCTGGGATGCATCCCGAAGATCCCGGTGAGAGCGCCCGAGTCAGGGGTCGTCGGCCGATTCGGATCGGCCTGGTTGGGATGAAGCGAGATTGAGTACGAAAACACACACCCTCATCCTTACTCGCAAGGGAAGAGAGTATTCCGAGATTCAAATAAACAGAGCAGCTCCCCTCGTCGCAAGAAAATATGTCAAGGCTGGCGCAGAATTATCTAAGGGCAGAGCGTGAGGTTCGAGCAGCTGTGGATGGAGGTGGCACCGCTTGACATATTGATGAACTCCTAACGAGATATCAGGACGAGGGAAAAAAGATGATATCCTTGCTACAAATCCCTAGCTAAATCCCACGGCAGGTGACAGTGCCTTCCGTATCGGGCGTACTGTAATATTCCTGGTGTTATTCGGGATAACCAGAACGAATACTCCTCTGAGTGGCGAGAAGGAGCGCTGTGTGGCCCGTCGTGATATGTCTTTAAAGATTCCTTACAGTATCGTTCGCTCAACCATCAGAGGCCTGATGGATATGCAACAAAAATTCACGCAGACTATGTCCTACCTCACATTCGGTCAACTTGACAGTGGATTGCTCGGCTTCATATAGTCCTGCCTGCTCTCCCTCTAGTGAAATGGACTCAATCCCACGATGCCCAGAGTTCCGGGCTAGTTGCTGTCGTTGCAGACTTTGCTGTCATTAAAGACTTCGTTGTCAGTGAAGACTCGGGGAAATTTCTCCCGCATAAGCCTTCGACCTTCTTCTTCTTCCCTAGAGTCCCCCGAACGCCGTGATCGGAGCAATTATGATTTCAATTGATTTTGGCTTTCTGTAGACCCTTCGAGAGTATGATAGGGAATACCGAGATGGCTGGAAAAAGCCATGAAGGAAGTGTGGATGCTGTTGCTGCTTGGCGGGAAATATGTGTCGATACGTCGGTTGCGTTGTGGAGGAGTACTGTTATATCAAGGTCATGTAATGAGCAGGGATCGTCTCAAAGCCTTGCTCCTCGCGCATTTTCGCGATTTCCCTGAGGATAAGGTGGAGTGATAAGCAGCAGGTGAGCCTCAGGGCAGAGCATCAGGAGCGCGAGGTCCTAGATCATGGCACGGAGGAGGCGGATGTCTGCTTCAAGTGCCTCGTGGTCTACACGGATTGAAAATCAAGCTAAGAGATTAGTAGATAGAATGTAAGGGGAACTCCGGAAGGGCAGAGGGAAGGGAAAGATGAGGTAAAAGAGAGAAGGGTGAAGGGGGATAGAAGGAGCGAATGAATCTTTGTGAGGAAGAATTATATTTGCGTGAAACATATACACTGTGTACCTTGCTATCAACATCTTCTCAATTCCATCTACAACAGCACCAAATTCCAATTCCTCTCACCAGCCTCCAATTTCGCTTGAGCCTGTCTCGGTTCTTGTGTGTAGTTTATGGAGCAATGCAGAGCAATCCATCGCCAGCCTCAGAGATCGTTAGCATGCTGCGTACCCTTGATCGAATGGTAATCGGGGAGAACTCACCGAAGGGAGAGTACAGCAGTAAGCAGCCTGGCCTTTGGCAGCGCAGACTTTGTCGAAGTCTTCGATCGAGGTGGGACTTGAGGATGCTGTACTAAGAGGTCAGATGTATTGATTTAATAGCAAAGAGAGGAGACAAACGTGAATCACAATCCAGATTCGCGACATCGTCGACGCAGACGTCGCAGCTTTGCGCAGTGTCGAACGCGGAGCTGCAGAGGCCGAATTGTGGCTTTTGAAGAGGAGAAGCGGTTGCGAGGCTAGCGAAGAGGGTGATGACGATTGAAGAGTATTGCATTTTGGTGGTATTAATGGGAATGGACGGTGAGAGATGATGGAATGAAGTGTGATGATGCTTGAGGATAAGTATCTTAGAGAGACTGAGAGAATGAGCTGCTTGCTTTATACATAAAGCCGTCTCGGAATAGGCATTCGATCCATCTTGAATAGAAAAATGCAAAGATAGTCGGTAACTATTCATCGCCCTCGGCATTCCCTCAAGCTTTTGGGAACGAAAGATAAGCTAGCTCGAATTTAAACCTCATTACCAAGAAGTAGCTAACTTTGCAGTTCGATGCACTGTTCCCCGAAAAGGGCGTAATAAACAGAAGCAAATGTAAATGGTCTTCTGGACTGAGAGGCTCTTGCTGATCGTAGAGAGAATACGGGAAATTGACATGGCTGAAGAATAGGGCGTGAGAGAAGAGCCTGATAAGAACCGCCTCGAGCGCGGGAATTGGAACGGTATTGAGATAGCAACTGAGTATTCAGTCACGTGCTGATCTGCTTGGCGTGCCTACCAGGGGAAGATAGGAATTAGGAAGCGTACCAGGCACATGTTCAAACCCCAACATAGGTCGATGAAGAACTCCAGCTTCTTGGGTACACGCTCCCCCCGGTACCCGAAGCCTGTTCCTTCAATTCGAACCGTCCAACAGCTTCGGGGAAAGTCTTTTACATCTCCCGGTGGCCCATCAGAACTTTCTGAATTGCCTACATTGCATCCGACCTGGCAGAGCCGCGTCATGACAGGCGTCATTGCTGCTGCCAGAACAAGACCCCTGATGCCATCTCCAGGGCACTGAAACGTTGCCTGGTAGCTTGGGGAAGTCGCCCCACATTCGAAAAGTCGCAGCGCAAAGCAGGAACCCAAGATACTATCAGGATACTACTAGAACCTAGCTGAAGATCACCCGTATGGCACGCATATGCCCACTCGGCACTGCGCATCACAACCTCCGAATCAATCAATAGCCTTGTCTTCAATCTGTTTTCCTTCCTGCTCTGTGACTGGCTTGGAGACCTCGATAACTGGAATTGATTGTGTGACCAAACAGCGGAGCTAAGGAGATGTCTGCGAGGACGTTCAAGAAAAGCTTGGTATGCCGCTAAGTATGGGTGGCGCCGTCGGAGCAGCAGGAACATCTCCAAGTCGGGGTCGAGTTTCCAACAGGGGCCCGGCAGATGAGGATCTGCGCTGGCATGCGGCGTCGTTGGCTGCCGCTGCCGCTGCTGCAGATCAGAGATCGTGGTCTTTGGACTTGTTCGGATGGAACTTGCGAAGTTGCGAGGTTTGCAAACATGAAGAGATTTCGTTGAAGTGTGGTTCTTGAAGAATCGCATGTGAAGAGAGTCTTGCAGGGGGTGGGAAGCTATCCCAATACGGCTTAGTGAATGAAAGGCCATGATCTACCTTAGTCACGTGACGTTATCCAATTCCAGGTTCCAGGTTCATCCTTCCTTTTCTCCTCCGCAACCTCTCTTCAAGTTTCCAAGCCTAGCAGGTTCAATCATGCTGCTTTTTAGATCTTCAAAATTGCTTCTTATCAAACCTCCCAGTCAAAATCTCGAAAGTTCGAGCCTGAAGCCCGAGATACCTTCCTTAATTCGCGCATGCATGGCGTGGCTTGTTGCGTTACTCAATGCTCAACGGCAAGGCAGCCTCGACATCGAGTGAGAGTCGCCTCCTGCCTGCCTCCTCAGCCTGATTGAACATTTCGTACATGCCTGATTGTCGCATTCTGGTCCTATTTTGCTCACCGGCCATTGCATGCACATTCGGTAAGAGCTCCGACAAAAACGGCAAGAGTCGCAGCCTCTTGCTCAGCAGCACTGAGTATAGGCAAGGCTCCGAGGCTTCGGGAAATATTACTGAGATGCATCCAGCCAATATGGAGGAGTTCAACTGACTTCCACCCAATTGCTTTCAATTGCGTTCAACAGGAGGCTTGTTCAAGGATTCCAACCGCTGTGGCTTGCGCAGCCTCACTCTTTGATGCAACTTTCGTTCTGACCCCGCGATCGGACCCCCGCGCCGTTATCAGCAACGCGCGACGCGTCTCCTCTGTGTAGAGAGCTACACTCTGCGCGACTGCATATATCTCGAACCATACTCAAGGTCTTTCCTCGTTTGCGATATATAGGACAGGGCCTCCCCATAGCCCAAACTTGACATTGACGACGCGAAGCCCTAAGGAGTCGGAACCCAATTGTTTGAACATATTTTGACCCCACATCACCAGCCTCGCCAGACGGGAGCTCACCAAGCCCGGCGGCCCTTGACCATCTTTTTGAACCCGCACACGATAAGTTACGAGATATGTTGCACAACGATCCTCTGAAAGTAGACAAAGATGGCGACACTATGATGGGTGGTGTTGACTGCGAAGCTGTTGTCTCGGATTATGGTATGAACGGCTTTGGGGGAGACTTCATTCTCCCCTTCGGCATACATAAAGGCCACAGGCTCCGCGATGTGCCAACCGACTACCTACGATGGCTTGTCAATAACTTAGACATGCCGTCAGAAATTCTCAAAAAATCTCTCGCAGTCGTTCTCGAAGCATCCAAGGGCAGGGAAATGGAGATAGACTGGATCGCACCACCTCTGTCCACTGCGCCCGACGGCTTTCACGAGTGGGGCAAGTTGAACAGAGGGATACCAAAGGGCGACGATACGGCGTTGTGGATCAATAACTTCGGCATATCGAAATATTTCAATTTGAACGAGGATATCCTCAAAGCCTGCAAAGTGCAGCCCCTGCAAGACGACCAGACTCCTCAAACAGACCGAAAATCCTCTCCGAAAAAGAATACAAGTACGCCGAGGTATGCGCTATATCATATTTGGGATCTGTCGAAGAGGTATCTTGAGCACGGGGGTGCAGATGCTGCGGTGGAAAAGTATATCAATGAAGTCCTTCGAGGAATTGGGAAAGGGAGTCCGCCGAGAAAGGAGAGGGGTTTCGGGCGTTATTGAGTTATGTAGAGGGGCATTGTTGATACATCGACCTGTCGTTACTGCATCATAGAAGAAGAAAGGTAGCGAAAGAGGACGGTGGAGATACCGTCACTTTCTTCTTTTTTGTCGAGCGTTAGAACAAAGTTTCTGCTCGACGATCAGCGCTTTTCAGTGAAAACTTTGAGTACTTCCTCTAGAAAACCTTCATCACGGATTCAACTTTGTCAAATCTGAGAAGACCAGAGAAGTTCGGCGACATGTTTATTACCACTGGCCCTCACAAACCCAGTCTTAATCCCATGTTTTCAAGTAGCACCGATCGCGATTGATAGCCCAAATTGTTCGCGATTGATTTGTTGTCTCTCGAGGGATTCCGAAGATGAGTTCTGATTACTTTCGACGTCTGGACATGCTGAAGACGATCTCTCATGTCGGGTGCTTATCTGTGTGTATCTAAGAATTGAAAGTTGAAATCCGTATTATATGCTGCCCTCAGACCCAAAATGCCATTGCTCGGAAAGGTATTCTCTGCAAGGCAGAAGACACAGCTCACGTGACATGGCTAGAGGAGGAAACAGCCACGAGATATCACCATTGATGAGTGGAAAGAATTGCTCTAGAACACACGGAGAAGTGCGGTAGATACATCTGTGGGAGTTAGTCTATGAACGAATACAACGGCGTGTTTTCTCGTAGAAAAGTTGGTCCTGAGAGAGAAGCTGCGGGAGAAGGATGCTAGATACCTGCGATGCGAAACCGATAGTCGAGGTACTGATCACAAAGAAAGCGAAACTTGTTCGATTAATAGCAAAAACTCTGCTGTAAAGACCATCGAATTGTGTTTCATAGGAAAATATAATGTACGCGAAGAAGAAGAAAGATGGTCGAAGTCCTCGAAGGTGGTTCCTTCCTCATTTCGCGCTTGTCCCATTCGGGCAAGCGGCTTCCTCGAAATCAACATCACCTTGCTTTCTCCTCACCCTGAACTTCTTCTCGCACGCCAGAACCCATGTCGAGATCCGAGAAATAATGCCGCATCCTGGGTCCAATTCGCGATAACCAACGATAAAATGTGCCCAGAATTAGCTGAAACTGAGATGTACCCGAGTCGTGACGGCTGTTGGACTGAGATGGTGCAACCATGCAGGCGTTCGGTGATAAAAGCGGTTCGAGATCAGAGCCAGCACTTCCACAAATCAGACGCTACTGATACCGACACAGCCTTCGGACAAGGATCCAGGGCGTTGGCGACAAGACAAGCTTTCACCAAGCTTTTGATTCACAGCCACCCCACCACAGCTGTTCCCCTCAGATGTCGACCTTGCAGCACAACCAATCTCTGTCTTTTATCTGCTAAATTAGCGGTAGGGCTGTGTTGAACACTGTCGCAGCCTTCTTCCACAAGCTGAGTGGTCTCAGGATGAATGATTGGACGAAGCGCACTGCGCAGACGGTGGAGAACCCGGAGGAGGTGCATATGGGTGCTCTCACCGTAAGGCGACTTGGAAGATGTTTTGCGTCGCGACATCTAGACTGAAGTTCACCGTCGATCAGTACAGTGCCATCGTTATCTTCGTCGCAAGTTCACATGTTGTCCCCTCTATCATGATCATTATTGGGTTATGTTCTTCCTCTGTCATGCACTCCATCGGAGAATGCGATAATGTGATTGGTTGTTGACTTTCGTCTCTGTTAGAGCTGAGCAAGCAATCTCCTCGTTTGATATTATGGCTGAATTGTGGCTTCTCTACTCCCTATCTCATACGTTGGCTTAGCCTAGCTTTAGGGCTGAGTTCTCTGGTCATTGGCAGGATCGCATTGCATTGGGCGGCTGCTGCACTGCTTTTTCGTTGTTTCTAAGATTGGATCAAAGTTAAGGGTCAGGTTGGTGGGTGGAATCTAGTGATTCTTATGAATGATTACCCCTCTCTGCGCCCACTACTATTGCTCTTCCTCGACATCTGCGGGTGAAGCGCCAGGACTTTCCGGCATATAAGAAGCTTGCATTTCCAGAGAAAAATCTCTCTGAACTCAACTTCATTAACTGTATACAATCGCCGCATCCACCCTCCGGAAATCAGCAAATATGGTCGCCCCGCCTTCAGGCCCTCCACCACCAACAGTGCCCGAAGGATGGAAAGCTCATTGGAATCCAGACTACAAAGCATGGTTAGTTTGCCAGTGCCAAAGAGCCTTCATGCATGCTAATGTTTGATGGAAGGTTTTATGAGAACATCTATACGGAAGAAACTGTATGGGTGCTTCCAACGGAGGCCGTCTATCCTCCCGGAGGAAAAAGACCGCCGGCGGGTCCACCTCCAGGATACGTAGCAGAACAACCTGCTCCCTCGCCGCAGCAACCAGTTTATGCTGCTTATTCACCACCTCCCGCTGCAGACTCGCGCCAGCCTCCAGGCCCTCCACCACAAGCATATGCACAACCACCGTACACTTCAACTCCCCCACCCAATCCCACATCACCACCAGCTATCGGCGGAGGTCAAACTCCTTCTCCCTATCCAACCGCTCCATCCGATCCCTCCCAAACAACTAGAGACTATTTCGGCCAGCCTCAGGGCCAGCCTCAAGGCCCGCCTCCGGGCCAACCACAGGGCCAACCACAATATCCTCCGCCGTCAAACTATGGAGCACCTCAAAACCAAGGCTACGGCCAGGTCCAGCAATACCCACCAAACCCGACATATTCTCCTCAGCCAGGCTACGGGCAGCAGCCTCAATATGGTCCTCCTGCACAAGCTCCTGCAGCTCCCCCAGCGAAGAAGGGATTCTTTGGTGGCCTGCAGAACAAGCTCGGTGGAAAACTGCCAGGAGGCGCAGGTGGTGCAGCCCTCGGGGCCGGAGCCGGAATCCTTGCTGGTGGGCTCCTGGCACATGAATGGCATGAACATGAAGAGCATGAGCGACGCAGACATCATCACGGCGGTCTCGGAGCTCTTGCTGGAGGGCTGCTCGGAGGCGGTCTTGGCAGTGGCCTTGCTCAGATGACAGGATTTGGGTCTCCGGATGTTGTGGACGTCCAAGATGTGACTGTCGTGCAGAATACAACGGTCTATGATTACTAGGGGGCCTACGAGGCGTACTTTTCTTGGTACTGAGTGTTTTTCTGGAGTTTCTACGATTTTCTGCTTCTTCCTTATCTTTTTGCTTTCTAAAATCTTATCGAATATCAGATGAACACTATCTCTCACTTGCGAATCTCCCAAACTTTTCTTACCTTCTACCTATCCTGCAGGTTGTAAAGTTCAAAATCTAACTCTTCCAGCACTCAGCCACGCAAAAGCCAGGCAAAGGATTAAATGAATGTAAACTCGATTTTCATGCTGAGTTAAGCTCCTAAAGTTCTAGATACAATGTCATTCTGCTCCATTACCAAGGGAGAGTATCTCCCTCAACACCAGTGAACGCCCCAGTCTTCTTGAGAGAAGCAGCATCAAAGAGAGTAATAAGACCCTTCACATTGTCCTCGAGCGTCATCGGCGCACCTCCATACCAACACCCTTAGCAGCACCATTCCCCATGTCGGTCTGCACCCAACCCGGATTGAAAGCCATCGATACCAACTTCGGGTTCTCGAAAACCACCTTCCTCGCAAGGTAGTTCGCAGCCCCTTGCTAATACCATAAGCAAAGAAAGGAATAGGTACATTCTCCATGTTGGTGATCGTGCCAATCGAGCTAGTGATGATCAGGAACTTAGGCGCTTCAGACTTCTCAAGCAGGGGGAAAAAGGCTTGGAGGAGGAGCAGGGGAGCAATGGTGTTGACTTCGAAATGGCGACGGACTTGCTCGGCGGGCTTCTTCAGGACCGGAGCAATGATGTCGAGTAGCCCGGCATTGGAGAGCAGGACGTCGACGTGAGTGATCCCGTGAGAAGACTTGAGCTCGTCGACGGCGACGAAGGGGTCGGTGTCTGAGGTGGAGTCGATCTTCACGATGATGAGCTTGCTGTCTTTGCCGACGGTGACGGTGCTGAGGGATTTGGTTGCGGCTGGGACGTCGCGGACTGCGGCGATGACGGTGGTGGATGGGCGGGCGATGAGGACTTCAAGGATTCCTGGTTATCTTGCAGTTATCATTGCCTTTTCGAGGGAGTAGTTTGGGGTTGGGACAATGGACAGAAGTTTTGGCTGTTGGAATATGGCCAGGGAGCTGAGAAAGCTTATGGGACTTCCGAATGCGGAAAGTCTAGGTTGGGGAATGAAGGAGCGTACCTTTGCCAATGCCATGACCAGCACCAGTGATAACGTAGGTAAGATCCATGTTTAATGATTAGCTGAGTTCTGAAAGTTTGATGTGGTTTTGTGGGTCTTTTGAGTTTTGATATAAGTGGTCAATTGACTCGATGTATGACTTGAGTGTATTAGATGTATTGTTGATATAGAAGAGAGACTCTTTTCCCAGCAGTCTTTGAGCTCTACTGTATACTTCTGGAGTTTCGACTTTCAACGCCATACCCAAGGCTCAATGTACGCCATGAACCACCATTGAACATTCCAAAAGCTGATCAAGTGATGGCTTGCATTCTTTTCGATTCTTTGCTTGGTATCTTCAGCATCTTGACCGATGGCATATAAATTTCAAGCCTACCGTTGTCTGGTTGAAGTAATTAACCCTAAGTCCTAAGAAGATTTGTCTCGGTCGCTCTAACTCCGACATATTCAGAAGGCTGATTAATCTTGAAGTTATGTTGCTTCCAAAGCTGTGCTTGAATACCTTAACAATTTGCATGGTTAAACCATCGTCATAGACGACACAAGGCTGCCATACTCTCATTGTGGTAAGATCTGGGGCAAAATCGGGCGCAGGCTGGCTTGCCAAAATTCCCGGATTAGGCGAATGCTCTGTAGACACAAAGCCAATCATCGCTGAGCTAAACCGAATTTCCCCTGGAAGGCCGACCAGTGTTCAGCAGACGCACACTTCGGCTGACAAATGCCGGATTAGTGAACATCCATGTTTCTCCTGTTCCTGCAATTGTGGAGTATCTTTCGAGGTCCATTGACCACTCATGAGCAAAGTTCACCAAGAGAAGTGGCTAGAATAGGACAGGGTCAGACTAATGACGCCCATTACCTTTAAACAGGCTCGTGCATGACATGCTGGTGGAATGTTGCTTATGTTGCATGAGTTTGATTTATACAGCGCAATTCTGCTACACTCTACCTTCATCATAAATACCTCTTCCTCCGCTCCAAAAACTCCAAACACCAAGATTCCTCAAACAGATATTTACTTCAATCAATCCTCACCACAAACTTTTACCAACCAAACTTCTACAAAGAATTATCCGAATCACATTAAAAAATGCTTGGACACGTAGGAATTCGAGTCCCCGATCTCGAGGCATCAACAAAGTTCTACGAAGAGCTGCTGTCAACCATCTCGTATTCGACGACGCAATACGCCACAGTGAAATTATTCGGACCTTCGGATAAATCCACGCCAATTCCTGTTTTCATGCTCAGAGAGTATACTCCCAGTGCCGCAAATGCGCATGCTGTAAAGCCCAGCCCGGTCCATCTCTCGTTCTATGCCAAGACGCGGAAGGAGGTGGATGCTTTTCACGCTGCGGGACTCAAGCTTGGAGGAACTGACAACGGGGCTCCGGGTTTGAGAACGTTTATGCCGAATTATTATGGTATGTTTAGTGGTCCCCATTTCGTTTCTTACCTCAAGGACTCTCGAGCAATGCTAATTAGATCTCGTTGATGTAGCGGCCTTCGTATTGGATCCTGATGGAAATAATGTTGAGGCAGTATGCTTCGCGGAGGAATGATTGTATCAAATTGAAATTCATTGAGTTGGAAAGGGACTTGTACTTATCTTACCTGTTGCTACAAAGGATTATACAGATTCCAAATTCTGATCAATTTCCAAATCATTATTCATACTGATACGTGCTACTTCTCTGCCAAAGTCTTTGTTGCCCAACCAGCTCCTCTCTGCAACATCAAATATCATATTCTAATTTTATATTATCACTCCCTGGTTGCTGCAGTTGGGGCACTCCCAATTCGGCACAAGGGCAAGAAGGCTCTTACTTCAAGCCGACGTCACGTGAAATCACATCTGATAAACACTTGCTTCCAGTCACCTTCTCTAAAATTACCTTTCTACCCTTTTCCTAAGAAACAAGCCCACCTCCATCAGCTTCAAAGCCAATCTTTCCTACTTTTTCCCCACACGGTACATCTTGGATTTCTAGACTTTACTTAGGTCTGCTGCCCGAAAAATGGATGCATCTGTTTCGGGCGCTGCGTTGCAATCTTTCGCAGTTTTATATGTCAAATATTGGGATTTATAAAGATCGAATACCTATACATAATGAATGATAGACTTTGGGATCCGTGTGAAAGTTTGCGGTTCCCTTTCCCTTGAGGTCATGGGAAAGGGGGGGTTCGCTAAATGCGATTCAGCGAGGAAGTCCATCCCCTAGTCGACGGATCTGAATTCCGGACTGGCATGCTCCTTCGCTCTAATCGCTGCCCGAAGACTAATTGGGGAGGTGGTAATTGGTATATACCTATGACAAATCTATAGTCCAATCTCCTGAGATTATACTGAGCCCCGATTACTTCGATTACGTACCAATATAACAGTTCAGGAGGGTCGTACCTTGCAATGACGTACGATTTTATAGTCTCGTGTTTCTGTGGTAGCTAGACATGTATGACGAAATATTCATTAGTGTATCTCGTCCGTGCACAATTCCCGGATCATCCGTCTGAGCTAAAGTTTCAACACCGAGAGGTTACGGTTATCTACAGGGATTCGCGTTGAAGCTAATGACTATCAACTATCCGTAATCTTGGGTTTTGAATCAGATTTTAAACATTCAACAAGCTTACCCAGGTGGCGAAATATCCATATTAGCTATTAAGGGTACAAAGGAGCTCTTTTCATGTTCCCAGGGATACATGAAGAGCTACACCCCCAACAATTGCTCAGATAGAGAGCAGATTTGACCAGAATTTCAATGTTCCTCCGAGATTTCCGAACACCTTCACCACTTGATCCAATATTGTTATCATAAGCCTTGAAAAACGCAAGGAGGTGCCTATCAATGCGGGGAAACCTGGCTATATTTGAAGTGGGTTTGCATCGAACCCTGCCAAGCGTCAGTCCACAACACGAGACATTTCTTGCCATCACACCACCACCACAACTTTACGACGCTCGGTGCCAGTTTTCAGTGACGTCTCATACACAAGCCTTTCTCTCATTCGTAAATTATGGCATCAATCATGCATTGTCTGCTCTATCATCCCACTGTTACAGGATTATCCTGTGTAACTTCTGCTGAAGCGGGAAGCTATTCATGACAGTCTGACCATTGATCACGCAATAGGGAATCCACAACGTCATATAAAAAAAACTTCCCTCTTTGTTTTTAATTCTCTTCTTCTGCACCAAGTGTACCAAATAACAATTCTGTCACTTCCATTCCCAAAAATATATATATCAAAGAATCCAGCTCCCACCTGCTTTTTTCACCTACATCAAACACAATGTCTCTCATCCCACGACTAGATTCAGACTTCACCTTCGCACCATTATTCCGATTCCTTGATGAATTCAGCACCTATTCTCGAGATGGGGTCGACACGGAGACCTTCACGCCAAAATTCGATATCCACGAGCATAAGCATTCGTACAGCCTGCATGGAGAATTGCCCGGCGTTGAGAAGAAGGATGTAGAGATTGAATGGAATGACCCGCAAGTAAGTCTAAGTCTATTCAAATCCTCTCTAACCTGCAAGAGTCTCCTCATGTACCGGTTTTTCATTCTCAGTGCTCCGCGACTGACTAATTATGGTACCGCTAAGACAATCCACATTCACGGCAAAACCGAAAAGTCCTACGAGTCACCAAAAGAAGGCGAAGAAATTGAAGGAACCAAGATTTGGCGCTCTGAGCGCAAGACCGGGGAATTCAGTCGCACGTTCGCTTTTCCTAAGCCTGTTGATCAGGAACACGTGAAGGCCACCATGAAGAATGGAATTCTGAATATTTCAGTGCCAAAGGCGAAGAAGCAGCAGGAACAGAAGAAGATCACCATTTCTTAAACGCAACGGAATTCGTTGTTTCACGAGCGACGTTTGATGGGGAAGAGACGTTGGCTACGCTTAAGTTATGTTCTAACTGCATCACTCATTCATAGAGATGCTAGGTCCAAAAATGTTGTTTCGCGTTCATTCCGAAAATGAAAACGCTCGACAAAATGACAAAATTTGCTTTACTATCTACTTTTTGTACTACAAAAGTTCAGTGTGTGTGCTACTGAAGAACGAAACGCCCTCACTCCACTTTGTCCACGTATCCCCCACTTTGAACATGCAATTCAGAGTTTTCCGTTCATTCGCAGCGTGTGCAGAGACTGAGATAGCGGCATCGCTGAAGTTGATCCTTAGTTCCCATCCCCCAGAACCAGAACAGCGAAGTCGAGGGTAATGCTTCGGGGACCACAGCCAGCGTCTAAGAACTCGTCGGGAGGCTTGATGTGTGGTAGCAGACAACGAGCATTTTGCACGGCTTTACGCGAGAGTGAATTTTTGACCGCAGGCTGGTGCCCGAATTGATAGGTCGCAGTTTTTTCAGGAAGTTCTGATTGAGCCATACTCGTATCGTTGTAGCACAGGCACAGGTAGCATAAAATTGCCGCAGAAGTTGCCTGTAGAAGAAAATACCGAGTACGTGGGAACAGAAGCATTGAACAGATTAATCATGCAAACCATCGAAAGCCTGTCGAAAGTATGGTGTGCTCCGCTACTATTCTTTCCTCAGACTAGCAGGCTTTATTCCGAGGAGCTTCAGTTGTGATTCGTGGATGCCACGCACACTGCATGCCTGTTAATTAAGCCGGCTTACAAACGCTACATTGAACACAAGGAAATAGGCAACCAAAGCAAATAAAATATTTTTGGGAGAGACGGCCCAGACATGACTTGAGACGTATAATTTTCTATTCTTTTAATCTGGCCGATATTTTCCTATTTGTCGAAAGAAACAGGTCTCCTGTTTAATAGTCTATGAATAATGTTTTCACCGAAAAGTCCCCCATCTATCCCGCGGGATCCACCGCCACCTTCCCACCCCATCATTCAGACTCCACGTCTCCTGCTCCGCTCCCCTATTGCGGAGGACATCGAGGCTATACATCTCATTCGCACAAATCCAAAAGTTGCTGAGTGGCAGTAAGGTCCTCTTCCTGCTAGCTCTCAGTCGTTACCTCCATACCTCCCTTTCACGCATTCTGAAACTAAAGGTCCCCGAAACAGTAACTCAACCAACAGCACAACTCCAGTATCCGATACTGAAGCCTGGCTCACACGCATCTTCGTCCCGCGAAAGACATTCAGCTTCGTCATACAGCTTCTCTTCTCCGCCACCCCAGAAAGCAGTATTGGTGGTTCTGGTCCTATAATCGGGGTCCTCAACATGACGATCAATCCCAAGACTTCATTTTCAACTATTGGCTACTTCATAGCCCCGGAATATTGGAGCCAGGGCTACGTCACTGAAGCCATTTCCGCCTCTCTTTTTGAATACTGGGAGCTATATCCCGACGGACTTTCGGGAAGCAAACGCGACGGAGAGAATGGAAGAGCTCATGTGGACGCTACTGTAATAGCAAAGAACATGGGAAGTGTAAGAGTGCTTCAGAAATGTGGATTTAAACTTGTTTCGTATGAGGAGGTTGAGGATTGGCATGGTGGGCCAAATATTGTGCTGGACAGGTATAGGTTTTGGAAGCCTGATTCGTTAGTTGATTCTCCAAGAACTGGTTGATGCAGCTCTGAAGCCTAAATGATGACATTGAAGATACATTCAAGTTACATTCGATACACAGTTCCTGAAGAATCCAGTGCCATTCATGGACCATCCATTTCAACACTCTGGATATAGCAAGTCGTGGTTCCGTTTCCATTCAGTGTTACTGGTGTGGAAATAGTCCGCGTTCCGTTATGTGGATCTTCAAGAGGGCTATTTCCATCAGATACTCAGCAAGTTTATGAGTGTTGGGGACAAAGCTTACGCCGAGCACCATGTGCGGTTTGTTGTTTCTGCTTCGATGGTGACATCCTGAAATATGACCTTGCCCCAGTCCAATTCCGCTCCTTGCTGAAGCTCAATGACCAAGTATGCCTAGCTACGGTCAGTGTCAAATGACGTCAAGGATTGAAAACAGCAGTATTACCATTTGGTACACTGTTGATGCAGCTGTTTTAGAATTCATGTTAGTCTTCTTATTTTTGACATGCAAAATGATGGTCTGGCTCACGGTATATCTGAGGATTGAAGTGGAAGGAAGCTTGGAAAGGTGCTTGTGCAGCTGCGATTCCAATAGCTCCAGGCGTGATCGATGCACCATCAAGCCATATTCCGGAAGAAAGATCAAGTGTGAACGTGCTGGTGATCAAGTCTCCAGGATAAACTACCACGCAACTTAGTTCGGCCCCCTATATATTCGAAGAACTCGTACCTGGAAACCCTCCTTCGAGAAATTCGTTCGGGCTGTTGCGCCTCAGCTTTGAGTGTATAGGTTGAAGGATATGACTTACTCGCAGCAGTATTCAGGGTAGAATGACCAATTGCCTGCCTGGCCATCGCCATTGATGACATTCTGAAGGACCGCCCCTTGATCTGCAGGTTCCATGCCAGGCCAAACAAATCGTGCTTGGTTGCTTGCGAGAGGTTTTATTGGTGTTGCTGGGGTCACAAGAGTGCTTTCAAACTATCTTATCTCAGTACTATAAACTTTGCCCAGTATCTGTTTGAATATTACCTTGATGATTCTTGCCGGGGTATTCCACCATAACCCGAGAGTATTCACACATGTGGACAGGTAGCAAAGTACTATTGCGTACCAAAATTGCCATTCCATTCTCCACAATTATATCAAGAAGTTTCTCCTCTTCAAGCTGTGTTGGAAATCCTTCGTTCTTCTGTTGCGTTCAAGTAAAGGCTCGGAAAGACTCTTGCATCTGTTACGAAGAGCCGCCTGCGAGACTTGAAACAAAATTGAAGGAGGAAGTTGGCATTCCAATATGTGGATATTTTGACCTATTCTTAAGCGCTATTTAGAGACGCGAATGTCTGCGGCAAAGAATGATTCCAAGTGTTGTCCCTAATGCACTTTTGTCTAGCCAGCACCCAGAACAACCATTCACAGCCGGGAGAATGACATTCCCGTACCCGGCCCTACTAGAACAATGTTCCATCACCATAACCCTGCTTAAACTGATAATATGCAGGATTTTCGGCCCTCGCAGCACCTCCTAAAATCCTCTTCGACCAATCCGTGTCAATCGTGGAAATAAATGCCTTCATATCCACCTCATCAACAGTAAACTCATGCAAAGCCAAGAATTTCACAGGAGTTGGAGTTTCAACATCTTCTTCTCTAGGAGGAAAGCCTCTTGCAGCTCTCAATTGCCCATTCGATCGATGTCCTAATAGCTGGTACCGAGTTGATCGCAGGTATCCCGGAACCTTGGCCAAGTTTCCAAAATGCTGGGTACAAAAGTCAGCGTGGTTGAATCACGAAAACCTCTCGGCACTCACTTCTTTATTGTACCAGTCATGGAAATCCTGCTCGGTGATTTTGTCACCAAGATCGAATCCACCAGGGATAAGCAACTTAGTCTGGCCTGTCAAAGTCAACGCCTTTTCGGATCATACCCTGGGCTTTCTACATACCAGGTCTCACGGGGCCATTGGGTTCATACTTGTCGATGAACGAATACACTCTCACATCCATATCCACTATATCATTAATCGGAGCCCCTCCTGGCAGCAAGTCGCTGTAGATACCAATCTTCTTAAACTCGTCGGACTGGGTAAACCCTATATCGCCCATTGGATATAGGACCAGATATGGCCTCTCGGCTTTTGGATCTTTATTCTGGAAGCGAAGTGAAAGACTTGACACCCGATGTATTAAGAATCTCAGGAATGTGTTCTGTGCTGTACCATTTGATGAACGTTTCTTCGTTCAGGATCTCAGGGTGGGATATTTCAGAGTTGACGAGGAGCAGGCCTGGGCCTGGAGCTGGTGGTGCTGCCATTTTGTTCTTGAACGAAGTCTTTCACGAAGAGACAGGAAAATACTAGAGGCGAGGAAATTGCAAGATGAGAGGTGCAAAAGACTAAAGGCCAGGCAAAGGTCTTTTGTAGAACGTGGGAAGCTATCATAAGGCCCCACTATACGCGTGGGGCTTACCCCTCTTTCCTGTTTTGGCCTATCAACCCACTAAATAAAGTCCGACATCCCGAGGCTCACGAAGCCGATGCCAATGCTTTATATATAGCCTAAGACGTCTTAGAGATTCTCAAAGATAGGCAGGGAGAATGCAAAGAGAAAAAGACTCTGGGAAACTAGGCATTAAGGTGAAGAAGTAATGTACATACTTATCCTCGGGAAAGCAGGATATGGAACAGATTAGAGATTATAATCTTCTTGATATGTGAATATCGTCATCTTATAATCTTGAGCCTATAATATTCTCCCGTATTTACATTAAGCTTTTGTTATATATGCAATGCCACTTTGGATGGCCTTTGTCATCTTCGTGTCCCAGGAGTCACTTGTTCTGCGCCCTGTGTCGCCCTGTAGCCAACTCTCCAACTCTTGAACAACTCTCATAAAGACCTCAAAATTCTCTACTCTCACCAATTGCACAAACACCAAAAACACCTGTTTCTGCGAGTCCTCTCTTAGCCAAAGCCTTCCGGAGTAGTTCTGGAGGTTCCATCACATCCTCTTCTGTTAAGACCCATGCTCCCCAATGAATACCCATAGCCGCCTTACACTTTGAATTATTCAAAGATCTCCACGCTATCATACGGAATTACAGGCAACGAACTGGTCATGTGCCGCGGGCTTACCTGCAGATCGGGATCAGTTCCAAGTCGGAAGGGCCGCGAAGGTCGCCGACTTCATTAAAAGCCGGACAGACAGGCAGATGCAACTGGTCGGGACCCAGTCATCAGTTCCTGTATGTAGACTTGGAACGGATCGGTAGTCGCGTCGCCGCCAAAATATGCTGACTTGCCACTTGAAGAAAGGGAGAAAAGATGCCCATAATGTCGTGTTTTTGTGAAACGGAGTACTTGACGGGGTGTGCTAGCACGGCAGACAGGAAAGAGATCGTATGACAAAGTTCCGCGTGAGACGACGGCAGTAATTAGAAGATGGGTTTTCTTGCAGGGATTAATAAATGAAGGTTACCATCGGGCTGTAGACGTAACGCACTTAAGTATAGGACAGTTGTAATTCAATTTGATATGTGCAAGCGGGCATCAAAGACCAACACCTTTTACATCATAAGCTCATAACTAATGCTCGGACTTAACCTCGATATTATCTACGCGCACAGTCGAATTAACAGAGAAGTTAGAACTCATATTCTAAATCTACAGCTATATAGCTAAGACGAAATGGCTTTGAATGCAACTATTCAGGGAGAAAGATATGACACATCCAAAACGCTTGTTCTTTGAGTAATTCTTATTTTTCTAAAAATTTCATATTCTACAGTTTAAGATCTCGGGCGAGACAACTAGCTGCGATCTTGTTTCACATTACATGGTCCCTTATCAGAGTCACTTCTCGCCACTATACAATTAACTTTTAAGAACGATCATTTAACTCACCTATTTATGATTGATATTACCCGTGGATTTTCTTATGAAACTCAACGATATCGCAATTGACTAATAGTAAGTCTACTCAGTTAACAGAACGTCGAGAAAGCTGAACGCAATGCAGAACAAGCTGCAGTGAAAACCAACGCATATCCAAACGTCTAATAAGAGCAGCAAATCGGAAATGATTCTCATAGCAGTAAGCTAGGGTGAGATTTCACTACTTACAATCGATGTTCTCGTCACTTTGATTTTTGGTGGCGTCCGCTTTTGCGACTGCCGGTGCCGCTGCCACTACCACCACCACTTCTAGAGTCCTTTCGATTGTTCTGGGCACCTTTACTCGGTTTTTTGCCCTTGGCTTTGCTACTGCTAGCCTCGGGTTGATGCTCTTCGTATTCTTCACTCGCATCTCTTGGAGCTTCATCTTGGTGTAGTTGTAGTTTTGCAGGGTTGATAGTTCCGTCTCCATAACCCTCACAGTGACCTTGAGCGTAAGTATTTTGGTCGGGGTATCTTTGAGAAGAGTCATGGTATCCTTGAGAGGAGTAAGAAGGAGGATTTTAAGTGCTTGAGCCTGGGTCGGGGTCTGGGTCGGGGGCGGCGTGCGTTTACGACACAAGTCATTGTACTTTAGGTGCGGATAATGCTCTCTATACCATTCTTGTTGATGATACTGTGGGCATGGGCCAGTAAGAAGCTCGAATGGTTCCTCAGAAATTCCGGTAGTGGCGCAATTCTTACGTGCGTTTGAATTGTAACATGCCTTGACCCATTTGCGACCTTGTGGCGAAGGATCCAGATGGATGCTGCCGGGCTTCTGGCATTCGACCCAGCGGGAATAGGCCCATATACACATTTTGTGCTGCTAGTGATCGCGTCCAATTCAATTGGCGTTTTGAAATATCGTTGTTAGACACAGAAGTCTTTTACTGGTCTTGATTCAGTGGAACAAATAGTAGAGTATGTTCTTCTGTGTACTGAGAGCGCTCTTGTGCTTTGGTGTTACAGTATGAATGTAGCTGTAGGTGGTAAGGAGAAGTTGTCGTAGGAAAGAAATTTTGCAAGCTTTTATGTTAGAAAGGGCCTCCTTGTTCTGATGATTCCCTCTGTTCTGAGTGTTTCTGTTGTATTTGAATGTTCCTAGTGTTGTGAATGTTCCTGCCACTATGGATATTCCTACTATTGTGAATATATGTCGTTAGTTCAACCACAGAGCTGTAAAAGAACTGACTCAAAAGCAACACACTAATTCAAGCTCCTAAATAACTTTGAGACTGTAGAAGCTTTAATTTATCATTTCTCTAAGGGTAACTTGTGGGTGATCCGTATTTTACTCTATAGCTCTATAGGGAGAGGACTCTTCTTTCTTAAAAAGAATACCCATTCGGGAGTACTCATTGCCGACTTCGCAGCAGTGCCAGATTCAAGTCAGCTAATGATTTGGATTCTTATGCACTAGATGCCGTTCTGCAATAGAGAACGTCAACCTCTTACTTTATTCTAGATTTACAATTTTCTTAATTCACAACTAGACCAAAGTCCAATCTCGCTTCTTAGAACTATATTAATTCCTCTATTAGAAATTCGCTCTCCCTGTTCTAAAGTACTAATATATGACGCCACTATAATCCTTGCTAAAGGAAACAAAGAAGACAAAGAAACGTTTCCTAAACGGGAAGCGCAAGTCTCGCCAAATTTCCATTATTCACAGCGACCTTTTCATAAATTTCCATCAAAGAGATCTTTGATAACTAACTAGACACGTACCCACCTACCATACATTCTTCCGCATCAACCCCTCTTCAAGACTCAAACCTTTTCCAAGACCCAAGTCTTCGAGACTCCAACCAAAGTCACAACAACACACTCGACGCGAAACCTAAGCAACCCCAATACACCCGAACTTCCGCTACCAAACCCGAAAACATGGATTTCACAACCTGGCAATGCTGCAAAGTAAGTCTTCCTCCCTTCCACCCCCCTACACCTTTCCTCTCTCCTCCCTCCAGTCCATAGCTCTAACATCCTCACAGTGCCACCACAAAGGAAACTGGATCCAGATCCCGGGCTGCGGGGGCTACATCACAGTCTTCCTGAAACAAGTGCTGTGCGAGCATCCGCGGTGCAAGAAGTGCGATAAGCTAAGCGGGTTCACGGATGACGACGATGTGGAGGATCAGGAGAGGAGGAAGAGGAAGAAGGGGCTTATGGCGTGGTTTTTGAGGACTGGTTGAGTGGAGATTTAATTTGTATCGGATTGGAGGTTAGTTTGGAGATTGGGTGAGGGAAGGGGTCGGGATTGCTAGCTGGTTTCTTGTAGTGCTTTTCTTTGAGTGTAGTAATAACATCAAGAAGCAAACAACCTGTCAATATACTTCATTAAATTACAATTCCGTTACCCAACCATCCTAGCCGCGTTCCCTAGATCCCTGACCAGCTGCGCCAGATTCTCAATCAATAACGGCAAGCACCCGTTTCCCGCCGTGCAATTCCTGCTCAAGACCCCAATTACCACCTCCATCACCGCTTTCGGATTATCAAGTCTCGCGGAACCGAGTGCTCCGTGCCTGTCCCCTGACTGTGAAGGCAGTTCATGGATAGCCGGCACACCGCGCGAGAGAGCGATGAAGCGCCTTGCATCTGGCGTGTCTTCGCCATCTAGATAGACCATCTCGTTTTCCATTCCATCATTGATGTCGATGTGCCCAGTCTTCCTTGAACGCGACCGCGAAGAGCCTATTGAGACCATGCCATATACCCAGACTGCAAGACTAGCGTGATACAGTGCCACAGCATAGAAGTCCCTCAGCTGATTCGGCGGAAATGAAAGCGCGGCACGAATCACTTGCCCAGCGTGCCAGACTGCTTGTCTTGACTTCCGGTTCTCAAACCAGGTTTTGAGGAGTGGGTAGACGCGTTGCGCTTCTTCGCTCCCTTCTTTGCCGGCAAAAAGCTGTAGTTCTTCGAAAGAGACGTGAAGGTTCATCATGAAGAGCTCTTTGATCATAGTTTGCTCAAGGCGGATGCCGCCGGAACACTCGTTGACAGTTATGGCAAAGTGCTCGAGCAATTGGCTGAGCTCTTGGTGCCAGCTTGAGGAGATTAGCCCACCATTCCAGTGTCGTTCTTGAGGTTGGAGTTTCAGCACGAATTCTAAACTGCGGTATTGGGCGATTAGGGACCAAATTGCGTGCAAGATAATGGCGCTGCTATATTGGACGTCAATTAAGTGTTGAGATCTTGGGAGCGGGTGTAGGTCGTGGACGCAGTTCATGAGGGATGGGAGGCGGTTCGAGTGGTCGGGATTTTGTAAGTAAGCTGTTCGCCATGCTTGGGCTGTTTTGGCGCGCCAGAGAGTGGGCGAACAGGGAAGCTCCAAGGAAACTTCTGTGTAAGAGATGAGTGGCCGGACAAGGAGTGATATAGAAGTTTGTGCATCGTGAAGTAGGGTATGGAAAGCAAGTCTGTAACTCCAGGTTAATAATCCGGTCTGGAGGAGGGATGGCGGACAAACCTCTTGAATGACTCGCGCTCGACCCAGGCTCGCCACTTGCTTTCAAGGACAATGTTATCATCTTCTGCCTCGGGAGCAGCCAGTGGACCTTTCGACCGTCGATAGTGCCCCGCTCGCCTCAGCATCTGAGAACGTTAGAATGCATTGAAGTAACTGAGAAGGCTGCTTACAGTAATTAAAGGCTGAGCATGAGCCTCTGCAATCTCCATCTTTCTTTTATTGCCACTCCATAGTCCAATATTCAGCTCCAAAGCGAAGGCTTGGAGGAGCTGTAGTTCTCGGGATCTACTATTGTCTTTCTCGATCTTTTCACTTGTTAGATCTTTCTCTCATATTATTTCAGAAGCTTACACTTGAAGGTAAAGCTAATCGAATCGTTTCTTGGATCGCCAAGCCAAGTTTTCTCACTAGAAAAGTGAGCTTGCGGACTGCAGTTGGAAAAGAGCGCCTCACCTGTCGGCACAGCAGACAAAATGGCGCCAGACGCAATCACAATGGCATTGAATTCTGGTCCTTGAGTTCTAGGTCGAAACGTGGGGAGATGAATCCACGAATGCACATTGGTCGCCTCCGACTTCAAAAACATATGCATGAGACGGTTGAGTAGTTGGGTTGAAGGGAATGATGGGATAACTCGAGAGATGCCACCGTGTTGACTGTTCATGCTTAGGACCATGGCTAGGATATCATCGCGGGAAGTCTGCTCGAGCTGGTGGTCACTTATATCAGGTGAACCACGGCTTTCGAGACCCTCCATATCTTTGCTTGTTAGAGAAAGATTTGAGACTTCCATGAATGCATGCTCTAGCTGTCCAGGTAACCAAGTCCACAAAGACTTCCGAAATGCTTCAGCACCTAAAGTGATACTTGGCTGAACGTCTGGCGTCTGCTGGCCTTGGTCCAATGGCGGGCCGTTGAGATCAGAAAACATATCATAGTTGAACAGTGCCGTTTGATTGTGTGAACTGATCCACCCCAGATCCATATCATTGAAATCAAGGCTGGAGTCGATGCCGAAATTGAGAACATCCCAAGAACTGTTTTGAGGAATTAGATCCATGGAAGGATTATCGTTCGAATAGTTAGGTGACCCCCGTGTCATGATATCCTGAAGAAACTCTGCTAGGGATGAGTCGTCGATGTCTATCATGGGATCCTCATCTGGTATTGTAAAGCCCGAGGAAGACGGTCCTTCAACTGACTCGGTGAGAGAGCCTGGAGTAGACGAGAAATCACTTGTTTCAGGAAGCATTGGGAACCGCTGCTGTTGTGGCTCTGGATACTGCTCGGATTGACTCTGACCGGATCCCTGCATTTTCAGCCGCTGCATTGTATCTGGCTCCATAATTTCTGTAATTTGCGACCTTCGGGTCTCATTTCCACCCTTTCTTCCATGCGATGGCGGAGGCACGCAAGGAATACCTTTCTGTTGACATCGGCGACACGGTTTATCATTGCCACATCTCAACTTGGCCGAAGCACATGCTGAGCAGGCTTGAGCGACTCTCTGTGTTTGTGGGAGTTGCATTCTCTTAGGGCTTCTTCCACTATTATGACTTTCTGCATGACGTTTCAGTAGATCCCTTCCCAGTGTTAGTGCCTTGGAATTGGTAAAGGATCTCCTTTACACTTACGTTCTACCGAAGCTCTTTCCACATTTCGAGCAAGAGAACGGCTTCTCTCGAGTGTCTTACACGGTTAGCCGCCAGATTTGCAAGGGATATTTCTCAATGCCACATACGAGAACGGTAGTGCCGACTAAGATGGTCTACTCGAGTATACGTTTGGTTGCAAATATTGCAGGCGTAGGAATTGAGCTTTTCGGATTCATCGAGGTCTATGTGACTTGTTGTATCCAATTGTACTGGCACGTATTGATCCTGGCCGTCCGCCATTTCCGCCATTCTGAATTGAACATGGAGTCAACACGAAGTGAAGCTTTCGAAGGCACGTCGTCGTCCATCTATGTCGTTGCTCCGTCCGGGGAAGGCACTTGCGGGGAAGTTACATAAGCGGAGATGTCCACGAGTCGTGCATACCAGCACTCCACAACCAAGCCTGTTCAGGCAGTAAGTACCGAGTGGAAGTGCTTCTTGCAGTTGCAAAGATGCTCCTGCAAGGATAGAGCGTCGTCAACATGTGGAGCCGAAGCGCTTTCCCAAGATACCACAAGGTCAGCTATCCGGAAAGGGTGGGTGGTGCTGGGAGCGGGGAGCCGCGGTGGGCACATGGACCGGAATAGCGGGGTAGCGGGGCAACGAAGAGAGACAAAGCGGTCGCCATTCAGACTTCCGATCAAACACTTGTCAGTTCGTTGGGATAAACCTTGAAGGAGTGCAATGCCGTTCTGGGAAAGTTGAGAGCTGAGCCCCGCTGAAGTAGAAACCCGTGAAAATAAAGGCACACTAGTGAATGCTGGGTGATGGTGTTGTAGCTTAGATTTTAGGGAATGATGGCAGGAGGGATGTTGAGAACGGAAACAGGGCGAGTTATCCCTTCAGAAAACCAAATAAAGATGAGTTACGGGGCACTTCTCAAAGCATGCACTGCTTGCTTGTCCAGACTTCAGTCCTCAATTATTTGTCTCCATAGCCAGGAATCGTGCCCACATCCTCCTCCAACTTCTTTCCCCCAATCTCCAAAGGCTTCGCATCTTGCAGCACATAGAGCATCCTCGCCCACTCCGTCTTACTCGCATTCCGCCACGCATGATTCGTGCCTCTCTGCACCGCAACATGGCCTCTTTTCAACAGCCTCACCTCCCCACTATCAAGGACCAACTCCACCTCTCCCTCCAACACCACACCGTAATCCAACGACACCGTCCTGTGCATAGGGCTCGTAGCACCCGGCATCATATCTACGTATCGAAGTACTGTCCCCCCTGGGATAGCTATGCCGGGTAGGTTCTCGAGGTAGTGTGAGTATGTCTTGACGTCTGTTTCGTTGGAGAGCTCGGCAGGGAATTTGTTCGTTGCGTAACCCAGGGAGAAGCGGGCGCCGTCTGCGAGTTCTTGCCAGACTACAGGCTCGGGGATAGCGGCCGAAAAAACGGCTAGGCCCTCATCGTTGTGATCTGTGATGACCCGAGAGACTGGTGGGAGGCCATTGTCTTTGAGGGCTGCCATAGTGAGGTGATGGAGAATGAGGTGTTTGCTGGTGTGTAGTATCTACCAAAGGATGCTTTGATAAGATATCTTGAAGAATTTCAGTTATCTCCTTACCTGAAACCTACTGTACCTGAGCATGATGCGGGGAGAGCTGCATGTTCCGGGTGGAGGTGGAGGGGAATCTCTCCCCATTTCGGCCCCGCTGATGACTCGGCCATTACACAAACTCCGCGATAGCTTTGTATGAGAAATTCCGATCCTGTATGTTGTCACAAATCGCTGATGATAATCCGTTGCATTTCTTCAAAACTTGTGTTTTGTCCATAATTTGCGGTTGTGGTTGAAGTCAAGTCAGTGAAGCTTAAGAACGCGTTCTACGGTGACCGAAGCAACCATGCCAAACCAAATTCGCGACCTTCACTCGGTCGATGACAAGTCTTTTCCCTACATCTTCGAGCAAAATGCCACCGTGCCTCTGAAGACTAGCTCTGGCCTCGTGCGTGTAAACGTTTACCGTCCAAAAGATGAAGCAGGAAAAGGAGGGAAGCATCCGGTCTTGGTGACTTATGGGCCGTACGGCAAAGACATCTACTATGGAGAGTGAGTTCTGTCCCATTCAATGACATTGTAACTCCTTCTAACATACCCAGTTTCCATCCCGGATCCTTCGCAGAGCTGAATCCAGAGCACAAATCACCTCATTCAGCATGGGAGACTCCCGATCCCGGCTTCTGGACTCGTAATGGCTATGCCGTAGTTCGAGCAGACGAGCGCGGACTGGGACAATCGCCTGGCTTCCTGGACACCATGTCCCGCGGCACCAGCGAGGCTTTCTTCGACGTCGTAGAATGGGCGGCTGATCAATCGTGGTCGACGGGGAAGGTGGGCTTGCTTGGAATATCATATTTTGCGGGAAGTCAATGGCGCGTTGCTGCTCAACAGCCAAAGGGGTTGAGCGCCATTGTTCCATGGGAAGGCATGTCTGATTACTACCGTGATCGCTGCAGACATGGTGGAATTTTGTCTAACGAGTTCATCAAATTCTGGTGGGACAGACAGATTGTGTCGAATCAGTATGGGAAAGGGGGGAGAGCGGCGAGGAAGTGGGGTCCGGATACCATTGAGGGTGACTTGAGCGAAGAGGAATTGAAGGCAAATCGCCAGGACCAGAACATCGATAATGCCAATAACCAGTTCCGCGACCAACGTTATTATGCGTCAAAGGAGTACAATAAAGAGGACATCACGGTTCCTATATTGAGTGTTGCCAACTGGGGTGGTATTCTGTTGCATTTGCGGGGCAATGTTGAAGGCTATACGCAAGCTGGATCAAAGCTAAAATATCTCCGCTTCATCACTGGACGCCATGATCTGCCCTTTTACTACAAGGAAGAAGTGGAGGTCCAAAAAAGCTTCCTGGACGCATTCTTGAAGGACGACGATCGAGTGGGCTGGTCGATACCCGGAAAGCTCCCTCCAGTCGACGTCGTGCTCCGGAAAGGGGATGTAGGCTTCAACGATGCAGCTGCAGAACGAGTCTACACTCGTCGAACAGAACTGGAATGGCCAATAGCCCGCACAAATTACACCTCTTACTACCTCACGCCGTCCCTCGGTCTTTCGCCGACCAAGCCAACCATATCCTCCCTCTCGAAAGTCTCCTACGTAGCAACAGGCTTCGAAGAGAACGACGGACGAGAAATCGGCGCCGTATCCCAGGGCTGGAAACCGCTCGTCGACACCTTCGACCTCTCGCAGCAAGTCTCATTCACCACCTCGCCCTTTGAAGTCGAGACCGAAATCACAGGACACATCACAGCACACCTCAATGTCTCTGTCTCGCCCACGATCCCTGGTATCTCACCCAGCGAGATCGACCTCTTCGTCACACTACGACACATCTCTGCAGCAGGCAAAGAAGTCTTCTACACCGGGACGGCAGGAAATCCCGTTCCGTTGTGCAAAGGCTGGCTAAGAACAAGCTTGAGGAAAGTAAACAAAGAGCACATTAATCATCGGGAGTGGCTGCCGCATCGGGATTACTTTTCATCTGATGTGCTGCCCGTTATTCCCGGTGAGGTGTATCCTGTTGATGTGGAGATCTGGCCCACGAATGTGGTGCTGGATCCGGGTAGTAAGTTGGTGTTTGAGGTGAGTAGTGGGGATACGCAAGGTTGTGAGAGGTTCAAGCATACAAGTCCTGCGGATAGGTGAGTTTTCCCAGTCTGCGCCCGGTCCCTGGAGAAGATGAGTGCTAACAATGGGTAGACCGAGAGAGAAGCTGGCTGGCATGAATCATATTCATTTTGGGCCGAGATATGAGAATTTTGTTACGCTGCCTGTGATTCCTGCCAAGTAGCCAGCGAGGAGTTGGCAAATGCACACTATAAGATTTTCTCTTTCTAGCATTACTTCCTGATTAAATGACCCTCCTTTGGCGGAATCTGAAAGTCGACAAGCTTTACAGAATCTAGAAAATTATACTTATATCACGCATTTTCTGTCTACTCCTTTCGAGCAACCTCATCTACGTGCCCTCTGCTCGATGAATTTGTAAGCAAATACGCTACTTTCCCTTCCGTACTCCTGTGCAACGAACCGAGTACTTTCGTACAACGGTCCATGACAGGTTGCCGGGAAGAGCGGCAAGTTGCCTCAACCTCGACCTTCCTCGATTCCCCGAGCTCAGCAGATGTTGATTCCGGATTTGGTGGGGCCGAGAATCAGGTACCTACCCCTCTTACTAGCGCAAGATACCCCTCAAATCACAGTGCCAGATATGGACAGCTCGAAGCAAGGTGCTCCGTGATCGCTGCATAAAATAACGACATACCAACTCATCTCAAGTCCAAATCAAACCCATCTTTGCAGCTTCATAGCATCAATTCTCCATTCCTTAAAACCATCAAAATGCCTCAATACCTCAAAAAGTCCACCGGCTCATCAGCCGGCTCAGCCTCCGCCCAAGAAACCGTAACCGCAACCGTAAAATCCGTCATCAGCGACATCCGCACAAACGGAGACACCGCAGTACGCAAATACTCCGAGAAATTCGACAAATGGTCACCTCCGTCCTTCAAACTCTCGCAGTCAGAAATCGAGGAGATCATTTCCTCGGTTCCGGAACAGACGATCCAGGATATCAAGGAGGTGCAGGGTAATGTGCGAGCTTTCGCGCAGGCGCAGAGAGACAGCTTGAAGGATTTTGAAGTCGAGATTAGACCTGGTGTGCATCTGGGACAGAAGAATATCCCTATCAATGCTGTTGGGGCGTACGTCCCCTCCTCCCATTCTAAAAAAAAAACAAAGAAAGCTAAAGCTGATATGTGTGTGAAGATATATCCCCGGAGGCAGATACCCCCTCCTAGCCTCCGCACACATGACAATCGTCACCGCAAAAGTCGCCGGCGTCCCCCACGTAATCGCCTGCACGCCGCCGATCTCAGGCCAGATCCCAGCTGCCACCGTAGCAGCAATGCACTTCGCGGGCGCAGACAGCATCTACATCCTCGGCGGCGTGCAAGCCGTAGCCGCGATGGCGGTCGGCACCCCCACAATCCCGAAAGTCGACTTCATCGCCGGACCCGGGAACGCGTATGTAGCGGACGCGAAGAGACAGTTGTTTGGAGAGGTGGGAATCGATCTCTTCGCCGGGCCCACTGAGATCCTGATCGTGGCGGACGAGGCCGCGGATCCGTTTACGGTGGCGACGGATCTGGTGAGCCAGGCGGAACACGGGCCTGACACGCCGGCGGTGCTGATCACGACGTCGGAGGAGGTGGGGAAGCAGAGTATTGCGTTTGTGGAGCAGCTTTTGGAGCGCAGTAATCTGAGTACGGCAGTGTTGGCGAAGACGAGCTGGGATGCGTTTGGGGAGGTGGTGGTTGTTGAGAGCTTGGAGCAGGCGTGGAAGTTGGCCGATGAGTATGCGAGTGAGCATGTGCAGATCTTTACTAAGGACCCACGCGAGGCGTTGCGGGAGATGAGGAATTATGGCGCGTTGTTTTTGGGGGAGAGGACGTGTGTTAGTTATGGGGATAAGGTTATTGGGACGAATCATGTGTTGCCTACTAGGAAGGCGAGTAGATATACTGGGGGATTGTGGGTGGGCAAATATTTGAGGACTGTGACGTATCAGGAGGTTAGTGATGAGAAGGCGAGTGGTGAGTTGGGGAGGTTGTGTGGTAGGGCTGCGAGAGCGGAACTGTTTGAGGGCCATGCGAGGAGTGGGGATTTGAGGGCGAGTAAGTACTTGGGAGATAAGTTTGAGTGGATTAAGTGATTTCTGGGGAGGTCTTTCCGGGCTGTTGAGAGATGTTTTGCTGTATATTCTGCGTGAATAATTATGAAACCTTAACTATTAAATATGACTCTCAAAAACATACAAGAGGCTCAGATGTATTATCTGTACCTCTATATCAACTGAATATTTAGCCATTATACTCATTTCCACTAGAAAGGGCAACTTGGGCAAAAGTGTTACTTAGTGACCTACTTTCACCTTCACGTGTTTTGCCCTTCCATCTCTTACTATTTCATCATCGGCTCAGTTCTCATAAATGTTATATAATAGCCGATCCCATAACTTATTCAAGCTTCTCTCTTTCTCTGCGACACATTCTCTTTTTAAGGAATCCTTCGAATCAGTAATAGACTCTTTGAGGCTGATTTATCACGTATACCAAACTGATAAAAAGGTGCAATACTCTCCTCGTCACAACCATATGTAACCCTTCGTTTCATTTCAAAAGATTACAAGAAGCCCTCATATTTATTCTTGCCTTTCAATGTGTACAAATTCAAATCTCTAACGTCACTTGTTGTGTTGTTCTTCCTCGCTTCCTCCCCTTACCCCTTAACCAACCTCGAAGCGAATCACGTGCCAACCTTCCTCCGTCCACTCGCCAATAAACAACTTCAAATGTCTTGCTTGAATCCTCGCGTCCCGATTCGCATTACCAAGTCTCAACATTACCCGGTTGCAACACACCCACATCTCCGTTGCGGCTCACCCACCGGCCCCACCCGTACCCCAACCACCAGCATGCCGCACAGCTGCGTGTTCCCCTCGTCACCCCAAAACCTCTCGGCTCCACCTCAACCCCTCTCTGCACCTCCTCTCCACAGCCCCTCACCAACTCCCTCCTTGGACGAGTATCTCGGTCCCGAACGTACCTCCAGGAGGAGAGTGCGGAAGACAGCAGCCTAGAATGCACCCCCAACATCCGAGGCGCGGGCGCGCTAAACGCTGCTACTGGCCGCGGTGCGAGGCTGCTACTTTACCTTACCTCCGGGTGCATGCTCGTCACTTAACTTAACCCTCGGGTCTTTACTGTAATTCCTGTGCCCTCTACCTACCTACCTTTTGCTCTTACCCAGTATCCGTATTTTTACTTTTTTGAGTTCGAAGGATGAAGCAACCGCTCGAGCAGATTCTAGGGAATGGGACGGAATCGAATAGCGTCACGCATGAGAATGCTGTGAATGGGAACGGGAATGCGGTGAAGGAGGAGGAGAAGGGGCTGAAGGTTTTGATTGTTGGTGCGGGGATTGGGGGACTGACTGCTGCCATTGCGTTGAGGAAACAGGGGCATGAGGTTTCGGTGCGTATTCCATAGCTATATTTACCCATCAGGATCGCGAGGTTGTGTTCTGACGAGAATGCAGATTTTCGAGCAGAGTCAGTTTGCGAGCGAGTTGGGCGCGGCGGTTCATCTCGCGCCGAATGCGAATGGGATTTTGAAGCGTCTTGGGATCCATGCGGAGGATTTTGGATCGAATCCTATGCAAGTTGTGAGTTTTCAGAGACGTGAGAAGTGGTGGAGGGGATGCTGACAAGGAGTAGTTGACCGAATGGTCGGCTGAGGGGGAATTGACGAGGCATATTGATTTGGAACAGCCGAATAAACTTTGGCAACATGTAAGTACCAACATGCTGAGAAACACGAGATTTACTCACAAAGTATAGAAATGGCTTCTTGCCCATCGAGTCCATCTTCACAACGCTTTGAAGAAGGCTGCAACAGACCCAGAAGGCGAAGGAAGGCCTGCTCAACTTTTGACTTCCAGCAGAGTCGTCAGCGTGGACCCGGAAACTGGAACTGTTACACTTGAAAATGGAGAAACATTCCAAGGAGACCTCATTCTCGGAGCAGACGGTGTCCATTCGGTAACCCGAAGAGTAGTCGCTGGACGAGACATCAAGCCTCACGGCTCTGGAAAGAGTGCATTCCGCTTCTTGATCAAACGTGAAATCGCACAAGAAGACCCCGTCACCGCAAAGTTCGTGCAAAAACCCGGCGAACTCAACATTTGGTACGGTTCGGATAGAAGAGTCGTCGTGTACCCGACTACCAACAATCAACTCCTCAATTTTGTGTGTATCCACCCAGAAGCGGAATCGGAAGCCGGTTCGGATACGTGGAACAAAGGAGCGAATTTAGACCAGATGTTAAAGATTTACGAGGGATTTGATCCGGCGATAGTGGCGCTGATTTCCAAGGCTGATAGGGAGAGTTTGAAGGCTTGGAAATTGCTGGATATGGAGGTTATGAGTTCTTGGGTTAAGGGCAAATTGGCTTTGTTGGGCGATGCTGCACATCCGTTTACGCCGCATCAAGGACAGGGTGCTGGACAGGCGATTGAAGATGCTGCGACTTTGGGTGTTGTATTTCCTGGTGATGTGAAGAAAGAGGAGATTACGGCGAGATTAGAGCTGTACCAGAAGATTAGGATGGAGAGAGCACATCGCATCCAGGAGTATTCTCGGATAGCAGGAAGTGACTTGAAAGAAGGGGTGAAGAATGACAGTAAGTCATCGTCCAGTCTGATTCCCTACGAGGCTAACCAGCTAGTGACCCAATACACAAACTACAACTTCGGCCACGACGAGTGGGACAATTCAACCCAAGAACTCCGCAAATGGACCTGGGCACGCAACCCCTCTCTCTACTGGCGGATGCCCATTGCTTTCGGTCCCATGCCCGGACCTCGACAATCACACTTCGGAGTCCCACGACAAGCAGAAGACTCCACCTTCACCACCGCATCCATCAAATTCAAGACCTCACGAACCGTGCTTCAAAACCTCTTCCCACACAGCAGCACCTCCTACCGCTTCAAGAATCCCGGGACCTTTGCCTACGCCTCATTCTCTCAAACTACCTTAGGCAAGATGGAATGGCTCGGCGGATCAGGCTACAAGCATCTTGGTCTGTACATCCACGGCGTCGACTACGTCAAGAAAGACGGGACCGTGATCTCCGGAACCTACATGCCACTCCTCTTCGAATCGCTCACGGATCCAATCGTCTCCGGGCGCGAGGAGCTCGGGATGCCGAAGCTGTACTCCTCGCTCGATATCCACCGGCGCGCGAACTCCTACCGCATCAACGCAGGCTGGGAGGGCGCCATCTGGGGGAACTTCGTGCTCTCGGATCTCGTCGAGGCGGATCAATCTCAAGAATCCGGCAAGATCTCCGGTGAAGACGATGATGGGATTCTGGTGTATCGGTATATCCCGAAGGTGGGGAGAGATTACAAGGGCCAGGCCGAGGCCGAGTATCCGGTTTTCGTGCCGTATGCGGAGGACTTCCCGACGCCTAGGCCGAAGAGGGTGTTCAAGTCTGCAAAGCCGAGCTTTAAGATTGATCCGCTGGATGTGGATGCCTTGCCTACCATGCATCATATTATTTCTAGACTGGCCGAGTTGCCGGTTTACGAGGTTGTGAGTGGGAAGGTTGTGGAGGGGGTGGGTGTTCCGGATGTTGCGGCTGCGAGGCGGATTGAATAGGGGGATTGTTTACTTTGGCAGCTGATTCTCGCTTGTTTATTCTTGTTATATTTTGATATTGACATCATGAGTTGGTAATTAGATGAAATTGAAATGATATTGGGTCAATTCACGATAATTTCCTCTGCCTATCAACAACTAAACGCCAAAATAGTTTACGCGTTCCTTTCTCCTGAATCACCTCTACAGTTTTCATCCAGACAATCTTCGTAATCCGCCGTGTGCCAGTGCTCAGTAACGGACTCTTTCGTCGACAACAGATTCGGCACAAAAGAAACCTCCCCCACACCCCACCTACCGACCCCGCCGTTCTAGACCCCTCAATTTATCTCACTTTATACAACTAGACCCTCAACCCCTCCGACACCAGCACCAACCCACCTCCCTCAATCACCTGACATGGCCTCCCTCGACAACTCCCTCACCGGCAAAGTCGCCCTAATCAGCGCCTCGGACTCCGGAATCGGCGCCCAGATAGCCCGCGAGCTCTCCTCCCACGGCGCCTCCATAATCCTCAACTACCCCTTCGCCTCCCTCTCCCCAAGAGCCCACGCTCTCGCCACCAGCCTCCCGACCCCAAGCATAGCCGTCGAAGCCGACCTCTCCACAACCACCGGTCCGAAGCAACTCATTGACGCGGCTGTTGCCAAGTTTGGGAAGATCGATATCTTGGTGAATAATGCAGGCATTGCAGTCAACCTCCCGTTCGAAGAACAGACGCTGGAGCACTGGGATGCATTGCTGAACTTGAATTGTCGAGGCACGTTCCTGCTCACCCAGGCTATCTTGCCGCATCTGAGCAAGACCGACTCACGGATCATCAACATCTGCAGCATCAGCGCGCGGGCCGCGCCGCCCATGCAGACAATCTACGCGGGCACGAAAGGGATGGTCGATTCCATGACGCGGGTTTGGGCCAAGGAACTACCGCCCAAGTATGGGTGTACGGTGAATAGTGTTAGTCCCGGGCCGACTAATACGGAGGGGTTTAAGGCTGCGGGAGAGGAGATGATGAAGTTGTTGCAGCCCGTGATTGAGAGTACCCCGTGTGGGAATAGGATTGGCGAGCCGGAGGAGATCGCGTATGCGGTGCTTATGTTGGCGTTGCCGAGGGCGAGTTGGATTAATGGCGTGCAGCTTATTGCTAGTGGGGGCCATTTTATGATGTGATGTCAATAGGTCGTGGAAGGGTAGTTCTCATGTATCTGTTATGCAAAATTGGAATTGGGGATGGGACTAGATTAAGTCTGAAAGAGTGCAATTTCTATTCTATCCCCGCCACACAAAACTGAACTGGGAGTGAGTTCAAGTCTGTTGAGCCAACTCTAGTCTATTCCTGCCACTCATGGACATTCTCCAACCCCTCAACACCCGACTTATCCCCCTCATCAAGAAACCCACAAACCCTCCCCACAGGATCCCACTTCCTCCTCACCTCCATCAACCTCTTCCCTTGCTCTGTCCCCCAAAACCTCGTCTTCCTAACCTGAAAATCTGAGTCCCCTAAATACGCACCCACACTCTCCCTCTCCACCTCCCTCATCACATCCGTCACCCACTCCCTACACCGCTGATCATCCTCCTCCTTCTCCCACACCGTATACAGCGCCATATAATGATCACTCTGCATCGACAGCGCCATATCCGGCAACTCCCTCCTCGAGCCCGGATACATCGAAAACCAAAGCGTAAAGGCCTTACTCCCCTCCGGCAGGGTCGTCATAGCTTTCCGCAGCACCTCCGTGACATCAGCATCGTTCTTAATGTAAGCGTTCTCGGCGATGTAGCGGTGGGAGTGCGGGTTCGCGAGGTCTTGGCCGCAGTACTCGTTTGCGAGACTTGTGGGTTGGGAGACGGCTTCCATGATGGCGCCCGGTGGGTGGCTGGCGTTGATGTGTGCGAGGGAGGCCTGGGCGGCGGACTCGGTTTGTTGGAAACAGAGGAAGGAGGTGAGGATGCGGGGGACTTGGGTTGTGGGGTCGATGATGCCGACTGCTACGGCTTCGATCGATTCGTCGCTTTCTTTTGCTGCCTGGGGAGGGTTAGATATTTTTTTGTGGATAGGAGGGGAGACGAACCTTTTGGACCCAGTCCATTACGACTTTGTATTCCGAGAGGGGGTAGATGAATGTGGAGTTCTTCATGGCTTTGAATGATTCTCGAGTTTTCAGATAGAACGCTGTCACAATTGCTGGGAACCCTGTGGATATGTGTAAGTAGGCTTTCTAGATCTGGAAAGGGTGAAGTGTGTACCTGGTCCAGCACCTCTTGCAGCCCAGAAGAGATCACTATTTTCCTGCTCATTGCAATGCAAGGCTGTTCCGTCCGCCGTCACCACATCAATCGCAGCAATCTGCTCGCATGCCCATCCCCAATTCTGCAACGGTCAGTACGGCAACAGAAGACTGAGCAGGATACCTACTTTGCAATTCCACCCCATCCCCCCTTGAAGCAAAAACCCACCTAATCCAACATCCGGACAATGCCCACCTCCAAACATCCTGCCCTTCCCAGATAGATGCTCAACGAGGATCCTCCCAGTAGTACTAGGCGATACCTTTGCAATTTTGGTCTCTTCGTCATACTCGATGAAGTTATACTTTCCCAGATCGATCAAGATGGCGTCGTCTCTGACTGACCAAGCTGCCCACGAATGGCCGCCAGATCGAACTGATACTCGGAGCTTCTCGGACTTTGCTAATTGAACTGCATTGATGATGTCTTGGACACAAGTTGCCTCGACGACGCCGTGGGGGTACCGCTTTGGTCGGCGGTGGTTGAAAACTCGGCCAACGCGAGCTTGCTCGTAGGTGGGGGAGTCACGGTAGATGACCTTGGTTTCGGTGGCAGTCATCTTGAGAAGGATGTAAATGAGTCAAAAAGTGAGTAATGAGTTGGTACAGTCTCTTTTTCTCACGTTTTCTCTTTTTGAGAGGCATGAGTTGAAATTTTGATAATATCTAGAAGTTTGGCACCCCACTCCTCCGCAACCGGGATGTTTCATCCACCCCGGATCAAACACCTTCTAATGCCGAATCCCCTCGGCGGTCTTGCTTCTCTTTCTATCGATGACTGCAGCATGTATCCTTGAAGAGTAGCTATCTCACTTTCCACATCCACTGAAGAGTGCATATCCCCGCAGCTCGGGATGTGGAGAAGAGGGGCCGGGTACTGGAGTTGGTTGGAGTGGTTGGCGGGGACCCCGGAAATTTCCCAGGCTTGCCGGAGTGGACTGCTCAGGGGGTGCTGACAGCTGCGAAACATGCTGAAGAACGCGCCCCTCGCCTCGAACACACACTTCACTCCACGCAACACATCGTGCCGACATCTCGTTATAACACGCGTCCTGTCGAGATCAGGCATCGCATCGAACCGTTTAATCTATTCTGTTTAGTGCCATCATACCAACCATGTCGAAGACCCTGGACCCTGAAAGCGTCCCCACCAGGGAGGCTGAAAATTCTGACCTGGAGCCTACCAAGACCGTTCAGATCGATGTCGATACCGCAGAACAGAAGCATCAAGTCATAAAGCGCATCCATACACTCGGCAGCGTCCGTCATCGCCATGAACACACCGGCCAGATCATCCTTATCCCAACACCGTCAAAGGACCCTAACGATCCTCTGAATTGGTATACCAGCTCTCATATCCTATCAAACACGGGCCTTCGCTGACATAACACACCCAGGTCTCAAAAAAAGAAATACTATTCAGCCTTCATCATCTGTCTCGCCATGATGATCTGCAACTTCCTTGCCGCTGGCCCAACCATTGCCATCGTTGAGACCGCCATGGACTTCTTCCCAAGCGCTTCCCAGCAGAAGGCGGCTCTGGGGCCCGCGATCAACAAAACCGCGTACTTCTTCACCACCACGGCTCTTCTGCAGGGCACTGGTAACCTGGTCTGGATGCCGCTCGTCAATAAGTATGGACGACGGCCGATTTACATCATTAGTTACACGATTTACTTGGCTTGTGCGATTTGGGCTTCGCAGACGACGAGCTATGGGAGCTTTTTGGCTTCGAGAATTCTGATGGGCTTTGGCTCGGGAGCTGCGGAGACGATGGCGCCGCTTTCTATTGCTGATATCTTCTTTCTGCATGAAAGAGGTTTGGTCATGGCGTAAGTCTGCTTTGTTTCCTCGATGAATTGTTTACTAACTCGTGATCAGTATGTACAGCTGCGCTCTTGTCTCTGGTGTGTCAGGTGGCATTATCATTGCGGGGTAAGAAACTCCCCCATACCTCTTGGAAGTAATACTAATCCCACCAGTCTTATTACAATCAACCATCCATGGCGAGTGATTTACGATGTGGCAATAGCTCTCATCGCCTTTACCCTCATCCTGGCCTTCTTCACCTTCCCGGAAACCGTCTATCTCCGCCCCATTGAAATCGACGTCGAACACGAGCCTGTCCTCACAGAGAAGGGCGACGAACCCAGCGCTGTTCCGAGCGACTCTACCACCTCCATCCCACCCAAGAAAACCTATCTCGAATCCCTCAAACTCTTTACCGGGACCTACACCGAAGAGACCTTCTGGCGCCTCTTCGTCCGCCCCTTTGCACTCATCCTCCTACCTCCCGTCCTCTGGTGTTCCCTTGTGCAGTCCGTCACCATCGGCTTCATCGTCGCCGTGACCTCCAACGTCGCCTCCGCCTACGCAACAGCCTACAACATGCAGCCCTACGAGACCGGCCTATGCTTCATCGCTGCCATCATCGGAGCGCTCGTCGGCATCTTCTGCGGCGGGTACTTAGGTGACCGCACCGCGGATTTCTTCACCAAGCGAAACGGTGGCATTCGAGAGCCTGAAATGCGCTTGCCGGCCATGATGTTCAGCCTCATCTCCACGCCGCTGAGCTTGATCCTCTATGGCGTCGGCATTCAGGATAAGCTGCATTGGATGTGCCCTACTGTTGGCTTGGCTTTGTTGAATTTCAGTATTGTGCAAGGCACGAATGTTGCGCTTGTTTATACGATTGATGCGTATAGACCAATTGCCGGGGAAATCACGTTGACGACTATGGCGTTTAAGTGTAAGCCCCTCCCTCCCTTCACCCCACCAATCTCATCACACTAAACTAATCGTGACCAGCGGCATTTGGCTTCCTGCTCTCATTCTACACCAACCCCTGGATCGAGAAGAGCGGCTATGTGAATGCGTACGGTGCGATGGCAGGTATCTCGGCCGCGGTGCTGATCTTCTGGGTCCCGCTGTATATCTGGGGAAAGCGCATCCGGCACGCGACGTGGCATTGGAGCGTCACCAGCTACGTGCACTGGGACGAGGATCGCGAGGTTGGAGAATAAATCTGTCCTTTCCCCTACCTCTCTGCTACCCTTGGAAAACTTCGAGCTTGGGACTTCTGATAATCTAGTTTATAAGTAAATTTAACTAAAGCATTGAATGAGAATCAATCTCCACCCAACCACATGAATTCCAATTCTATGGCCTATGATAATGAAGTTTCATAGGTAGGCACGGAAGGTACATTATCTCAATCCAGCACCATGCATAACCGCCCGCCCTCGCTTCCGCACTCCCCCTATTGGCTCCCCCCACACTCTCGCTAGCAGACACCACTCACCCATTGACACATCTGCGTGCAGCCCAACGTACACCTCACGGTTCGTTGTGAATCACGCAACGACACCACGTCGTCAGGTCAGGCGTCTTGCAATTTCTCGCGTCGAGGGTGATTCGTGCCCGATGGCAGTTCCATTCCTTTCCTTTCCTCTCACATTCCACTCTTGCTTTCTCACTTTCTCATCTTCAAGCAAGAAAGAAACCCATTTTCGACCCCCCTGGGTAGGAACATACCTTCTTAGTGCAATTGCAATTACAATTGCATTCCTACAGTCTACTACCCCCTTTCAGGACTAGATTACCAAGAGAGAGATACACAGGACATCAATCAGCATGTCAGAAACCGAGCCCCAACCAATCGAACCGGACACCTCAACCGAGCACAAGATCGAAGGAGGCAAAAGCAAGCGCGATTCTGCGGTTGTGATACCGAGTGATCCGGAGACGTCGTCTGAGGAGCAGGAGGGGACCGGAGAGGAGGATTCTACTGAGGACGAGGAGAAGGAGCCGGAGGTGAAGAGTGGTGAGGAAGCTGAAGCTGAAGCTAAACCTGAAGTTGAGGGGGCCAAGGAGCTAGAGGGAAAGGAGGAGGGCGGAGGGGAAGCTGAGGGCGAGAAGAAGGGTGATGAAGCCCATGGAGGGGCGGAGGGGCTAGCAGAACCGGAAGCGGAAAAGGAGAAGGTGGAGGAGAAAGTGGAGGCAGAGACCAAAGACGAGGAAGCAACACCGCATCTTTCACCTACTGAGCCAGAAAACAAGGTGGAGGAGGAGGAGGAGGAGGAGGATGGGGTGGATGATGATTCTATCTCCACGACTGTGGAGACGGGCGAGCCGATTGAGGATGTGGCGTTGAAGCACAGTGGGGAAGGGGAAGAGGGAGAGGGAGAGGGTGGGAAGGAAGGGGGTGAAGGGGGAGGGGAGGAGAAAGTAGAGGAGAAGGCAGAAGAGAAAGAGGAAGCGAAGCCTGCTTCGGGTGAAGGTGAGACGGAGAAGACGGAGCACCTGGCGGAGACCAGCGAGCCAGTAGCTCCAGAAGAGAAAGCCGAGGAGGAGACTCCTAAGGTTGAAGAGAGAGGGATTGACGAAAATGCTGCTGATGAAAAGGAGGAGCCTGAAGAGATCTCGACACCAAAGACTGCGGACGACGAAGAGACCCCAACACCAAAGATTGCCGAAGAAGAAGAAACCAAAGAGACACACAACCCTGACGAACCACCCACGATCGAGCCCGAAGCTCCATCAAAGCCAGAACACGAAGAACCTCCAACATCCACCGAGCGCGAACTCTCAGCCCCCACAGACACCAAACCATCAGAACCCACCTTCACCCAAACAACTCCAACACCAGCACCAACACAAAAACCTACACCCACACCACTCCAACTCTCACGCGCCAAATTTCGGCAAGCGCTCAATATGCTGATACAACTACTGTCCGAAGCAGAGGATGATGAAGGAGTCGTGCATCTGAATCTCAATGATAAGGAGAGCGAGTTGCGGAAGGTGGTTAGGATGCTAGGGAAGAGGTTGGAGGGGTGGGAGGAGGTGGAGAGGGAGGTGGAGTGGAGTGCGCTGGTGGGGGTGTTTGAGGAGAGGAGGGAGAAGGAGTGATGGGGAAGGTAGGGAGGAAGGGGAAGCTTGTAGGTTAGGGAATTGTGAGATATACTGTATGTTCTCGTCTGCTTGACGATGGTTTCAATCGGGGGAAGGGAAAGGGGGTCTGGGAAAGGCTCGCATTGTAGGTTAGGTACAAATATCGAAAACAAGGGCTTACAACATACATTGCAACTTCCCATCGGCCGCTGGTGGTTTCACTTTGGGTAAAGTAGGGACTATGTACTCCAGGCTTCCACCGCTTGCGAATCACGATGTTTAAATTACTGAGATGCTTATGAATCGGGATTGATTACTCAACTAGACTGATAAGCCGCAAATTAAAAGAATGGATCGACACGAACCTTGTTTTCTTAATGTTGACTCTTTACTTAAACAACCGATTTCGAAGCGTGTAGTCTCATCGCTGTTAGAATCCTATGAGATCCATCATACCGCAGCTTTCAGCATCAGTTTAAAATGGTTTTGACGTTCAAGTTTTGCAGTAAAATTCAACACATGGCGAAACTTCTCGATTCTGCCAGAAGAGTTGATCATAGCGGCCGCCATAGGGCTGATTACTCTACAACTCCATGATCACTAAATGTGCCCGATGCTGCTATCTCCCTGTTACGGCCGTGAAAATCGGCAGTTTGGGATATCTCTGCCGAATCAAAAACCTCACTCCCTAGCGAATGCGGATTCAGTGGCCAATGACAATGCGACAAGCCACGCTCAGGGCTGACAACAGCACCCCTGAAGCGAGCTGCAAGCGACAAATGGCGTTCCATTGGCTTCATCTACGAGCCGATCTTATGTGGGAGGGCTGAATTTCACGCGCTTACCTTTTTGAGATGGAGGTATATGTTTCGGAGCAATGTCGTTCCCGATTTCCTGATCCGGAAGATGCTATGTGTCTACCAGCTTACATCTGCGGTGTATTAAATCTGAATCCTCCTGCACTCTTTCTGCCCCGACGATTTCAAGTCCTTTCTGAAAAAAGAAACCACCTTTCATTGCAACACCTTATAGCTTTCCCACTCTTCACGGAAAGAAGCTTTTTTTGTCTTTGAATAATATTTGCAATGTCTACAACGGAGTCTGAAAACAAGGAGCTGGGAGTTTTGCCTGCCTCAGATTCTCCCTCTGACGTCGAAAAAGGTTCCAACGCTGCTACCGAGGAAGAAAGGCCGTTTCAACGCAACATTCCTAAATGGCAGTGGATACTGGTGTGTGTAGGACTTTATCTCGGTGCCATGCTGTATGGGCTCGATACAACCATCTCTGCTTCAGTACAAGGTCCCATTCTCGCATCTCTCGGAGAGATTGAGAAGCTAGCTTGGGTTGGGATCGGATTTCCCATGGGCTCTGTATCGGTCATTCTCCTCCTTGGATGGTGCTACGCCGTCTTCGAGATCAAATACCTTATGATTGGTTCCATTGTCATATTTGAAACTGGGAGTGCCCTTTGTGGTGCATCTCCTACTATGAATGCGATGATTTTCGGTCGAGTTATAGCTGGAATTGGCGGTGCTGGAATGTATCTTGGGTCAGTCAATCCTATCTGCACATTTGCTGCTTGATCTCTAAAGCGTTTGATGGAACCACGCTGATACTTGTATAGGGCTTTGACATATATTTCAGTCTTCACCCCTCTCTCCACTAAGCCGATTTACAACGCACTCATTGGACTTTGCTGGGGAACAGGCTGTATCCTTGGACCGATCATTGGGGGTAGCTTCGCGGTATCTTCAGCCACCTGGCGATGGGCCTTCTACATCAATCTCCCTCTCGCCGCCCTCCTTTCTCCAGTCTACTTCTTTTACTTCCCAAAGCACAACCCACAGCCTGATACCTCTGGGCCCACCAAACTCGCCCGAATCGACTGGGTCGGCGCAGTCCTTAACGCCACAGTCTTCACACTCTTCCAAGTCGTCCTCACATTTGCCGGCAGCACATGGAAATGGAACGCCCCTGGACCCATCGCTCTCTGGTCCGTATTCGGTGCCGCCCTGATCGCCTACATAATCCAACAAACATTCTCTCTCTTCACCACCCCCTCACGCCAACTTTTCCCCATCCACTTCCTCAAATCCCGCACCCAAGTCCTCCTCTACATCGGCACCGCAGCTTCCTCAACAGGTCTCTCCATAGCCGTCTACTACATCCCACTCTTCTTCCAATTCACGCGCGGTGACTCCGCCATCCGCGCCGCCGTCCGTCTCCTCCCCCTGATCACAATCGTCATCTTCTGCGTTATGCTCTCCGGCGGCCTCCTCCCCATCGTCGGACGCTACTCCCCACTGTACATCCTCTCCGGGATCTTTATCCTCATCGGCGCATCCCTCATGCACACGATCAAGGTCAGCACATCGACGAGCGCCATCTACGGCTACGAAGTCTTGACGGCGATTGGAATCGGGCTTATAATGCAAACCGCCTACTCCGTCTCAGTCACCAAAGTAAAGCCCCACGATATCCAGAACGCAATCGGGTTCATCAACGTAGGACAAATCGGAACGATGGCGATTGCGCTGTCGATTGCTGCGTCGATATTCCAGAATAGGGGGTTGATTAATTTGAAGGAGGCGTTGAACGGATATGGGCTTAGCGAGCAGGAGTTGAGGGGTGCGTTGGCGGGGGTGCAGAGTGCGGTGTTGATGGGTGGGGATCAGGTTGTGAGGGCGAAGGCGGTGGAGGCGATTGTGAAGACGATGGATAGTATTTGGATTATGTCGATTGTGGCTGGGGCACTGAGTTTGGTTGCGGGCTTGCTGATGAGGCCCGAGAAGGTGGTGTTGGATATGGTTAGTGTCTGAGGTTGATAGGAGAGTTATGGGTGGGGAATCTGGTTCGAAAAGACAGGAGTTCTTGAAAGGGATTAGAAGGGAGATGGGTGATGAGAAATATATATTAGTTATGATCAAGCGAAGTTTTAATCTGGGAATATAGAAGGTAGTAGAGTCTAATATATAGAATTTATAATTTGACGAATAACTCGAGCTGTGAATGTTTCGAATTCGTTCTCTTAGCTATGAAACGGCATTCGCACTTGCTAGAAGTTCACTACCCATCACGTCAACATTCACTGGCCATAACAAAAGTACCACCATGTGAAAATTGAGAGAAGTGTCTGGGTAGTGGAGGAGGAAGGGGTGTTCTTAGGAAGACGATTTGTAGGGGTAAGCGAGTGGACGGTGGGTGGTGTGGAAAGGGGCTTAAGCGAGAGATTTGTTGATAGACTTTCCGACTCTGTGTGCTGCTGTTAGTGACATGCCATATCACATGAATGCATCTCCATCGATTACTGCCAAATTTGTGAATCTAACAATTCAGAATGCAGGGTCCATCTAAAACTCAACGCAGATTATTCACGACAAGTCTTTAAAGCAGGTTCCAGAGGCCTAGGATACCAATTTCCTCTCGCTACGATTTGCTTTCCAAAACCTTAGACAAGCCATCCCACTTTGACTTCTGAGACTGCAAACCTGTTATCGCATACTTGAAGTCGGTCAGAGCGCTACGGAGCATTCCAGGAAAGAAAATCATCAACATGGCGTCAAAATCAAGGGCGCAGAAGACCTTTGATTTCGACCCGAGGATAGTCGACTGCTGGACCTGTTGCAGAGTAAGTGCCACACTCACTCCTGTCAAACATCAAGCTACATAGCTAACCTCTCTCCCTAATAGTGTGGCAAGCCAGACAATGCGAGAGAGAACAAAAATAAAAAATGCAAATATATGGGTAACCCCACGACAGGCAGGCCTTGCGGTCACGAACTCTGCAGCAGCTGCCCAGTTGCTGAATACACGGTGGCGGGAGACATCAAACACACAGTTAAAAAGGTCAAAAAAGTCATTCGTCGTAAATGAAGGTTCCCTTTTGGTGGTTGACGGTGCGGGGTGTGCCGTTGATATGTGAGTGCTGGGAATGAATTATCTCGCGGTGGATGTCTGATTGTGGATATCTGTTTCAGAGCTCACGAATAAATCTTTGGTTTTGAATTAAACTTCTATTATTGATTGAGAAATCTTGACAAAGAACAATGTGACTCTGATTGTAAAATTTTGTAGCGATTCACGATCAATTCGCGTAAGGTTTCTTTGTCCCTTCATTCCGAGTTCAGACCTCAAATATTCGGAATTCTTTCAACTCTAGACGGATTTTTCCTTGTCATACACCAGATACCGCCTCTACGTCAATCAAATTGCGAGTTATATTACAGAAACAATGCCTGAGCCGTCTAAGCCACCAGCGACAAAATCGAGCAGTGAGTACCGGTACACATGGGTCTGCTGCATGGTACGTATCCTCATGTAAACTTGGGGGTATGAAGCAGGAGGCTTGGGGCTAACAAAGACAAGTGCGGGAAATACAATGGAACGGATGATTATTTCCGGTCTGGGGAGACGTGCAGAGATTGCGAATACAAGAAGGTGAAGCATCAGCAGTGCAGCAGGTGCGAATTCTTTGAGAACAAGCAGTCATGAGAGCGTAGGACTTGATGAATGATGGGGAGTTTGGAGATACTAGCAGTCTGGACGGGGTGAATGGGCAATGGCGTTCTACCTGCAAGTGAACTTTATTGAGCAGGTTCCTGCAGTATTCACTCTGAGAGCTAGATGGCCCAATTTGTGAGCTCACTGAATAAATTTTAAGTCAATCGATGTCTCTTCCAATCCTCTGTGTGCACAAAATCATGTGATTCCCTGCAAGAAACTAGACCACTTCACTTCAAGCAAGTCAATCTCATGAGATACGAGTCACCTTCAACTAAAACCTTCTAATTTTTAAACGATTTTTCTCACACCTTCACTCAACTTCCTGAGCAATTTACCCACAAATCCTGCTTCATCGCCAACTCTTTCCTCAAGGTCTCTGACTCAGATAGCACCACCCTCGTCAACTCATCCATCGAGCCTCATCCTTCTACGACATCTCCGCTGGACAACCTTTCTCGTACTATTCCAACTACGAATTCGATCTGAGTGCAAAACTGCGCTACTTCACCAACACGATCAATTACTGGCAATTCGCACTCCACCATGCTTTTTCGACTAAAACGTCGACTGGTGATCGAATTAATTGCCAGAGAGCGTTGGTGCGCGCAACTTAAGTGAGTGATTACGAGTGAACTAATAAACTTCACTGGAATATTAATCATCCAGCGTCTCCGACAGGGCAAGCCAAGTTTCCGCTGTGCCATCTTCCTTTCGGCAGGCTCCCCTGCTGTTGACTTTGAATCTCTCAGAGAGGGACACAACGTAGTTCTCCCCCTGGCGAAGATGGCGGAGGTTATTGACATGCCTACGGTTCACGTGTGGGGGAAGACAGATCCCTACGCTGATGCGGCACGCGAGTTGAGCATGTTATGTAGGTCGGATACCAAGTCAGTGTTTGTTCATTCGGGTGGACATGAGGTCCCCGGTGCTGGCTCCAAGGACGCCGTAACTAGCATTGTCAATGTCATTCGCCGAACAACTCTGTTGGCTCAGAGTTGACCCCGAGAACCAAGTTGTGTTCAAATCAGACTGATAGGTGGAAACTATAGGATTGGTCATATAAATAAATGATATTGTGTTACTCATCTAGTTCAGCCTTCCAATTTTTTTAACCCTTACCGATCAATGCGTTGAAAAATATTCAATTAACCTTTCCGCAAACGGAAGCAAGAGCGTCTTTATACATCCCTGCTTATCTTACTTCATTCTGTGGCCTACTACATGTTCTGAGCATCCCAAATTGGCTTAGTTCTACCCTTGAACTGTATATCAAAACTCGCCTAGACGCCGATATATCTTCCTCTGCTCGCTAGCCCCGAACTGACACATCCACCATCTCACAAAACCCACTACGTCCGGACCTCAATCCCACCCTCAAGATTAAAATAGCTGGGCGTACAACCCACCATAGCCGCTCCCCTCGTCGCCCCCCCTCCTCACTATCTGGCTTGCCCAGTCCTCAGCCCCCTCCCTCGTCGGCACAACCACAAGCGGCTTCCCCTCAGCGCGAAGCCTCGCTTCCTTCAGGATGTACGCGCACTGCTTGGCCATCGCGTCGGCGCAGAACAGGTAGTTGGGGCTATTAGCTGCTTGCTGCAGCCCGAAGAGGAAGAGGTTGGGAAAGTTGCGGTCGAGGACGCCATGCAAGGTTGACGGGCCGCGGGTGGCCCATTCTTGGGTCATGGAGCCGTGAGGGCCGGTGATGGTCAAGTTTCCTTTCTCGGCGGGCGTGCCGGTGAAGGGCGTGCGGAAGCCGGTTGCGAAGATGATTATGTCGACGGGATAGGCCTGGTCGCCGATGATGAGGGAGTCTTCTGTGAGGTGTGAAGCACCTTTGCCATCGGTATCCAGCAGCGTCACGTTGGGGCGGTTGAAGGCTGGTAGGTACTCGTCGTGGAAGCAGGGCCGCTTACACCATGTCGGATACCAGGCTTGCAGTTTCTTCGCAACAGCAGGATCTGTTACGACTTGAGCTGCGCGTGCTCGAGCTGCAGCTTGGCGGGGAAGATCAACAGCGCGGAGCCTCCTCATGTATGCGGGAATTTCCTGGACGGTTTGCGGGCGCTCGGAGAACTTGTAGCCCAGCCCAGCAGTCAAACCAATTGCGCGGGTCCATTCATCGCCGACAAGATTGATGGGGGGCGGCGCCATAATCGTGAGGTGCTGGTGGAAGTTCCGGATGCGTGCACGCTGCCAGCCCGGGCTGTTCGCGACTTCTTTTTGGAACCATTCGAAATCGGTCTCGCGTTGGTCGCGGCGGAGGATTGTGGATGGCGTACGCTGGACGACATAGAGCTGCTTTGCCCAGCGGGCGACCTGTGGGACAACTTGAACAGCTGTGGCTCCGGTCCCGATGATGGCAACTCGTTTGTCCTTGAGCTTCTCAAGTGAGGCATCGGTGGGTGAGCCGCCGGTGACTGAATAGTCCCAGCGCGCAGTATGGAACATTTCGCCTTGGTAGTCGAGGATCCCAGGCAAGCCAGGCAGTTTGGGCCAGTTGAGCACCCCGTTCACCATGGCCACGAACTGTGAGCGGATATTGAGGGTCTGCGCCGGCTGTCCTGTGCGTTGCTGCGTGAGTTGCACTTGCCACTCCTTTATCCTTCATCCCACTCCAGCTTCTCGGCTTTGGTCTGGAACACGGCGCTGCGGGCAATGTTGTACTTTTCAGCGATCAGGTTGGCGTAATTGCGGATCTCCTCTCCGCTAGAATAGCGGTGTTTGGGAATATATCCTGTTTCCTCGAGAAGCGGAAGGTAGCAATAGCTCTCGATGTCACACATCAATCCCGGATAGCGATTGTAGTACCATGTGCCGCCAAAGCCACCCCCGCTCTCAACAATGCGAAGATCTTCAGGTCGGATACCAGCCTCAACCATACGCACTGCATAGAGCAAACCACTGAAGCCACCACCAAGGATGAGTACCTGGGTGCGGCTGTGCAGGAATTGTGTCTTGATGTCCGTGATTGAGGCGACATCGACCCATGGATCCTCACCGAATTTCTGGAATTTGGCGGAGAGGGAGATATCGACGTATTGGTCATTGCCCTCGGGGCGCAGTCGCTTTGCGCGCTCCTCGACATAGCGTTTGTCGACTTGCGATTGGTCAAGTCCTCCGATGTCCGCGTCATTGTGAACTTGGGTTGCCCCCGTGATCTTGATGTTGTTTAGGGGAGACATCGTAAGTGTAAGAAAGATAAGATGGTGATTGAGCTGATTTGAAGTGTTCCTGAAGTTCAGCGTTGGGCTATTGGTACAGCTCGGCTGCAAGGCTTACAACTTTTGGTGATGCTCTCAAAGTTTTCTAACTAAAAACCTAAAAAATATAGAAAAGGTGAGCAACGGAGCAAGTTAAATAGGCTGGGAGATCTAAAAAGAAGCCCCATCTCAAAACGGAGCATCAAGGCCAAGTAGCTCCGCATGTTCACGCTCCGAGACTTGAGTAGGAGAATAGGAGCTTGGAGGACGCTCCGATTCTTAAAGAAGCGATCAGAAGAAAGGAATTCATATTCCATTCCGAATTCCGGACTTATTGTTGCTCCGATCACAAGTAGGAGGGTAGGAGCTGAGGATGCTCCGACCAGCGATTCAAGCTCAGGACTTGGAATGATAGTAGGAATAGACCTCACTCCTAAGGGGGCCTTAAGAGTGAGGTCAACCCCGACTACGGTATTAAGGGCAGAGGAAAGCGGTGCCATAGGTTAACTGCACGTGACTTCAACCTCCCCAACCTGACCCGTGGCTTCGTTGACCGGCAGAGTCACCTCCCTCCTAAGTGACTCTGGATCAACTCCAACTATCAAGGTTTGAGACTGGCGGGCTTGAGAGTCCATGTTGTAGAGAGTAGAGGTTGGTTGATCGACCTCGGCAGAAGGACGGCATCATCGCTTAATTCAGGGGCTAATGCATGCTTCCGTGAGCAGCATCTCAAGCCCCTAAGTGCTCTCCCGCAGCTCTAAATCCATATACCTGCCTGCCGACTGAATCTCAAGCTTGGGAAATGATTTTCATGAAATTCGGAAATTTTGCTCGTTCTCAGAGGGGACTGATCCAATGGATTGCTTGGATCGCGCACGAAAATCGTCATCCTACGTTGAATCCTTTTCATGATCTGGGGTTAGAGATTTGAAAATTACACTTTGAAATAGACGAAATGAGCCGTAGAACATTATATTTCTACTACCCTGTGCGAATTCATTAAATATATTAACAAAACTTAGATACCAGTATTTACCGAAAGCGAAGCCCATGTCAGAGTGTTTAGGATGGATCATCTGCGGAATCATAACCTGTATGCTCAACGTTTGCTTTTCGATCTCGCTTCGATGCATGCTTATTAGAGCAGCAAAATCAAAATAAACAAAATCCGCCCTGTTACCTCTAGCTCTTTAACTTCGCCTTCATCGTGGCTTCATGCACGATTATGAGAGTTGCAGGAGACAGCTGAAATCCGTCCTCGAGGTCAAACACTATTTGACGGTCTCGACCTGACTGCAAGACAATCATTCCCTGTCTAGCGTGTTCAAGTATTAAATCAGACCGTGTCAAGGCTACTTAAGAAAGCTCGCCGCCAGTTGAAAATTAGAAATGGTGGCCAACAAACACATCAACTCGCTTCAAATCATATCCAATTCAAAAATATTCAGAAGCAACCCGCAATGGCGCAGCCATCGAAGCAGCAAAAGAAAACAGTTCTCATCACAGGCTGTTCAGACGGCGGTCTCGGCGCCGCACTCGCGATAGCCTACCACTCATCCGGCCACCGCGTCTTCGCCACCGCGCGTACTCCCTCGAAAATGGCCTTCCTAACCTCCCTAGGGATCGAAACCCTACCACTAGACGTCTTATCCGAAGAATCCATAACAGCCTGCGTCTCCTCGGTCAGTAAACTGACAGGCGGCACACTGAACGTGCTCCTCAACAACGCCGGCGCGCAATACAACATGCCGATCTCCGACCTCTCAATCCCCGAGGCCAAGAAGATCTTCGATCTCAACGTGTGGTCCTGCATCGCTGTTATCCAGGCCTTCCTCCCTTTGCTGATGGAAGCGAAAAATGGTGCCATGGTAGTGAACCATACGTCCGTCGGCTCGATAGCTGGGCTCCCGTTCCAGGCGGCGTATAATGCGTCGAAGGCGGCTTTAGCTATGTTCTCGGATATTTTACGGCTGGAGTTGCAGGCGTTTGGTATCAAGGTTGTGGATCTAAAGACGGGGGGCGTAAAGTCGAATATTCTCGCCAATTTGACGCATACTGAGTTACCGTCGGATTCGATTTATGCCCCTGCGAGAGAAGAGGCGGAGAGGATGTTGTCGGGAGAGAAGTTGGGGGCATTAAAGGGAACGTTTGTGGATGCTGATGTTTGGGCGAAGGGTGTGGTGAAGGATCTCACGAAGGCGAATCCGCCGTATCAGATATGGCGGGGTGGGAGTGCATGGTTGGGCCGACTTGGGGCTTTGTTGCCCGTGGGAATGTTTGATGGGGAGTTGAAGAAGATTACTGGGTTGGATGATGTTATTCGGAAGATCGGGGAGGCGAAAGTGAATACTGCTGCGTCAGAGCCGTAGAACAAAGAGTCGAGATTATTGTTGAAAGGGTAGATATTTGCTCGAAAGTTCGGCTCCTCTAAGCTGCATATAACTGTTAATCTAATTGGCAGTAATTGCACAAGAGCTTTTGTTGTGTAGCTGGGCTGCGTTTGGCCATCGAGACATCTTATACCCTCCTGTTGATCATCTTCTTGATTGAATGCATGGGGAACGAATCAATGAATGTTCACGTCATTTACTTTGTTTTCTATTTCTTTCTCTGTTCTTCGTCTTGACCTCTCTCGAATATATGTTATATATGTGAATTTCCCTTTCCACAGACTGCATCATAGCCAGCTTGAAATCTGAGACGATATTGCTCAACCAGCATTTTGGCACTTGCCACTAAGTACACTTCAATTTCTCAGGCACTCGCCATTAGATCTAGCAAAGAAAGCGAAAGATCGATTAGAGAGACAGAAGCCCTGGTCGAATTCTTTGCAAAACGCGGCACTTGGTCACTATCGCCGATCAACAATCTTCAACACACGAAATGGGAAGAATTTCAAGGAGATAGAGATCATTAAGGCGTATTTCAGGCTTTTCGACCACCCGTTCTTCGGAGGTGGTCTATGTGATTACGGTGAGATAAAGCTAAAACCCAAGACAGCAGATGATGTATTGGGCCTTTGCGAAGAAATGAGCACCTGGGCGGAGTTTTTCGATGGTAAAACCAGGGAGGTGAAGTTTTTGATCAAAATCTGGACTATAAATGACATGGTCGATGAGCGAGAACGGCGGCTTGATCAGCTTGGTACCATGGTTCATGAGATGATCCATGCTTACTTTGCCATCTACGCCTGTCATTAGAGGCCGTTCACGGAAAAGATAGATCATATGGGGAAAACTAGACACGGATTTGCATGGCAAGACGCAGCTTATGGTATTGAAACGGCGGCGGCAGCGCTGAGATATCTGAACTTGCCCCTCAATATAGGCCGTCGTGATACTCTGTGTCGCAATCTTGTCAAGTGTAAAGGGAATATGGAGATTGGCTTGTTGCTGTGGGGGATGTGGTCTCACGAGATTACGTTCCGAGATGGGGAATAGCGGGTGTACAGCGTTCAAACAACTCGTGAATAATCAAGCATGTCCAGGCTTAATCAGTCAACGCATCAGTAATAACGTACTTCTCACTTTAGATAAAATCTTTGAACCATATTTCCTCTTTGAGTCAATACATTGTGGAGATTAGGATTATGAACCGATGGCACACGATGTCAAGTTATTCTTTTGCCCAGTAAATCTCCATAGATAGTGCGTTATCCGACGTATCTCTGGGATGAGGTCTATAAGAATATCGTTAATCTCAGCTCAGACGCACCCAACTTCAAGTTGGCAACTGCTTTCTCAGCAAAGCACTCGCAGAAAATCATCTGATAGCACAACGAAACAAAAGCGCCACTGAAACTCAACATCAAAAGAGTCTATCTCGAGTTCAGCCATCTGGAAGACTAAACTTCGCTCATCTCAAGGAAGTGCTTCATCCTTTTCATAATGGCTTCGTCGAGTAAGGAAGATACCCTCAGGCAGTGGGGATTTGACAAGAAAGGATGGAGCAGGGTTTTCCCTAAAGATAAAGAGATGTCCAAGTTTCCACTCCTTGAAAACAAAGGATGGGCCCAGTCTCTTGCTGGAGGTAGCACAATACTTCCGAAGTGGGATCCGAGAAGGAGAGATGGAAGGCTCTCTCTCCTTGAAGGTGACAAGATACCTTCGAAGAGGGGATCCGGAAAGAGAGGATGGAACGCGTCACTACCTGAATATGAAGATGTTTTTAAGAAGTGGGAAAGGGAGAAAGAAGAAAGGGAAGGTGTTTCACGCAAGTAGGGAGAGTTAAATAAGCTGGGAGCTGATACCAGCAAGAAATTTTCGCTGGAGAAGTTAGGGAAGAGACTTTACCCGTGGGTGCCACCAAGCAGTGGAAAGGGAGAGAAATCAACCCTACCGCCAAAGAAGCCGAATTACTCATCCGAGAAAACCACTTCTACTTCTGAATTGGCGTTCGACCCGAAGAGAAAGCTGACTAGAGGAAGTCACACTCTGGTGGACTTGGCAAGGCTTGCTGTGCGAAACTCCCAGAATCGTGGAGCCAGATTGACCTCACTTCAACAACAAGCTCTTAGAGCATTTCGAAATGTGGGCATCGTCCCAGATGAAACATCTACTAGGCAAATTATCAGGATATACGAGCCCATCTTCGACAAGTTGTTTTTTCTTGGAAGCCTTGAAGGAAAGCTGAGCATTACAGCAACAGGCGATCCAGCTACACGGAGCGATGAGAAGATTCACGGTATGGCATTTCCAGCCACCGATGGAGCTGATATAGAACTCAATATTCATGGCGAAGGAGGACGACAGAGGATCCTACAACACGTTGCAACCCTACTGCATGAGATGATTCATGCTTTCTTTATGGTCTACATGCTGCCGAAATATTACCGTGAAAAAACGTTCAGGAGCTACGGATATGATGGGCATGGTCAGTATTGGCACGACATCGCATATGCATTATAGAAGGCGGTGAACGGCTTGGGAGGTGTACAGCTAGACCTGGGCCGTAGTCGTGCAATATGGAGGAGATGGCTAGGGGAGAGCAGATAGATCCGAGGAAGTGGGGTATGAACGTCCAAAGAAACCAGGCAGCCCCTCCGCACGTGCTCGTTGCATATCAAACTCGGATTCTGCAAGGTCGAAAACTCGCAGTAGCGTGGCCACCGGGACAATAAAATTACTAGTAGAAGAAGATGAGAGCTTTGGTATTAGAACTTGGATAATACATGGAAATTGTCTTTCTGCCCCGTGTTTACTTAGTCGCATGGTAATTCGATGTTGTTTCCATAATTTAAATCGGCTCTTGCATAATCTGAGTCATTATTTGCGGGAAATTAAGCTTGATGGCAACTATAAGACTGCCCATAAGCTATATCGTGTGAATGAATTACTCATAAAGTTAACACGTACCCACAATTCAACTGCTAAGGTTGATAAGCGACCCTCCTGGTTCAGTATATGTTAACCTTGAAGGCTTCTACACACATCTTTTTGAGACGATCTGACTTATGAGTTATAATCTAAATTCCGCACAATCCCGTATTTGTTCTAAATACTTTGAAAATCTTATATAATTCTCTCAGATATCCAGCCCGACTTCGCTTGAACCTATAAGAGCAGAAGGTTTCACTTGTCCAAAAAAAAAAAATACCAAGAGAGAGATAGCCACTGTTCTCAGTCTGCTTTTTCCTAACAAAGAACACAAAAAAGCTGGAAATGAGACTGGCCAAAGGTTTAATTGAATTCCTGGCAATTTTTCAAAAAGTAGACACAGCTAAATCTGCTCGAGGCACCTTGAAACAACACGGTTCAACTAGAAAGAGTTCTACGACCTTCAAAATCCCTCGCCTTCTTCCCGGACAGCATGATCTCAATTATCTGACAAAGCTTGTCGTTGAGAACTCCCAGAATCGGGGAGATAATCTGACTATACTTCAACAAAAAGGTCTTCAAGAGTACGCAAAGGTGAAGCTCGTTAGCCCTGGAACCTCGACTGAGGAACTCGTCAAAACATACGAACCAATCTTTGATAACTTGTACTTTCTAGGCAGCCTCAAAGGCCGATCCAAGATAACTGCCTCGAGCGTGCTGTCACAGAAAACTGGGTCGTATGGCTATGCACGGAAGGACAGCATGTATCCCAACAGGGGTAAGATAGCTGTCAACACTTTAAACGATGACGGGGAAAATAGGATTTTAAAGCATGTGTCCACCCTCCTTATGAGATGATCCATGCCTTCTTAATGAACTACATGAATCCGATTTACAACTTTCGACGTCATTTCAATGATGGTTATGGTTACGCTGGGCATGGTAACTACTGGCACAACATAGCACATGTTTTGCAAAATGCAGTGAAAAGCTCGACTCGTATCACTTTGGATCTTGGTCGGAAGATTTCTATGGTTATAGAGTTACAGCAGGCTAGAATTTCGGGAGAAAGAGTCGATCCGACCAAGTGGGGTTTTAAGAAAAGGGACAACGAAATTCCTGGAATCGCTGCATGCTCAACATTCAATCCGGGTGCGAATATGAATCCTGAGGACCAGACTAATGCTGGAGGACAAGTGGTTCAATGCGGCATCCTCCCTTACGGTATCCAAATTCTGGTTCTGCTGGCTGGAAACCTCTAGGTATTCCAGATCTAATCAATACGGTGGGAATGTTATGGCAGCCTGACTTTAGGTACACAGACTTAATATAGATGAAATTCCGGCTTGCGTAAAACATTCTTAGATATATCTACTTAGAGGCTCACCAGCTTCAATATGATCACAGTTCTCCATCAATTAGGTCAAATGTTTGAGTCTATAGAGATATTCTTTTAGGCCCATTTCTGCATCTCTCTCAGCTCTTCCATCTCTCTTCAGCTCTTTCTTCGGCTTTTTCATCTCTCCTATAATATAACTTCTACACCACACTTCCATTCGCCGTTTGACTTATCGAATACTCGGGCAGCTCAAAACTCTCATCCCGCGACCCATTTTCTTCCTCCTTCTCCTGACCCTCTTTGCTCTCCTTTTTCACGAGAATATACTTCGACCGGAGCTGATTCAGTCTCGAACTTACAGTCGGGTACAAAAAGAAAACTGTGATAACAAGAATCGTGAGAGGCAAAGCCACCACCCAAAGCATCCAAAAATAACGAGCACCAGGAGCATACTGAGTCTGTATCCCAAGCACCGATGCCACCGTCTGGCACGGTAGGAATATCGTGGCCACAAGAGTGAGGAATGAAATCCCTCTATTCTCCTGTAGACTCTGGCGTCCTTCGTTAAAAGCAACCAAGGCCATCAGGAGACTGATATCCTTCTCAATTCTCAAGATGGTGGTGCGCATATTGGTCAGTACATACGTGAAATCGCCCTCAAGCTTCTGAGCATGTTTTTCAGCCAACTTGAAAGCGCCTAGATTTCCACTTGAAGCCCTTTTGGAACGAGGCCACAAGCACTGGCCCCTTTTCTTACATTGGGAAGCTGCTTCAACAACAAGCTCGTGGTCTTTGTTGCAGCGCCTGCGGATTCTGTACAATTCTTTGAGATGCTGCTCTAGTTCTTGGAACGTAGATCCTTTCGGATTCTGCTTCTCGAGATGCCGCCGTTCGATGTTGGTTAGTTGGCGTTTGACGTATTCGTTTACGACAAGCCATTCTGAGGCGACGATCCTGTAGCCTTCGTATAAAGCGAGGAAAGGGTCTGTTACGCAGGCTTTGAAGTATGCTTTGTCTGTGGTACATCTATGCTTGAGGAAAGAGCAGAATTCTTGCCTGAAACTCTCCCTCGTTTCGTCTCCGGGAAACGCTTCGGTAGCTTTTGGCCGTAGGTTGGGGTTGCGGTACCTAGATCATCTTCGAGTAAGCATTATTCGATTAAAGAGAAATTCTGATTCAAACAGCGCTATTCTAGTTGATTCCTCTTCAGACATATTTAGAGAGCAGAAATGCATTGCAAGAAATTTGAAGCAGAGGCTCTAGCTTATAGAATATACATACTCTGCAGCACCTAAATGCCCATATTTGGCTTCCAATGGGAACGGTATATCGACTAACATTATTGCTATAAGAATCAGAACATCATTCGGCTAGCAGAAGGGGGAAGACATACCGATCCAGCCCTGGCAATTTATCTTCTTCTTACACCAAACGTTAACACACTGTCTAGTAAATGCCATCGGCGGGAATTTTCGTTTCGGCGCTGATATGGGTTTCAGTAGTCCTGCTGAGTGACCTGATCTGGTCTTTTCCATGTCTGGCAAAAGAATACTACTGCCTTCAAGTGTACCGAAATCGTCTCCCTCGTGGAGCTGTCGGGTGGATACGTATCTCAGCAATAAGAAATCCTCTGAATTTCTGGTCGAAGGCAGTGCAGGTAGTCTCTCAGGGACATCTTCATACATCTGGTACCATGTAACAACACTTATGTATTCGGCAAAGAATTGGATGTCGATATCATAGAACCCACCCAAGAGAGCAAGAGTTTCAGGGCAGATGTTCTCAACGATTATCAGTTGAGAGGATGAAGAGTTTTCAGTCAAGGACTGCAATCGTTTAGAAAGCCCATAAGAGCCGCTCATAGTCGTAACTGAGCATGTAGATGCACCAACTTCTCCAGGTATGTTGATTATCGATATCTCAGCTGGGACGTCACACCTTTTGGCGGGCTCTTGCTTCATTTCAGGGGCGGGAGAACGCGAATATCCCTTTTTCATGAATTTTCGCAAAGCCTCCAGCCCAGGCCAGGGAGTAATTATGTACTTCGGAACCCCTTCTATGCGCTCGCGATACATCTTCGTGGAGTTCTGCATCGGATTCTCGGATGCCGTTGGCATGGCAGCTTCGGCTCTCGTTGCACACATTATTGGTGAAAATAAAGTAAACACGAGAAAACGAGATTCTTCGGGGCGCTTCTGGATTTGTATTTGTAGTCTGACCTATCATAATGAAATCTTGCGTGGCTGAAAAGATAAATCAATAAGCCAATATGCAGCCATGATTCAGATTCTTCATGCACCAAAAGCTCATGGCCGATTAAAGAGACCTGGCGCTTCTGGGCGGGACGGCGATTGGATAACGATACTTTAATGCCCACGTCCAGTCGTGTAACATTGAATGGCGTAATCCTTTCAGAGCTTTATGGATGCAACGTGCAGCATTTTTCCCGCCTCCCATGCGCAGTCGCATTCAGCTGGACCACTCCTGGCTGAGCCGCGGTAACTGCATGCAGTCACGTGGATTCGTCCTTTATCCTTTTTCTGAAATCTCAGATCCGCCCTTCGAAAGTCCTTTCCTTAGAGCTATATTTACTAGCTTATCTGGATCTCGTTCTCTTCAATAGATTTTTGTCCGCTTAGTGCGTATAGTGTGTGGATTTCTGTATACACAGATGCGAATAGAGTTTGTTAATTGGTGATCACGTGACTGCCACTGCCTGTTCGCATTGCCTCGTCAACCTCTGGCAACCGTTGCTAGCCTCTGCTAAGCTACGCTGGGCTGAGCTGATCTGGCTGAGATGAGGGTGATCCAAGGGTGATTATTGCCTAACTAGAAGCAGCTATACTTACTAACCAAGTATAAAATGAAGATCAAAGGACTCTTCTGCAACACGTTTTCTGGGGGTTTGCATTTCGGGCCTTATATAGTATTGCAAGGCTACCAGGAACTTTCGGGACGTTCTATTTACAGTATGGACCTTCCACTAGGGAATAGGGGTATCTTGATGAGCCCGATTGCTAACATCCTGTCTTGGAAGTCAACCAAGGTTTCTGCATCCCATGGCCTGTTCAATAAACTAGTCTTGAATGAGGCTAATTAATGTTTTGTTGCTTATGTTCAATTCTGATATCCCAAATCTTATTCTACTAACAAGACAACTCTCCTTGCAAGATAATCTACACTCACGCACAATGCATAATGCGATCAAGTCCCCTGCCATTCTGACATTCGCTCCGTGTTTCTATCTACAAGACTCCCAAATTACCATCCCCCTTCTCATGCCTAATTCCCCTTCTTAGTTTTCAATTCCTCCAACTGCCATCCTTCTCAACTTCTTACAACACATCTATATAGAACTTGAAGACTTTGGATTCGTTAACCCGCGACAATCGAAGAAAACATCGAATTGTGTTGCGATGTCTCGTCCTGAATATCATTAGACCATGGAACTTACTATACCCGGCTGTTGATCCGCTCACCTCTAGGGCCTAAATAAGACTATTTTCTATATCTTATCACCCACCCTGAAACCCCTCTATCAAAACCTTACATCATGCGTCTATAGTCGGCTACCGAGCGCCAGAAACCTAAGTAGAGATTCTCGGTGCGCTGCCGAGAACTGGCTCTAGGAGAGGTTTCAAGACTCCAAGTTGCCACAAAATAACAAGTAGGCCAATTAACAACGCAAGGAGGAATGATAAGTCGTGGTGGATCATCGTGATCTGGGTTTGAACTTCCAGTTAGCGTATGTGAAAAGGAAAAGGAAGTTTAGATGGAGATGCAGATCCCGTTCTTATAAGTAATTCAAGCCACAGTTTAATTAGATCAGCGGACGCTAGCATTATCGCACTTTATAACCAATCGGGATTGCTCAAACAGTATGCTGATCATGAGGCTGTGAGGTTGTCGGCTTAGTCGTATATGCAGTCCGAATCGGGAATGGTGTGCTTCCGCACCGCTACCCAATCCCTGCTGTTATGACAGATTGATTTCAAAGTTTTGGGGCCCGAATGCTGATCATATGGCTGTCATTCAGACTATCACTTACAGCGCTTCATTCGCTTATAATGGGGTGCCCACTGATGATATTTCATACTCGTTCTTCGCTGTCCTATCGCTACTATACGAGACATGAGCCGAGTCGTCGAGTCGTCAGAACTTTTGATTACACACTTATCAGCACTACAAATGCAAAAAAGCAAGGACCCAAGTCTATTTTCTATTTAGGAAGCGTGTATCCACCGAATCTAAATCTTGCTATGACGCGAAATTGGATACAAGGTACCAAATAAATATGATGTATGTATCCAATCCCCGCTGCGCAGAAATATACTACCATCCATCAGTTCTATCAGACAGTCGAAACTTTTACTATCCCGAACGCCAAATACGCCAGAATCGTACATAGTCTACAAAATGAGAAAGAGAGGAACGTCATCCCCTCAACTTGAAACCTACTCTCAACATTCTCGCCAGACAAATGATCATCGAGCCACCGAGCACACAGATACCAGAGAAGAGGATGAGATGCGAGAAAGAACCTTGATCTTGCGGAATAAGCGTCCCTTGGATTGGAAGGCTCGTTAAGCCGCTGATCACTGTCAGATACCTTTTCCAAATGCGGGAGATGGAGAGACGTACCCAAGTCCAATAACAAACTGATACATCCCAAACCTTGTCCCAAGACTCTCTACGGGACCGAGTTCCGCGACACAGGGCATAAATACACTGATACACGCACCAGTCGCAAAGCCTACCATGACGCTGAGGGCGAAGACTTGTGCGTGCGTTGTGTGGGAGTTTATTTCGAGCGGTAGCCAGAAGGCGAGGAGCAGGATGGTGTTCAGGAGGGAGATTATGGAGATGCTGTTGAAGCGTCCGAAGCAGTCGGCGAGGTAGGCGGGGAGGATGCGGCCGAAGATTGAGGAGCCGCTGGTTGCAATGAGTTAGGTTTGGTTTCTGAAAGGGGGAAGGAGAAGAAGCAAAGGAGAGAGGGCTTACTTGAGGACTACTATCGTGTATATTGCAAGGCCGTCGGAGAAATTGTGTCGGATACTCATGGTTGGGAGATAGTTCCAGGTTGAGAACAGGCCCCAACTGTCATACTCAGTAACAAATATGCTTCCTGGGTGAGAGATTGGGCTAACTTACACAACGAAGAAGGTGCCCAAGCAGTAGATACTGAAAATCTTATGCTTGAACAACGAGAAATCTAAATATTTGTCGTCTTTATTCCATTCCTTCGTCGGCAGCCTGGTTTTCATCAGGAAGCAGGAGACTACTCCACAACTGAAGATTATGAGAGCATTTACTCTGATCGCCCACGGGAACCCGATTTTCGGAATTAAGAAGTGAAGGTAGATCGGATGAATAACACCACCTACAGAGGATCAGCACAGCCAACTCTTCAGACGGAAAGATTCATCATACCAGTACTGCTACCAGCAAGCACAATTCCCAACGCCAATGCCTTCCTCCTGTGGAAATGCTGTCCCACCGACACTATACCACAGGAAAACAATCCACTAGCAGCGAAACCGAAGCCCACGCCTTGTGTGAGGAAGATCTGATAGTACTTGGTCGAAAGACTCAACATGCATACGAAAAGGGTACAAGCGATCGTGCAAATGATAGCGATCCATTTCGTGCCATACGTATCGATGACTCGACCGAATACTGCACCGCCTGACCACCTTCAGGTCGATAATTCAGTGGATGAACTACGCTGGAGCGTGGAACTCACATGAGGAACAGCTGCGTGGTGAAGATCCACGAGATGTCTGATGGGGAGAATTTGGATAGGAGTTCTCTCTCGTAGTACGTTTGAAAAAGACCCATGCTATTGATCGTGAGACAAGTCGCAAGTAGTCACAATATCGGAAACCTGGCCACGATATAGTGACATAAGAAACCCAACAAAAAATAAAGGAAAACTCACGAATTCAACCACCCGAACGTAGCAAACAGCGCAAACCAACCGCCAATAACACAAGTCCATCCCTCCGTGGTACCATCCACAGAGAACTCCGCACTCTTCTCACTATCGCTCATCGTTCTTGTCTCTGAAAGTGCCGCCGAGATCTCGGCCCTCGCACTCAGCGGTCCAGGTCCAGACTCCTCGTCGTATTTCTGCGTCGAGACTACCATTGTAGATTCGCCATCTAAGAGATCATTAAGGGTCGTCATCACCAGGTTCAGATTGGCTTAAAAATTTGTGGAGAGCATGCGGTTTTAGAAGGGGAGGATGTTTGTTGAACTTAATGGGTATGAGGATGGGACTTCAAGGCCTTGCAATTGGGGGAACAGATACTCGTACCTATCTCTCGACTCTCGATGACCATTCCCGCGCGCCAGTCCTGATATACCACAGCGAACTCTCGACTTTCCTCAATTCTGAACGTAACTTTTTGCCGAGGGCAGGAAACACCGAGAATCGAGGGCAAGAAGTGGCTTGTTGATGTTTGACGAGACCGGTTGACAGCGTCCAGGGCAGTTTCACGGGATCTCCAAAGCAAGAAAGGTGGATTTCAGGATGCGAGCTCTTGTGTTCCGGAAGGTTGAGTAGGACGAATACTCGATCAGGGAAATAGGGAAAGGATAAGAAAAGGGTATCAGCAAGACGTTGACACAGCATCCGTTTGCGGAGCAGGTGTTGTCATACAAACGGAGTTATGCACGTGACCGAGATCTGGCCCTCACTGGACAGGATGCGAGGTGCGGAATTGTAACTCTTTCCATTGATAGGCTTCTATCAGCAGTTGGAGCTCCGCATTGCACGACTCCTCGCAAACTGTCCTGTTCCGCGTTGGCCATCCCGATCTGAGCTCCTCTTACCCTTTCGATCGACATCAGCTGCTTTCGACCTCGCCTGCAGCTTTCCCCAAAATCGCAATGCAGCAGGCCGAGGAGAGGAAGTTCAGATTTCCAATGCTTTGGAGAGGGAAGCTACGCCTCTTATGACGAGCCGTCTCAGTGACACCTGTCATACACACTCGTGGTGGGACGAGCCGTTTGACGTCGAGCACGATTAGCGAGCCCCGCCTGCTTGCCGCGATGCTGGTCGTACAGTGTGTTTGTACGCAATGCGACTTGCATACGAAGCGGAAGTAAGCCCGTCCATAGAACCGTCTTCGATAATACGTTGAGAGAAGTGTAATAAGGATCTCCGCATTTCCGCCGCTTAAAGCTTCAGGTTTTCTTGATAACCTAGGTGATCGATGTGAGCGAATGAGTGGGGAATTCAGGGGAAGCGAGCGAGCCCCTTTTACCCCACTTCTCATGATTTCTGGATCACCAAACCCATCTCCACTCAGATTTGGTCAATACAAGCAACGTGATCTCAAGTATTCCATCGATTATAGTCTGCTATACTCGCATTCAGTAGCTACACGTCTCAAGCACGAGCATGGTATACTGCTTGCCAATGCAAGAATCCCTGATTACTTTTTGAAGCAAACACTGTATGTAGATTCGCAACCAGCCTGAAAGCAGGTGTATGTGACAAAAACGGATCAATTGCATTCTTCAATCTCGATATGTGCTAACTGCGAACTCATCCCCTCACTACTACATCTCCCTTCCCCTCTCCAGTTCACGAACGTAATGTACACTTCCTCTCCACCCACTGCTCTCCCGTCATCATCTCATTCATCTCCCATTCCACATGCACCGTCCAGTCATACCTCCTTCCACCCTAGTTGGAAAGCTCAATCTAGACTCAATTCAACACCCTCCCCGCAACGGCAGCACCACTCTTATCCTTCGTCTGCGTCTTCTTCAACTGTTTCCCCATCTGAATCTCACCCAACAACGCTGCTGGTCTCGGGGTTCCTGCCGCAGCACCCGGTGCTGGCATAGGCGGTGGTGGCGGAGGGCCGCCAGGGGCTCCCCCCATTCCTGGCATCGGGGGAGGCGGAGGCGGGCCACCGAAGCTTGGGATGGGTGGTGGGGGAGGAGCACCGCCAGTTGGCATAGGCGGGGGTGGCGGGGGAGCAGCAGGAGAATCATTCTTTGGTGCTGGACTCGTTGGTGTGGAGCCTGCGCCGCCGGCTGCGGACAGAGGCCGAGGAGGACCCATGGTGCCGAAGAGGATGGAGGCGAGGTGGCGAGCGTTGCCGGCGCCAGGGCCTTCTTCATCGGAGGAGTCGTCTTCTTTGTCTGAGCCGACGACAGACCAGTCGTCTTCTTCGGGTCGGACTCGAGACGTGCGACCGGTCGGCTGGGTTTGGATGGGTTCAGGGGCGCGGGCGGCCTCTTGTTGTTGCGGCCGGAAGAATGGGTTGTTGGTTGCGACACCTTGGGTTGATGGCGACGCTGAATCACCTCCTGCCACAAGCTTCTTGAATGGGTTCCTTGTTTCTGTGTCGGCCGGGGGACTGGTGACGGGGAGAGCAGTATTTTGTGCTGCTTGAGGAATCGGCGGGACAATAGTAGGGACCGGTGGCGGGGGTGGCGAGACCTCCTTCCTCTCGAACTCCTGACTGCTGACCGTCGGTGTGGAGGCTTGAGGGGTAGCTTGTTGATCCTCCTCGTCTGAAGAGTCGTCGTCATCAATGGCATCCAATTGACGTTGCAGTTCCCTCTCCCGGGCCTGAGCAGCTTCAATTTCAGCTCGCTGGGCAGCCAATCTTGCTTCTTGCTTCTTGGCTTCTTCTTGAGCAGCTTTTCTTCTCCGCTTCTCTTCTTCTTTCTTGACCTTTCCGGCTTTGACTTGGTCTTCGAGTGCCTTCAGACGAGCAGCAGCAGCCTCCTTCTCCTTGTTAAGCTCTGCTTCTTGTCTTGCCGCATCATTTCTATCACTGTTAGCAAAGGGCGGCTCCTAGGGATACAATTGACATACTCAAGCTCTGACGTGGCAATGATCTGTGCCTTCTGCTCCTGCAAAACACGTTGTTCCTCTTCGGCTCTTCTCTCGCTAGCATCGCTCTTCGCAGCCTTTCGCGATGGTGGTGGAGGTGGCTTCTTTGCACCAGTCGAGGCTGGAGGTGGCGGCGGAATGCCTTGCTCTTCATTAATTCTTGCCTGTCGCTCAGCTTCGCGTTTCGCATCTTCCTCCTCAGCTTGTCGGACTTTGGCGGCCCTCTCGTTCTTTTCCCGCTCCAATCTTTGTTGGGTGTTTTCTCCAGTCTTTGTTGGTGCTTTGATTCCGAGAGCAGCAAGACGCTCGGCCATACGTTGCTCAGCTTGTTGCTTGATATATGCGGCTCGGTCTTCAGGAGTCTTGTACTGGGAGTAAGTGCCGCCCGAGGCCGGTGCAGGAGCAGATCTAGCAGCAGGTGCCTCGACGGGTGAGGGTGCAGCTGGGCTCTCATACCTCGAAGAGGGTTCAGATCGTGGGGTGTCTCTTGAGCTGCGACTTCGGTCTTCAGTCCTAACTCTAGCAGATCGACTTGATCTCTGTAGGTCAAAGATAAAGTCTTTGACTTCATCCTCAACTCCCAGGCCGTCTTCCCATCTGCGCTTCTCGTGTTCGCTGCTCGAATCTTCTGCCCCATCCTTAAGGTTATCCTCAAGACCACGTGAGAAGTCCCGGACACTGTCTTCCACATCCTTGACCATACGCTCATTGTTCTCCTTCTCATTTCTGATCTTAATATTCTCTTCTTCCAATCTCTTGGGCGCATCAAAGTCCTCGTTACTTGATTCGACCTTTCTTCCGGTAAGAGCAGCAGACCGCTGTTGCATCATAGCTTTAGCCCTGGCCTTGAGACGATCTGATTCAGTGACTGAACCACCTGGGCCAGTGCCAACAATTGAGGATGCACTGCCGGGATGGGCCTTTGCATCCTTGAGTCGGAATAACTCAAGCTTCGCATCGGCAATAGCTCGCTCGGTCTTGCGAACTTCGGATGCGATCTCGGGAAGCTTGTCCGTGAGAGTCTGGAGTTGTCGCTTTAGAATACGGCGTTCTGCACCAGAGTCTACACTTCGAAGAGCTGCGTCGGGATGTGAATCAATATCCTCTTGGATGCGGCGAATTCGGCGATACAGGTCTTCCGCCTCGCGACGATCCCGTCTGTCCAGAGCATCGTCTTCATCAGCTGCATTCTCATCCTTAAAATCAATTGCGTCTAGAAGCACTTGCTTTTCTCGAATCTTCTTTCGAAGTTGATCCAAGGACATCTCATCGTTAGAAGTTGTGGATGACGGCGATGAAGGACGAGGTGATCCATTGCCCAGTCTCCTACGAGCACTTGACTTGTATCCAACATCGTCATCATTATTCTTAAAGACTGTAGCATCCTTCCGTCCAAAGCCGCTTGGGCCAGAATCGCCTCGGAACGAGTGGTTCTTGAGGTAACTGACTCCGGTCCTCTGAGGCAATAGAGCGGCTCCAGAATTTTTGCGGAAGTCGGATTCTTGGTGAAGCAGAGACTTGACCGTGCCAATCGAGTCATTGAAGTTCCTAGTGGAAGGCGGGACGAGCTCGGGTGGTAGTTGAGCGGGAAGTGGGTATCCATTTAGCTTCCGGTAGATCAAATGCATCGCGACCGCGAATTCGTCCATATTGAGACGGCCTTTATTTCCCTGATCCGCAAGGGTCCAGACTCTCTCCAAATCAGGCTTTTCAAGACCGCTCTGTCCGAACACCTCAATGGCAACATCACCACCAATGAAGCCCTTGCCAAATCCATCCCATGCCTTGAAAACAGAATCATATCTCGTCTTCTCATCTTTGGTAATGGCCCATGGAATAACGGCATTACCTGATAGACCAGCAGTAGTGAAGTTGCCCTGTTCGCGACCTTGCTGAGGCATCATTCGGGATTGTAATAGGTCGATATTAGGTAATCCACTCGCAGGTGCATTGACTAATCCCCACTGGCCTGGTCGTCCAGTCGGCTGACTGTTCAATGGAGCAATCATGCCTCCCATTCCAGCCTGAGCAGGCGAAAGACCTTGATTTGGTCCAAATCCAGTCGGCATTGGCGGCATTGGCGGTATTGGCGGACGAGGGCCATTGTACCCAGTAGCTGATGGATTGGACATGCCCTGAAATCCTGTTGGGTTAGCTTGTAATCCACCTTGCTGCTGACCGAATCCAGTCTGCATAGGCTGCTGAAACCCGGTCTGCTGTTGTTGAAAGCCTCCGGAGAAATTGTTTTGCTGGCCCGGATACCCGGTCATCTGTGCTGTCAAAAGAGCAGAGTTCGATTGCATAGGTTGTGGCTGCTGAATCGTGGGTGGGGATGTCTGTCGAGTAAAGTCTGGAGCAGTAGTCCTCGGTGCTGGCTCGGGAGCATCATCGGCAACATTGAAATTAATTATATCCACCATGCTCGACACCTCATTCTTTATGTTATCGGGTAGGACAGAGGGCAATTGCTTCCCAACAAGCTTCAGATTGCAGAGGTACATCGCGAGGGCGAATTCGGGGAAGTGCAGCTGGCCGGATCGGGTGGTATCTGCGAGAGTCCTGCGATTACCATTAGCTTCTCAAATACGAAAATTCTGGTAGATTTGAATGTCTACCATATCTGGGACAAAGAATTGCCATCCAATTTTGACCTCATCAGCAGATCCCTGGACTTATCGCCAGACAGTGTCTGTCCATCCCCAACCGCAGACTTGAACAAAGTCTCAAACTTTGCTTGGTCCTGTGCAGTGATAAACGAGAGCCTAATATTTGGAATCTTTGCGCCTTTTGATTTCGATGCTCGGCGTCCTCTCGCGGGAGCTGCGGAAGGTGTGGACTTGAAGCTATCTGCCATCGCAGCAAAGCCAGTCGGTTGAGGTTTCTGGACCGGGGCTACTGGAGGAAGCTGCGGCTGTTGCTGAACTTGAGGTTGGTATTGCTGAGGTATTTGAGGCATCGGCGGAGCTCCAGTCTGGAAGCTCTGCTGCTGCGGAGCTTGCAGGTTGCCAAATGGAGATGGGTTCTGCTGACCCGGGAACCCAGTCTGCTGTTGTTGCATCGGCTGAGGCTGCTGGAAGCCTGTCGGTTGCGCCTGCATAGGATAGCCTGTGAACTGCTGCTGTAATGGAGCTTGGCCATATCCTGTCGGATTCGGGTTCATGAAGTTCGACTGAGGCTGCTGCTGTTGCTGTTGTTGTTGAGGTTGGAACGAGCCATATTGCTGAGGGCCGCCTGGGCGACCGCTCTGGCCCCCCAGGTACGAGTTGGACCCAGAGAACATGATGCGAAAAGTACAAAGATGTGCAAAGGAAAGATGGTATTAGACAGAAAATGCGATGCCGCACTGGGGGATAGTTGTGGTCGTGATTATCTACGCGTGGCTTAGGGTAAAATGACGAAGCTTGGCCACTGGATGTCAGAGAGATGCGGCTCTAGCGGGAACTGGGTTACAGGCACCAACGATAAGGTGACCAGAGCAGTAATTACTTAGGACTAGATCTTCTTTAGAAAAAAATTGTAGTTCATTGATTCACTGCTTATAGGGATGTATTTACATGTCTGTAAATTAGCAGCTTCACCTGCGAATCATTTACATATCTAAGGTATATTTTTGAGCTTTGTCACATGACAAAGGTCTCATTTTCTGTGCTCCCAGCTACAATTACAAAGCTCTTTCTATTCCTCCGAACTTCATCCATTACGCCGAGTAGCAGTTCTCAGTCGACACTCGTCTGAGTCAACCTTTCATCATCCGGCTCACCGCCTGATCAAAAGTGTGCGCTGGTAGGGTGAAATTTAGTTCTTGTTCTTGGGGAACGATGCCTTGTTGGCAGTTTTGCTGGCTTGAAGTGCCCCGGACAGAGAGAATTGGGTGTTAATGCCCTCGATGCGGTGAGTGGAGTTCAAGTTCTTGACAAGAGTGATCTGGTAGCAAGTTGCGGAGCCTTGGCGGGAGATGATGGTGGAGTAGGCGAGGAAGAATTCCCAGATCTATTGCTGTTAGTAGTGGCCTGGAAGCTTTTCTAAGATCCAACTTACTCTGTACCATCGATTGCCGTACTTGGCCAAGACCTTATCCTTGTTGGCAAGCCAGTTTCTGTACCATCTCCAGAGAGTAGCCGAGTAGTGAACACCGATAGTGTCAACATTCTTAACCTCGAATCCGGCACTCTCCAGGGATCGAATATAGTCGTTCAACGGGGTAGAGGCATCGGCACCAGGGAAGATATACCTGTTCATGAAAAGACCCCAGATGAGATCCTCGTATTGCCAGGTCTTTCTCAATCCAGCGACTTGCAGGAAGAAAACTCCGTCATCGTCCATCATCTCGTTACATTGTCTCAAGAAGCCAGTGAGATGTCGAATGCCAACGTGCTCAGCCATCTCAAGGCAGGTGATCTTGTTGTATTTGCCTTCCGGGACGGGGATGTCACGATAATCCATACAGAGAATGTTGCTTTGCTCCTCAGGGACACCAGCCTTTCGAAGTCCGTTGTTACCCCAAGCGGTCTGGTTGCGTCCAAGAGTGATACCAGTAGCCTTTGCACCATAGTTGACACTGGCGAATTTGGCCAAGGTTCCCCAACCGCATCCGATGTCCAACAGCCTCTCGCCAGCCTTGAGATCAATTTTTTCGCAGACAATGGCAAGCTTGTTATCTTGGAGTTGTTCAAGCGTCTCTTCTTGGTTGGGATCAGAAATGACTCCGGAAGTGTAGATCATGCGTGGGCCGAGGAACCAGCCATAGAAGTCATCACCTCGGTCGTAGTGGTCTCGAACCTGCTCCTCATCTGCCAGAAGTCATTAGATTGTTTATCTAAACAGAGGTAGATATAAGTACCTTGGGATCGAGTATGCATGATGACCTCGGGAGCAAATTGGAAGAAGACGAATTTAAACAAGCTCAAGGTGAATCTGAAGGATGCCCAGTCATGTCTGTACTCCATGACTTCCAGCGCATCTCCATTGAAGTCAACCTCACCATCAAAGTACATGTTGTGGAATGTTTCCATTGGAATCTTGCTGGATCCTCGGTACTTGAGCTTGTCGGCATCATTCTTGAAGGTCAGGTAGTGTTCGATGGGGCGACCTGGAATCGTGGCCTTTTCATTCTTGCGAGGACTGAAGGACGAGGCGAGGTACCAGAACCCAATCAAGATTGGGATTGATGTAAAGAGGCCGAAGAAGATGCTGGTCTTCAATCCACCACCAACTTTCCATGAGAAGTATGTAGGGACGAGTGCGATGAGGGAGAAGAGGAGGATGTTGGAGAAACTCTCATTGCCGGGACCATCAGCAGGCAGAGGAGCATTCTTAATCGCCGGGTACTGTTCGCAATTGTCAGCATAGGTTCAATTGAGGTCCGCGCAAGCACAGTTTGCTTCGCAGACCATTGTGGCTGTCTGTTCACATACCGACGTGGTTCGCACACCACACTCCTCGAATTTCTCGAAGGTCGGGGTGGGAGCTTTGGGGGTCTCGATGAATTCAAACTCGCTCTCAGAGCCATTGACGCTCTGGGGCTTGGAAGACATGATTGCTGTCTTGTGTCTTCCCAACAACAGGTTGCGGAATTCAACAGAGGAGAAATGTTGTGAAGAAGCGTTTGAATTGTTTCACCAGGACCTCGAGGCGGTCAAATGTGCTCGGACCACTTGTCGGCTTTTTCGCTTAAGCTCAACCACGACCGCTCCATGCAAGCTTCCTTTCCCCTGATTCGCACTGTTTGCTATGTTTGCTCTGATCGACAGTTATAACGTGATTGTGTGTCGAGTGTGTAGATGAGAGTATCAATCGGCCGATTATCTGGCGATATAAAATAGAGGTCATGCATTGCTCACTCTAATAGTGCGCCTTCCGACCCACTAAAGCCCCTATCGTCAGGATTGGGGGGTTTAGTGGGTCGGAAGGCGCACTATTATGGCTCCTCGAGCACCTACTGAACACCAAAGCGTTGCAGTAGATGCTAGCCTTGAAGAACTTCTCAATTGGGGGCAATTTATCCCTCTTGAGACGCCACTAACATCGAATAGCGCCATCACCGCTCACTCACAGTGGAAAGCCCCTCCCAACTCCCAGCCAATCCTCTTCTACCTCTGGGACTTTGTCAACAGATCAAAGTACATGCTCAGTGAGTACGAAACCATCAGATCTGGGCGCTCCGTTGAGAATCCTAGGAATCCCATGGGCGCTATTGGTATTTCTCTTAATCAGCTTAACTCGATTGGGAATGTTAAGGTCTTGAGATTGAGTCTCACATGTATCAGGAAAGAAGAAAGGGCAGCTGTGAAAGTTATCTTAGACGTTTGTAGCCGGATTTTTAAGGTTAACATGATGGTCAATGACACTAGTGGCAAGACAGCTATGATTACTCGCCGTCCTCGAATCGATTTCGGGAAGAGGATCAAGGATGCGGTGAAGGTTTTGCAGGATTCTTGTTCCGAAGAACATGTCATGGCTGGGACGATGGGTTGAGAGTGATTCATGGTTGAGCAAATCAAGTACTCAGTAAAGCGTGCGAGGGTTGCTCTTTCGAGTTCAATGCAAAAGGAACATAAGAAAACATGAAGAGAAGACAATTTCAGCGGTTCTTACTTCGTCCTCCCGAACTCCACAGACTTTCACCTGTTCCTGGCCAGAATGGCGGTAAGTGTAGATGGCTACTCCTATTGGCCCAATCGATCAGGGCTGTTGGCGAGGTCACAACTTTCTTCACTTCTCGCCACCTTCTTCTCTCACCGTCAACCTCAGGCTTCGTAAAAATGGCTGTCACCGTTCGAGAGCCTTATCAATACCTCCCCATTACCGATCATGACGGCATTCGTCTCATTGCCCTCCAACCATCCCCAGACGAAGCTGCCGTAATTGAATGCGAAATTATCCATACCACACTTGGACAAAGCTCGAGTGGACATTTACGATAATTACACCGCTTTATCGTACGTCTGGGGAGATGCAAATGATCTAACCACCATCTCAACCGATGGTCGACCTCTCCGCATCACGACGAGTCTAGAATGTGCACTACGGCACTTGCGAGACACAAAAAGAGCCTTGAATGTTTGGGCGGATGGTATCTGCATCAATCAGCAAGATGAGACTGAGAAAGGAAGGCAGGTGCAGCAAATGGGGAGAGTGTACGAGACTGCAGCTCATACAGTGATTTTTCTTGGAGAGGGGAACCCTGCAGCGAACTCACTTTTGTCCATTATCCTGTCTCATTCGGACGATGACTCGCCCATCGACGATGAAGATAGAATCAAAGCCTTGAACTATATTCTGCAATCTCCCTGGTTCTACCGGGTATGGATCTTCCAAGAGTTGGTACTGTCAAAAGATGCAATAGTACAATATGGCCACATAAGAGTACCCTGGTATGAACTTGTGGATTCACAGATCATGTCAAGAGCCAACTCAAAACGACGAATCTTGAATCAGGGGGCCTGAAATACTTCACGTTGTCTTCAAACGGAACATCATCTTCCCAAGATGGGATGAGCCTGCCTCAAAGGATCGAAGTTGTTGAACAAATGAACGCGGCGAAGTTCAGATCAACAAAATCTTTAGTGGAACGACTCTTCAAATCTCCCACAGGCAGCCTCCAAGGCATAGTGACGAAGGAGGAAACTTTCCGTCAATTCTTGGATATTCTAGTCTCTAGACGGGCGTTTCGGGTGTCTGACCCGCGCGATATGATCTACGCCCACCTCGGATTGGTCGAAATGCCAGTTCTTGAAGTTGACTATGAAAGACCACAGCTCAAGTGTTTCAACTATTTGTTGAGAAATATCTTGCGGCGACAGGTGACTTCAAGATTTTAGCTCACATTGGGGAGAATGATCTAGATAATCGCCAGCTAGGATTGGCGACTTGGGCAGTCGACTGGTCTTCAAGTAATGCAGGTACAAGTCCACGCCAAACGAATCTGGCAAATGCCGTGGAGTGGGATCTTTCCATAACTCATGTTCCCTTGGAAGGTGAACTGTCCAGTTGGCAGTTTGAGAATGGCGTGTTACAGACTCAAGCAGAAGTAGTCTCCACGGTGCACAACCTCAGCGATACTCTCGACACGACTTCCTATGTCCATATAGTGCTGGAATGTTGGATCTGGATCTGGATCTGGGTATAGGATTGCTACTTGGTTTTCCAACACGAAAATACTTGACAGAGACAGACTGCGCTATGTCCTGGTTGATGAGGCAAGTGAGCGAAAATCAACAACTTTACGCTACACTCGTTGCAGAACTCAAGGAATACCCACGCCCCGAGATCTTCACGAGATACTTGTCAATAGAAATTGAGCAGTCAGCTAGCTCAAATCAGTCTGTCCTTGAGGCAGGAGACTAGCTTCTGTGAAAAACAATGAAAGATGCGAGCTTGCCTTAGTGCCAGCATCTACTAAGATCGGGGATCTTATTTGTTTCCTAAAACCTCACAATGAACCGTTGGTTCTTCGAAAGCTGGACCAATCTCATGAAGGTGGATCAGAATGCAAAGGGTCATGTGTTAATATGGTTGGGCACTGCCTTGTTAATGGGCCGGTTTTTCACAACCCAACCCAGAGGAGATTATTTTCACGTGTCAAGTATGGTCACTGGTTGGAGGCCTTCGAGAAAGGCCCTGGGCATGTGGAACTTTTGAGCATCCACTAAGTTGGCAAGAATGGGAACACCTCTGAGCCGTGGGATCGCACTCATTCAGTTGCGATACCTCGGCCATAGAGTTTGGACTTACATATCTGAGTATCTCAAACCTCTCAGATGAACTCAATCTCAAGGCTACACACAAGGCCACTGAATTCGGCCCAGATTTCGAATCTCCAGAAAGCATCTTTCTCAGGCGCCGAATTTTTATAGGAAAGGAAAGATTGAACTGCTGGGTTCGTGTAGAGGAGTAAAACAATCCACGAATAGAAGGGTCATTCAATCCCGCTTTACTTGGTCGCGCATAGCGAGCAAACTGTCAAAATATCTTTTCTTTCTATGATTTCCTCGGAGTTTTATCTTCAGCCACTAGTCGATGCACGCCATCAATACCAAAACGCCCATGTCTTGATCGATAAAAGAACTTCTTCGATCTTAGCAATTCGATCTCTCACCCAGTCTATCTCTATCGTCGAGTCTAGCTAGTCAAAGCATTACTAGCTCCCGCCAACTTGCAGTAATAAGTGATCTTCACCGACTCGGTCAGCATTTCTCACATGAAAAAAAATAGAAGCGGATAACAAACCTCGTCACCACCAATATGCCACGCTTCGGAATTACAATGGATAGATGGTGTATCAAGCTATTTAAACCGTGTTAACTCTCAAAATAGAATTTTAGAAAAGAAAAAAGGAGGTAGGATTACCATAATGCAATCGGGACAGGTGTTCCACTGCTCAGTGCCTTTATTCCTCATGAAGTAGTAGCCGCAAGCTGTGGTTGTCGCGTCTACGTTTAGAACATCCTAAAAGGTCAGTGTTGTCAAGAAAGGGGACGAATGGGAACGTACGCCTGCGTCGGTGCTGTCGATACAGACTGCGTTTTGATGGAGGTCTGCGAGTGATCTATTTGGGTGAGCCGTTGCTGGCAGAGAAGAGGAGAGCTATGGAAGGATTCAATTTACCTCCCTGCTAGCACGAGTGTAAAAACTAGTATAGAGAATGAGGTCTTCATTTTGGTGGGTGGTAATGGTAAGGAGCACTTGGTCGAGTAAAGAATGTGAGATAATTAAGTGCTGAATTGAGTGTTGGAAAAAGAGAATCAGTGATGATGACTACTAATGAGATGTTTGAGGATGAGAATATAATAGCTGGCAGATTAACCCGTCTTATAGAACGCTGCATGAGGTATCCAGTACACACCGCATTAAGAAAACTTCCGCCGCTCAGGAAAGGAGGCTCCGGCATAACTTCTCAGATTATCACGAACCTTGCCCACATTCCATTATCAGCCTCTCTTGGCTGAAACTTCTAGGATGACAACAGTTCGTGGTCTTAAATCAGCGCACATATCGCCAAGTCAAGCATCATCCACCCCAGTTCTACCCATCACAGCTCAGCCCCCTCGTATAACGCCACAAGTCCACCATTTCCTTCCGTTTCCGGTATGGGGTATTTCCACTGTCATTTTAACTCCATAAAATGTGTACTATTTTGGAAGTTCCATTAAATGTGAAACTGAGCCGAAAACTCTATTCTACCCCCTTTTCTTCGGCCCGAGATCGCGGGCCGTTAAACGAGAAAGGGGATCGCCAATCTGGACGACGATAAATTTTTAACTTATGCACTCTCTTGGCTCTGGAGTATGATAGATATAAATCGGATTATTTAGAGCTTAGCTTTGATAATATAATGTATCTGCAACCCGTCCGAGTGACAAGAGAATTTTCCGTGTTTCCTCATAACTAAATTGGATGGCGAGCAACGCGTAGTTCGAGACTCGAAAATAAGGTTTATGTGCACAGCCTCTTGAATTCTTTGCGAGTAGCTACCTGCTACCGTGACTAATATTTAATCCCCGTACAGAATCGGTCAACCTTCTGAAAATCATGCAGTCTGCCGGGCCAGTGAAGTTTGTTTGTTCCCATTGAGGGGAGGCACAGACCAGCTGTCAACACTTTAGGTCCAAGTGTGGAGTTTGCATGAAACAGCTTAAACTTTATACCAGCCTCAGGGTCCCCTGGAATACGAGTCAGCACGCAATTTTTTTCTTCTTACAAGCGGAGGAGAGGTTGAGTGAGGTCCACGCCAAGGACATGCACCCCAACAGGGGCAGCGGTCAATGACCACTTTATGATTTTATGCGATGAGTGGAGGTTAGCAAATGGTATCGTATTTTGGAACACTTGAGATACTGGAGCCTTATATAAGAGTTCACGTTTTCCTGTTGATGTTAAAACTACAAATCATCAACAGACTCCTTCTATTCTCATCCACTCTTTATTTCTCACTCGTTCGGTCTGAGCGGTTCTCCAATAATGCTTTGCAAAATACTCACGACCCTCCTCTATGGAGCCACGCTCGTTTCAGCAGCAAGTCTTCCGCACCGAATGTTAACAGAGGACGACGTCATCCTCTACGGAAGAGATGGCCGAGTCGAAGTCATGAAGCGCTCTGACTACTCCATCATTGCAGCTACCGACAATCCATTCTACAGTTCAGATGATGCCCCACCTGTCAATGCAACAATCTACAAGGCAACCAGTTCAGCTACTTCAGATGAGCTGCCAACCCGCGCCCTTGGGGCTCGCTGCTCCACCGAAACAGTCTTCACCCTGAACCCAGTCGAGACCTTCCTCAACTGGGATGTCCTCATGTCCCAAGTCGTCAAGGCCAACACGGCCAGCACAACCGTCTCCGTCACCGCAGGCTTCAGCATCGCCAACTCTATCTCCGTCTCCGAGTCTGCAACACTCAGTACCGTGGATGCATTTCTCAGCACTACCTTCAGCATCAGCTATACTGAGACCTGGTCCTCTTCTTATGCCGCTGCATACACCTTCTCAATCCCCACTGGGAAGTATGGGGCTGTCGTCAGCAACCCGAGTACAACGAGACATAGCGGGTATGTTGATATTGGTTGCATTGCGGAGGGAGCGACGCGGACGACTTTCATGGCTGATTCTTACTCGAGTAAGAGTTATGATTCTTTGGCGTGGGTTGATGGTGTTATTCAGTTATGTACTGGGGATACTTTCCCTCTGCCCAGATGCATCGGAGATGGAACTTTGTAATAATTTCGCCGAGAGCTTTAGATCTCAGAATGTAGAAGAGGCATCCTTAGAAAGATTCAGCCTGAATGAAGAATACATTTCCTTGCTCAACTAGTTTTAATCTGATCTAGCTACCCTTTCCCCACATAAACAAGAAGCAGAAATTTCTCAAGTTAATGGGGAGGACCTCAAGGTGAAAATCCCTACTGCTGCGTTCAAACGCACGGCGGGAATTTCTATCATCTCCGCCCATTCCCAGACTTCGGGAGCGTATGGAATCATTTACTCTTCCTTGTTCGCCTCGACATCCTTCGCCTTTATCTTCTGCTCCCTTCCTTTCTCACTCCACGGGAAGTGCAAGACTGGAATAACATAGAAGCTATTTGAATCATCCGCCAGACCAGCGAGGGCATTCCACCATGCCGCAAAAGCCGAAAGCAAACCAAACATTCCCCCTGCCTTTTGACAACCTTCGTGTGGAGTTGAAGATCCATCTGGGGTGAGAAGGTAGCCGATCCCGAGCAGGAGGAATGTGATCCATAGCGTGCCGAAGAGGAAGGAGAAGGCGACTGTGGATTTGAAGGTACAGATCCACATTATGAAAGTGAAGATGAACCATCCCTATAGAAATTTAGGAACTGAGACTTTAGGAATGTTGAAAGATATCTACCATCAAGAAGAAACCGAAACCGAAATTGAAGTGCTGGAGATCTGAATAAGAGCCGGGAATATTGAAGCCGCCGGGTGTAAGGACGATTGCGAAGGAAATCCAGAAACCTCCATATGAGGAGAGAGCTGTGGCACCGAACGTATTCCCAACGGCCATTTCCCTGTTTCTAGTTAACAACATGCGTATGGTACAATTTGGCTCATCAGTCACGCACCACATGCCAGCGAGAAGTTGGACCAAACCACCATAACCGAAAGCCAACGAGACAACAATATTGGCTTCAGTTACATCTTGCGTATGCCAATTGATTAAGGAGAGAACGAAAGTCGTGAGAGCAAAAGCGGCAAGGCCAAGAGGTGCTGGGTTGGCAATTTTCTTAGTTGGCGGTTTGAACAAGCCCGGCTGAGCGTAGCCTCCAAAGGCCGGGAGACGAGCGCTATCACCACTATTTACGTGTGCGAGAGGATTTCCGCCATAGTCCCATTGCCGAGCGTTGGCGACATTTTGGCCATTGGTGTAGCTATTAGAGCCACTCTGTACGCCATTGTTGGCATGTTCATGTGTTTCGGCAGAAGCCATGATAGGAGGGTGTTATGAGAAGTTGTGATGGCTTCACAGAAAATTGAAAATGAAAAAATTGTAGGTACCTTGGGGGAAAACAGCTACAATATATAATAAAGAGATACAGCTTCATCCGCGGGTCCGATCCAGGTTATCCGAAGCTACCGAGACTAAACAAGCACTTGCCGTGCGGATTGATTGAGGTCGTGAGCGGATCGTGGTTGATGTGATTTAACTTATGGTTTACTAATCCAGAAAATCGTAAATGTAATCAACGGCATTGGTAAGGAATTGCCCTGAGAGGTCGGGTAAGCTTCGGATTCAGATGGAGCTGCAGTAGCGAGGAGACTACTCCCCACGATTCCCACATTTGGAGTTCGGATCTAAGCATGATTATTTGTCTCTATGCATCCCTTTACTCGCAAGTCCAATAGGACTTGGGAACACACCTTAGTAAGTTTAAAAGCTCCCCGGCATTCTTCCATTTACTAGGATATCCGCCAAACATTTCGAGTGCATCAGGTGATGAATCACCACATTCGATCTTCCGGGCCAGAAAATCAATTACATCTGAGCCGTCTTCACCGATCAGATAATTTGGTTCTGGAGATACACCAAAGCTCAAGTTACCGATGATGTCCGCACAGATTAGTTGATATATAAGCAGAGCACGTCGATCTAAGCTCTTTGAGTACTGTAGCATCGACCAGACGATGTCGTCACAGCGAAACTTGTTGAAAACAACCTCTTCCAGCCTGTAGTTGATTCACTAGTCACCATATCAAGGGGTAGTAGTTGTATTTCTTATATAACTATCATTTCATTAACTAAACGTCCCATACAGACAAAGAAACGACTTGAAAGCTCTCCAGCAAGCAAGCGACTTGCGGGATCTCAAGTGTAGCCTTCCAAAACTTGCCGGTGCAGGGAGATAGTGATGAGGAGTGTCGGGCGTCAATGTGGTAGGAACAATTGCAAAAACTCATGAGATGGTATTTTGGTATGGAGATTGAATGCTATTGAGGGTATTGAGCCGCGTGGCTTTGAGAGCGTATAAGACGAGTGCCAAAGAAAAATATATGCGACCAGTGCTATGTACCAGACAATTAGATGTAAGAATGCAGGACAGAAAAATGTAACACCGGGCTAATATGCAGAAGCAGACCTCGGACCAAGCAACTACAAAAGGTCACTCGCAATCCTCGCTCATCTGGCTCAATTGGCAGCAATCTTCCTCCCCTTCTTGTGAAACAACCTCTTCAAACCCTTCTTCTCATTCTCCACCTGCAACGTCTCCATTGGCTTTCCCATCTGGACCGCCGAGTCATTGAACATGTGAAGATTCGACCACGTACTGTCCCTTGTCCCGGAAACGCTGCTCGGGCAGGTGGAAGTTCTCGAATCGCCTGTCAAGCTGGGGGCTGAAACTGGATAACTCGACACGCTCGATGAGTCTTGGGAGTCCTCTCGGTTGTTGCTGTTGTAATTGTCTTGGCGATCAACATTCTCGATGTACAAACGGGGAGTCTGGTCTCTGGAGCTGGCTCTGATCGGGATGCTGAAGTCCTGCGAGTCCGAGGTAGCCTCAAGAGGCTGTGTGTTCTTCTGGATGAACTCCTCTTCAAGAAAGGTGATGAGCGAATCAATGTTGGCGATCGTGGTCATAGCACCAAGCGACACTCTCACGACTCCAGTCGGCTTTCCGTTCACGATTTCTGTATTGGTGATGTGTGCTGCTCCGCAACGATGACCGTTTGCGACCAGGCGCTTCAGGTGCCAGGTGTTGTAGCCAAGGTTCGATGCAATGCCCCCTGGATTGCAGAGCTGGCCAGAACGGACATATATCTTTCGCTCATCGGCGAGGGTTTCGACGACACTGGTGTACGGCGCGAAGGTTCCGTCTGCGAGGACGACATTGAATGCTATAGTTGCCCCTTGAGTTGTACTGTCGCCATAGGTACTTTGTGTGCTTGTGTAGATCTTGCAGACTGGAACGCCGTTAGGATGGACGAGGGCAGACATTCTGTCGTAGAGCATCTTTCCAAGGAAGCTGGTGTGTCGTGAGATTGTGGTCATGGGATCAGGACCGTAAATGCGTTCGTGGGTGTCGATGGCGGCGTTCAAGGCGATGATATTATGGAATGGTAAGGTCCCGTCCTCGAGGCTTTCGTGGAGTACGCCGCGATTCTTGAAGAAAGGCTTCTTGCCTAGGACTGTAACTGCATCGACAGTTCCTCCCCCGAAATACTTGCGTCCCCATTGCAGAATTCTTCCTGATGCCTTCCGAACGATGAGAGCGCCAAGGTCTGGGTAGCCGAAGATCTTGTAGAAGGACAGGGAGGTGAAGTCTGGTGCTGATTCGGGGTTGCTGAAGACTTTGTGGAGTGGGTAAGAAGTCGCGAGAGCTGCTGCGTCAAGCAGAGAGTAAGTATCTTGATGCGAAATATGACTTGACCTCCGCAGCATCCCGGGCCAGGAAAGGGGTAGTCGTCGTCCAGTCATGTTGCTTTGGCCTGGGTATGCAAAGAGCCCCAGCTTGCTGCCCTCGTTCTGACTTGTTTTTCCATCCAGCCATTGTTCCACCTCGGCATCGTCACGAAAACAGTAATGGTCGTCATCCGTTGTCTCTCTAACCCCAATAACACTGTTGTGACAATCGATGTGATAGAAATATCGGAATCCACCTTCGTCTCCCTCAACAAGCTTGTTGGTAGTAGAAAGGTCCTTGAAGGATTCCATGACGAGTTTAATAGCAGCTGTGGCGTTGGCAACAAAGACCAAATCAAAATGTTCCGGATCGGCTCCCAAGAAGCGTAAAGTCTTCTCTCGTGTCTCATCAACGAGCTGCCCTGAAAGTTTCGCCGGTGCATTGGCCGAATGTGGGTTGCCGTAAAGATTTGAGACTAGATCCGCGGCAAAGGTGTCGACAAGTGACTTGGCGTATATTGTTGCTCCACCATGATCGAGGTATGTAGATCCTATTAGATGTTAAGAGAAGGAAAACGTATCAGAATGAGGAGGGATTTTTACCCTGGAGCATAGGATACTCGATATCTTGAAATTCTTCGACATCAGTGTTGTATTCCATAGTGGCGGTTAATGTGAAATTCCCGCCTCTGGATAGATGAAGGGTTCGCAGAATAAAGAGATATGCAGAGGAATGGATCAGATGCGGGGAATGCGATCAAATGCGAAGAAATATAAATAGAGACAAGGTCAGGTAGATCTCTCAAGGTTGGCTTGAAGCAAATGATGTGAGGATTGGAGATCAACAAGTATAAAAGTGATGATAGAGATGGGATGGCAGGTAGATGAGAGTGGATGATTGTGAGTGAAAAGACCGCATGATGAGGAGAACAAAGGGAGATTATAACAAGAACCTCAGCCCTAAGAAAGGTTAAAGTGTTTCGGTTTAGGGGTCTTTGATGCAGTCAACAAACGGAGATGCCGTTGACACATCTGAGGTCCGCTGGCATCAGTATGGAATGAAGCGCTGTCCCCGGTCCTTGGGGGCCGGCTAAGACTCGAGCCTCCACTTGGAGTCCATCACACACGTCTCTAGCGAGAACCCACGAAGCCGGAAATTTAGGGTTGGGCTCAGCAGGAAAAGAAACGCCTCTGTGCGAAGCGGCTAAGCCTTGCCAAGATGCCACCGATTGAGTTGGGAGATCTCTCTGTGCGCTGTTGTTTCCAGGCCAGCTTCATAGAGCTGCGCCTCGTTGCGAGATGTGAGGACAACTCAACGGCAATGAGCGGAGGAGTGGAGAAGAGGAGGTCACCCAGATATCCTGCTCCCGTGATTGGCAGACGCGTGAAGCGCAGCGCTTCAAAGCTAGCTGTGCAGTAGTAGTGTAAGCAAAGGTCTCCGTAAGGGTGTTTTCGTTGAGTGTTCACGATGCTCGGCGGTTCTCTGTGGTGTTTTCACGTTCGGCGACCACAGCTGAGAAAGGGAGACGGAATAAGGTTGTGTGGAGAGCGATTCAGCCAATCATTCCCCTTCAGCCCCGCTTATTCGGCGAAGAAAGGGGGCCTTCTCATTGGCCCGGGGACCTCACGCTCCTTGTGATTTGTCCGGTACTCAGCCTCGCGTACCTGTCTCCAACACCTCCAGCTTGCCTCATGTACGGTGGCTTGCAAGCCACACATCAGAACTCTATCGCCATGAGAGCTTTGCCGCGGTCTGATGCCGACTTCGCAAAAGTAGAGATACTGGAGGCCTCGGGCACGGCACACCAGCTTGGCGGGTACCCCGACTTTACAGAATGAGCCACTTCCGCCAGCCAAAACCTCCCAATGTCTCGGAACTTCTAAGGCTGTGCAGCCTTTTCTACTAAGATGAGTATCTGAGACACTGGGGATAACTTTAAGCTTCCAAATGTGGGTATTCCCACTGGTGACCTCGATCTGGCTGGCGACGGCGGTGAGACCGGGCGCGAACTGTGGCTGCTGACTTGGCCAAAGAGACATCAGTTAGACAATAACTTTGTCGATCACTCTACTTTATTGGACACCAGAGCGGTGAGGCTGTGCAGCCTTTAAGCCAAGTTGAGCTTCCAAGACAATGGGGATAGTTTTGAGTTTGCAAATGTGGGATGTTCCCACTGGTGCCCTCGATCTGGCTGGCGACGGCGGTGAGACTGGGCACAAGCTGTGGCTGTTGGCTTGGCCTGAGGGATATCATTGAGATCTCCTCACTCTACTTTATTGGACATCAGCGGTGTCGCTGTCATTCTGCTAGTTCCGGAACCGTCGGGAAGTTTGATGACCCGTCCCTTTTCTCTGATAACTGCCGCCGCACATGATACAGATCTTCAAAGAGTGCACAAATTGGGTCGGAGGCGCTGCAAGACGACCGCTTCCAGCAGACTTTGGCGGACCTGGCGTAGCTGGAGGGCAGACTCACCCGTTAAGATCCTCTGGCACGGCACATTCTACTCAAGCTCTTCATACGCGCCCTCATACATGCCAAGATGAAGCCAGAGGCTTTCAATCTCCAAGTATATCGTCGCGCTTGTCGCGGACTTTCCGAACGAACCATGAAATCGCTAATGTCAATGGCTCACTGGGTACGGATACTTGCTTCCTCTAGCTTTCGATACTTTGCCCGCACGAATCGCAGGATCATGAGTTTTGGTCAGATGTGGCCCTACACCTCCACACTTCTCTGGTCATATGCGTTGGCTCATGAGACCGCCCACTTGGCAATGATTTTCTCCAATGGTTCCACAACGCTGACATATACCGCCTGTGTGAATTTCTTGTTGTTCCAATCAGCCCTAGGGAAGGTTAGTCCCGAGCTCTTCGACGGGAACAGGGAGCTTCAATAATGAAATCAAGGTCTACTAAGAAGATAAAATTTACTTTTCCTCAAAAATGCAAAATACGCAGCATTTTACAATATGCTCGAGAGCAGGGTCTTCTTCGCAGACCATGTCAGCCCAATAGAGAGCCGTCATATAGTCCGTCGAGTTATGGGGTTTGCCGTCTGGACCGAGGTATATGTTTCGGAACGCCTGGCTCTCGATAGGTTGCCCGAAGCACAGTTCCAGGAGTAGGATGCCCAGATTGCTAAGACTATTGCGGGCCAGGAATCCAGGTGGTAACAATGGCTGTTCTTTGTTTGAGCAAGGTTGACAAGATTTCAACGATGGGAAGGAGTGGCGGATGTATGGGCGATCAACGAAGACTCTGTTGTCCTGTTTGCAAAAGAAGATGTTGTTCTTCTCCATCTTTTCTGCCAACCAGGGCGTACTTTGCAGCTGCAATAGGGAAGATGCGAGTATGCTCGCAACCTTGTAGCGCTCATGTCGAGTAAGTCTCGAGTTGCTTTGACCTTGGAGTAAAGATGCTAGACTAATGTAACAAAAGTCTCCGACTCTCAACTCGCTAACTTGTGCTGGATGAAGCAGGTGTTGTCGTTGCTTCTCGTCGCAGATATACCCAAGACAATGGCATGGCTCGTTGGCTGAGAGTCTCAAGCAGAGGTCCTTGATCTCGACTTCAACATCAGTATTGGCATCGTCGACGTTGAGCACAACCTGTGCTGGAGCACATTGAGGTTGGACCGTGGGCCCAACCCTGATCGGCATTTGAATTGGCACTGAAACCTCCATTCGAACTGCTTTCTTAGGCTTGACCTTGCGCCAACTCCTGATGCGAGTCAGATACAATCAAAGAGATCTAGGAGATTTAGGCATGGCTCACCTAGATATACTGTCGGTCAATGATTGTGGCGTTCCGTTCCCATTTACATTTCCGGGCGCGGAATAGTTGTGTCCTGCGTTGGAGGAAACATCTTTCAACGAGGGTTGTAAAGATGGTGAAGGAGACTCGGATAAAGATGTGTGCAGTGGTGGACGGGAGACCACGCTGAGCTGTGGGGTGGATTGAGTGAAGTTCGTGCGGAGCTTGCCAATATAGTTCTCTTTTGCTGGTATTTTGCCAGGGCTTGGGGTTGGACTCGTCTTGGAGGCATTTGCTCCCTCTTTAGACTTCTTTTTAGCGCTGATTATTACCTCTCGTGCATTTGTGGGAGGCTTATGCACTTCCTCTGGGATGTTGAATGCCATTCTGAAGGCAGGATCATCATCTGTCAATCTTTTCTGCAACACCCTGCTCAAAATTAGCATTTCTTCGGTCTCTTTAACATCCACTCCAATCTGGGGTCCAACTTACAGACCTGCCACATGCTTCGTACATTGGCAGTTCCAACTATTCTTAATCGCCGTATGAACACTACCAGCATGAGCTCGTATACATTCAAACACAGTTCCCCATGTGGTATCCTTTCGAGTTGCTTTCATGCTGTCAAGCTTATCGTTCGAGTCCAGAAGCTCTCGTAATTTCCGGTTGTGACTCTCTAATAATGCCACAGTCTTCAGCCCTTTCTTAGAAAAGCTGAGTCTGATTCTCTTCAATTGGTAGTCCCAAGTTGCGTCTTCCGCCCAGCTGATCTAAAAGAGACTAGCATTAGCTTCCGCGGAAGGTATGTAAGGGGATCTGAAGCTACTACCTCTCCATTCTTCAACGACAACAATTCATGCAATTCATGCATGAGTTCATCCATCGTTTTTATCGTACTCATATATACGTCGTATGAGCCGCCTAAGCGCGCCCTGAGCGTTCTAACCAGGTCTTCCCTTTGCCAACCCGTATATGCTCGATCCGTCATGAACAGCTGTATTTCTTCGTGTGGAACATCTGCCGAGATCAGGAACCGTTCCAGCATCTGATCGAACAACTGCTTCTCGATGTCGACGGCATCAATGAAGCCAATAAATTCTGTCCGGAATCGTTTCCATTTCACCAGCGGCTCGAAGCCTTCTCGATAATGCTCTGCAGCAGAGATGAGGAGAGGGAAGCCGCCAAGCACAAATCCTGCAATCTCGACTCCAGACATAGCGTATGCTGTCTTTCAACCGTGGAGTCCTCTCGTCAACGTACAATGGGCGGTGTTGAATTGTCGTGGACAATGCTATTCAACGCCCATGCGGCGAGATCGTGCTTTCAGCTGAAGACCCCTGAAACGTGGGGTCGGTCATCATTGGTGGGGGCGAGCTTCAGCTCTGAGGTTCCAAGAAGGACAACATCATTCATCACCAATCTCTTCCATACGACGCAAATGAAAAAGGAGTTGCCTTATCTTCCTACTTAAGGATCCTCAGAACTCCATGACAAGCAGTTCCATGTCGCAAATATCCGGCGGCCAAGCTTCTGCCACAGCCTCGAGCTGAGCCTTAGCGCCTAACCTCTTCCGCGCAAGCTGTCCAACGACCTCCCCGCAATGAGCATCGAAAACGCAAGTCAGAAACTATCCATCTCAGCTTATTGCCACAATTGCCTTGAGCACTACAGGGTTCTGTGTGACGAACTGGGTGTGGTCACTAACCAACAGGCATTTGATATCGGCTTTGACCTGAACGCATCTCGTGACTTCATTCAAGATGCGCGATCACGATTTAAGGCCTGGGCCGTCAATATCGCTGCTCTCCAAGGGGCTCATTTGCAGAGCTCCCTGGAGTCGCGACTGAAAGAAGCCACTGAGGTTCGAGAGAGAATTCTGAAGATCCTCAAAGCCTTGGCTCAGTCATTATGGGACGGTTGGTGAACCCTCTCAATGCTGATATTCCCCACTGACAACATGAAAGCATCCATGATCATCAATGGCTCCAAAACAAATGAGAAGTGGGAAGACGGTGCCATTAGTGATTCTGACGAAGACAATGCCTCAACCCAAGGAGAGACGACTCAAACCTCTGATTTAGAGCAACTGTTCATAGCCATCAAGACAGCCAACTCCAGCTTGATGAAACTATCCATGATTATTAGGAACTCGCCAGCGCGGGATGACTATCTCAAGGCTGCGTCGCGGTACCCTTTTGATGCCAGATACGACATTGGTCACGTGAAAGAAAAATATGGAGCAGCGAAGCGCAGTAGCGACTGGCTACTCGAGAGACTTGGGAAAGCTATCACGCGAAGACGACAGTATTTGAAATATCGGGAAGAGCATCATACCAAATTGTCCCGAGATTGGGAGAACGCGACCGTAGAAGAAATGGTTGCGATCGCGGAATTCGAGACACCTCTGATATCAACAGCCAAGGCCACCGAAGACGAAAGGCCAGAAAAGACTATTGCATTGACAAAACTCACAAAAGCGACCACCTTTGTTGAGAACAAGATAATGATTGAACATGATGGAATCGATCTCGATCAGGGGTCGTTTGGTTCTCAAACCTCCTACGAGCCGACAGTTGTTGGTGAAGCCGTGAACAAGTTGAGCGTGCCTCCACCTCCTATCATGGCGTTTGAAGAGGTTGCTTTTGAGTTTGGGGAGCCCTTCCAATGTCCTTATTGCTACATGGAACAGACTGTCACGAACAAGACAGCTTGGAAGTACGTTGAAAAGCTCTTCCCCTCACAAACTCCCTTCATCAAGGAAACGGCTGACCTCAGCGCAGAAAGCATGTGTTTCGAGATCTCAAACCATATGTGTGCACTTTCAGAGAGTGTAACCTCAAGATGTTCCGAAGCCGCAACGAGTGGTTTGCCCACGAGATTCAGAACCATAGACGAGAATGGATCTGTGTGGCTTGCCTAGACACCTTCACCGAAAAAGCAAAATTCTCGGAGCATCTACAATCTATGCACAGTAATCTGGTTGCTCAATCACAATTGGAGGCTTTGCTTCTCCAATGTGAAGAACCCGTGGACAAGATCCCGGCTTCTGCCTGCCCCCTCTGTGACGAGTGGGAGTCAAATCTTCTAGACCCGAAGCAAGATTCTAAGCGACTTTTCCTCAATAATGGAGCTGTTGTGGAGCCCTACGGTACTGTTGTCCAGTTTCGCAGACATCTTGGTCGTCACATGGAACAGCTCGCTCTCTTCGCTCTGCCTATGGCTGAAGACAACGAGATGGAAGACGATAGCGTGGAGGATAGTAGTAACGATGGCGATCCCCCCAAGAAAAAAAGCGTGCCTTCTGAACCCAAGGATAATGAATCAATCGATGAAGCTTCTGATGTTGATACTATCCCAGAAGCTCTCAAAGGCCCGATCTTAGCTCATGTGCATTTTGAAACACTGGAACGGATCGACGATGTTGTCAACCTCCTCTTCGAAGAATTCCGGCCCAATATGTACCCTGGTCAGAAAAGAACAGCACGCTTACCAACAAATGGAGCACCATTTGAAAGTCAAAGCGAAATAGACAAGGACCGCAACCTAAAATTCACGAAGCAGGCCTTACAGGCATTCATCGAGAAGAACAGTTCAAGAGATTCATGGAAAGGAGCTCCATGGTTGATTAAGCCGGAGGTCGCCAGTCTTTACGGCTTTGATACTTATGTGCCTCCGCATCTGCGAGGCGACGCATATCATTACGGAATTGTTGATGTCGCTGTAGAGAAAGGTGCGACCGAAGTACTAAAAGCCCTGAAAGATTATCCTCTGCTACTGGCGCGGCCCCACTATCATCGTTACCTTCGGCAAAAAATCTCAAAGCTCCCAGCCTCCACACAGGCATCTATGGACAACCATATCAGTTTGGTGCTTAATACCTCCATTTTGATCCAAAATATCGATGCCACCCTCAATCAGGAGGAGCTCCTGGGTATCATAGACGATCTCGCTATTCCGCCGCCGGCAATGCTGACACCTGAGTATATCAATGGATTCTTCACCAGTTGTGCCTTTGCAAGATTTCTGAATATCAAGATGACGAAGAGGGCAGTTTCTGAATTAGATGGATTTCTCGCAGGTACTCAAGTGCTGGTGGTCCAGAGGTTGCGTGAGCTAGTGCAGGCTTTCGGCCTGTGGATCGACGAAAGAGGAGAAGAGCAAGCAGATCTATCCGAGGATAACACTTCTGTTGACGAGCATGAGCAAAGGAATGAAGCGGAGATTTCCGCAAAGAAGAGGGAATCGTCAGAAATTGAACAGGAGACCGTGGACCTTGCCGAAGGGCAGTCAGCGTTGGAGCAAGAGGACATCGACTTGAGAAGCATATTCGTTGATAATCTCAACTTTACGGTTTCACCACAAGATGTTCGGGCACACTTCCAAAGCTGCGGGCGTATCAATGGTGTCAGTATTCACACGAGATACATCCGCAATTTCGCGTACGTGGAGTTCACAGAGCCGATCTCCGTTCATGAAGCTGTCAAATTGGATGGAAGTGTGTTGCGCGATTGTGAACTAAGAGTTGTCCCTAAAAAATCCCTCGGAAGTCCTGAAGAGCTTTCGATTCTGGAGACAAATGCTGCCAGAGTCACTGTCGGCGACACCCTCCCACTTCAAGGATTTGGCGGCGAGATTAAAACCGATGAAGGTAAAAAGACTACTTTGGAGGAGCTCGTTGCTACCAGCAGAAATGGTGTCCTGATATGGACATTTGCAAAAGCGGGGGGACCGGAAGCCATTACACAGGCATGTGAATTCCGTGATCGCTATGAGCCGATCACAGGCTGCGGATTTTCCATCTACGGTCTCTCCAATGACTCAACCACGGCAAATACCAATTTCAGAGAGAAATATAACTTGCCTTACCACCTGCTCTGCGATTCTCGTTCGACACTCATCTCTGCAATCGGATTGCAGAAATTTCAATTCGGCACAACTCCTGGTGTCTTTATGGTTGATAAGTTGGGGAGAGTCTTAGAAGCTACACCTTGTCCTCCTTCCGAGAGTTGGCTTGTTGTCAACAGAGTTCTTGACAGAATTATTGGTTCTGAAGCTACGATTTCTACCACAGGGGCGGCTGGTGCAGAACAGGCTGCTGCAATGCAAGCTGACTCGGGTGATGGGACAACATATAAGGTTGATGAGCCCCGAGACATCAATCAGAAGACCATAAACCCGCCACATAAAGACTATATATCTAAGGACCGCGATATAGGAACTCTAGGGGAAGGAGGGACGACAGTAGCCACCGAAGCTTCAGCCAACAATGGCCCGACCGAGGAGGACCTGGAGATTATGACTGTCATTATGCAACGCATCCGCGAGTTCCGCGATGAAGATGGCCAGGACAGATTCGGCGTCTTCCAGCGGCTTGTGAGTAGACAATCCATTCCCGCCTACTTTGACCTTATGAAGGAGCCAGTCACACTCAACACGTTCAGACAAAAAGGGATACAATGCCCAACTTTCAAAAGTTTCGTTGAAGACTTCGCTTTGATCTGCTACAATGCCCAAACCTTCTACCATCCACCTTCGAGCATCATCTACAATGATGCTGAACTCCTACGAGAGCTCTTCGAGGGGGAATTAAAGAAGCTAGTCGATGATAAGACTATAACTCCTGAAGATGCTGAGCTCCCAGACCTTGGTGGGATACCCGAAAACGAAGAATCTGTAGGTACAGCAGACAGCCGTGGTGACAGCAGCCCGGGAGGAGCAAGTGAAGCAGCAACTCCCTCGCCTACCGACGTTGAAGGCGGCGCAAGAAGTGTAACTGAACAGCTAGCATCAATGAGACGAGAGGCTCAGGAGACAGGTACTAGACGGCGAAGTAGAATAGAGGACCTCGAGGAAATGATGATGATGGAGGCTATCCGGTTGAGCTTGGCTGCTGAGGAAGAGAGAAAGACGAAGGCAGACAAGGAGGCTACAAAGGAGGCCAAGAAGAAGGAGAAGAGAGTATACGGAAGCGGGGCAAGTTTGGCCAGCGGAAGTGCTTTGAGTCTCTCACTACCAGGACCTGGCAGAAGACGCGGAAACAGCGGTGCAAGTAATCTGGCTCGTGAGATCACCGCTGAGGATATGGAATCACCAACAGCCAAAGGAAAAGGTGTTGACAGATCTGTCACCAGTGCTCCAAGTCCCCTCAACTTCGCTGCCGTTGGTGCTGCCGTTGGTACTGAAGCATCTCATCATCCAAGAAACACAAGCGCAAGATTGGACGCAAATGATACTGGTATCGATGAGCAGAATCGGACTTCAGAATGGTATCGTACCGTCATGATACACCTCCTTGCAGTGCAAGAATTGTCCGAGGCAGAGCTTTGTCGAAAACTGGGAACAGGTGATACTGATGGAGGCCTACGACGCTTACCGCTTATGGGAAAGCAAACCTTAGAAGAGGTGGCTTTGCTTTGGTCGCCTAATCCTCCTAGGGAGGGCGGATATGAGGACGATAGATGGCACCTCAGACCAGACCTCTATAGAGAACTTGATGTTTGGAATTTCCCTTATGAGATTGCGGAAGATCGAAACCGTGCTATTAATAATGCTACGAACCAGTATCGTCAGCTCAATGTGGGATCAGATGAGCCAGAGTGGGCAAGGTTGTTACCTGAAGCAGAACGGACACCACTGCGACGCCCATTCGAGAAGAATGAAAGAGTCCCTAATCCGGCCCAAAACCCGGCTCTTATCCAAGCCCAAGAGGACGAGATCATCGCTCTTGCAGCAGCGTATGGTGAAGACTTTCGGGAGTTGCCCCCAACTTTGGATCAAGGGTGGAAGAGATTTGAGATACGTATCAAGTCTTCACAGAGAGAGGCATTTACGCTTCGGGTGACTCTCCCCGCGACGTATCCCTGGATGGAGCCTGAGCTATCGCTTCAAGACTATCTTAGTCTGGGAGACCTTACACAACCTAAAATTCGCAAGATACTTGATACTCAGCTCGAGCTGATGAGAGGGAATGAGGATGAGCGACCTAAGATAATGGACATCGTCAATGCTTGCTCAGATGTTTTGGAACATGCTGTTCAAGAAAAGGCTGCGAGCAAAGAATCTGGTGATGATGTGCAGGAGGCCAAAACATCAGGCACAGGTTCTTTTGTATTCAGATGGGAACATCCGGCACAAGAGGTCTACGTGACTGGCACATTTGACAATTGGTCGAAAAGTGAAAAGCTAGTTCGGAACGGCGATGTCTTTGAGAAGAAGGTGGTCTTGCCGCTTAAGAAGATATACTACAAATTCGTTGTTGACGGCTTTTGGGCCACGAAGCACACTAATCCTCAAGAAAAGGACGCTTATGGAAACCTGAGCAATTTTCTTACCCCAGAGATTATAGCGCGCGGGCATGAAGCTCTTGCAAACAACGGGACCATGTCGTTTGAAGATGCACTGGAGTTCTTGAATGTCTCAGCGAACACCGCCTCTGACAGTATTGAGGCCGCAGCGGTTGCATTGGTGAGCTCTTCTGCCGCTCTTTGGATGTGTTCTCTTCTATGCTTTTCGCTTTCAAGGATATAACACTAATTATTACCTATCGCAGTCACTCGAATCATCAGACAAGGCCAAAATAGCCCGAGCACTACGTGTTATTGCCTATCAACGGTCAGGAAACTTTACTCTTCGGCGAGCAGCTACGTCGATAGAATTGGGTAATAGTGGATCCCGGATCAACCTTGATGACGCATATTACTTTCTTCAAATTGGTAATTATAGTATTCCAGACGACATTGTTTTTAGCCACTTTTCTTCTCTTTACGATGAAGCACCATCGGTCTACAACGAAGCGCTTCGAGTCATTGCAGCCCATCGACAAAGCGAATATCTGCTTCGAAAGCTCGAGGAGTCCATTGCTGGCGTCCAAGCCGGCACGGCCGAAACCCTTGGTCTCGATAATCAAGACGGTGAGAAGACAACAGATACTGGAAGCACCTTATTACTATCTACTGGAAAAAATCCAAATGATACGGAGATACATTCGAGGGAGGCAATGGAGTCAATCATCCGTGCACAGCCAACCGTTACCATGGATTCCAACAGTGATTTGTATTCGGTTATCATTCGTGAACCTCCCACAAGCTTGTCCAAGAATAGTTTGGAAAGGTATATGCAAGATTCGACGGTTGGATTTGTTGGAGCTGAAGTTTTAGCGTCTGAAATTTCTAAGGAACTCGGCCTTGGATCGCATTCCGCTATTCTACGCTTCCAGTCTCATCAAGGTGCCTTAGTCGCGAAGAAACTTCTCGATCAACTACACTCCTCCCCAGCAAATGCTCAAATGATCGTCGAGGTCGTTCAAGGTTGGACGGTGTCGAGACTTGCGATGTTGTCAGCGCAGCTACAGCATCCTATTCGACAGGTTGATCTGGAAGAACCAGAACACAGTTCGCTGATCAGCTCGGATGCATATACGAATCAAGTTACAGATGTCAGCAGCGAAAGTGAAGATGTTAATCCGTCAAGTTGCCGCTTGATGTAGTTGTTTTTATTGTCTGATGGTTTTGACGAGAAGAAAAGGCCGGGTTGAGTAGGAGCCAGGTGTGTCTAGGCGAGGTGCTCCGAAGGAAGGAACCACTCTACCCCCACTCTCTCACCGCGAGGTATACCTACAGACCTTCCATTGGAATCAGAATAGAACAACCCAGAGACTTGTTAGAAACCCCTCAAAAAGAATAACCTGTCATAACCCCAATTAAACTCGATTTATTTTCCCAGGTATGGCAGGGGCAGGAATGGAGCGTGACCAAAACTAGAGCATATCGGATATAGAATAAACTGCATTCGAGTTCCCCCAAATTTTACTTCCTGTACTCGAAAAATATGACCACGTGGCCATCTACTTGTATTTCTAGGTTGATGCGACTGTTGTCAGTCAATAAGATCTATGTCATCGTCTCCTCCAACCTCGTCTCCCACTATTTTCATCTTCCTCCTACTTTCCCTCCTCTGCAGCCAAGCAACTAAACCTGTAATCCCAAATTGCGCTATAAACGCAAAAACACTCCAGGTATACCCTTTCCTAAATCTTGGAGCATCGACCACAGGATACGTCAAGAGCGGTAACCAGGTGTTAACGGCATATCCACTAGCATTCATGACGCCCAGGACCACAGCTCTTTCTTCAGCATCTGCACCACAAATTTCATTGGCCCATGACATGGCGAGAGGGCCAAAAGGTACAGCTACCTTGTGAACGAAGAATGCTAACCATTTGAGGCCGTCTGGGATGTTCCAAATCGCTAGACAAAAGGCGGAGAAGAAGCCGACGAGGGTACTGAACGACATTACGAGAGGCCGGTTGCGCAGGAAATCGCTGAGCATAGCGAATGTGACTGTTGTTACCAGCTGGATGGCGCCTGCGCCTGTTGGGATGATATTCTGCTGTCGTCAGAGATCGAAAATTGGAGTGTGGGGAGGTAAGGAAGCGTACAATCTTGGTAACTGGGTATCCCTTGTCCTTCAACCACAAGGCGAAAGGATTCACACTCGACGACGGCCCAGTGTTGATAAAAATGATATACAGCACGGTCAGAGCATAAACGTGCCAGCGCGTAAACACCCTCCTCAAAATAGACCAACCCAATTTCCGTCTGGGAGCCCTTCCTACGTCGTGCATTCTTTTCCTCGCCAACGCCGCATCATCACCTGTCAAATAGAACGCTCGTGTGTTCTCCGGCAAATCCGGGATCAGGAAGAATCCAGAAATGCAGATAGGAAGGCTGATCAAGCCGTCCATTATGAACAGCCACTGCCATCCGGCTTTCCCTAGGGTACCGTCCAAGCCATTATAAACAGCAGCCTGCAAATACCCAGAGAACATCCCCGCTGCAGCTGCTGAGGCATGGAAGATGCAAGCTCGCTTGCCCAGCTCGCTAGGCTTGTACCAACTCCCAATCAAGAAGTGTGCTGCAGGGTAGAAGATGCTTTCCACCAGGCCTACAAAGAATCGTATTGCCATGACCTGCCCGCTCGTCGTTGCACCGGCAAGACAGAATGTCAAGAGGGTCCACACTAATTCGCAACTCGGGATCCATATTGATGGTCGGACTTTGGTTAAGATAAGCTGTGAAGGTAGTTGACCGATCACGTAACCTGTGGTCCAGGCGATGTCGATGAGATTCAGTTCATTAGAGGTCATGGAAAGTGCTTCTTTCATGCCAGAAACGTATGCGTTGGAGATGTTGGTTTGGTCTAGATTCTTGATGAAATAGCCTAAGGAGAGGATAGTGAGGAGCGATATATCGAGCTTTTTGACGAAATTCCGCTCTTGGAGGGTTTGGGTAGGATCATAGTCCTGGGCTGCCTGTCAAACATTGTGGAAAGGGGTTTATGGGGTCAGGGAACGAACCCAGATGAAAGCCCACCAAGGAGGCTTCTCGGGCTTGATGTTATGAGAAATCCCATCGTCTTCCCAGTCTTCTGGAGAGGTGTCATCGTTCGGGATCTTGTCGTCTGATGGCTTCGGAAGGAGAGCTACAGTAGCTTCATCTTGCTCGTCTGGGTCACTGTCCCTTGGATCTTGAGACCGCCACGGGAGAAGCATGATATTCTATTCCTACTCTTCACCGCATGATGCTTCAAGATTCTTCATATCTTACACTCTACATCTTCACAGCTGTCGTTCCGCAGCTGACCCGAACAATTGCGTGCTTCAGGCACAGGATCGAAAAGAAAGACTACCCGAAGACCGCTTTCAGGGAACCACTATTGTCCGTAGCGTTAAAGTTTTGTAATCAGAATATAGGCTCATCCAATAACGGTGAAGTGTGGGCAAGAGTGGGTGAAATTATACGCTGCATATATGTTGTGCTCAAGCGTTTCATGATGCCATACAAATTCTACCCAATCACAGCACTGCCTGATAAGGCTTCAGAGATAGGAGATAAGATGCGGTGTCGTGGAATATGCACTGGTGTAACCATTCCGAGTCAGCTGCCAATAATAGTTGGAACGTTGGTATTTAGAGCGAAGATGGTTGGCGTTGTCGTCAGACCAATACAGGAGCACGCAATTTACCCCACATTTTATCGTGTGGGAGAACCATGCTATACGCCCCTCGCCTGCAGCTAAGTAGCTACCCCTCACTACGACACGACACTTGGCGTGGGAGGACGCGATGAGCTTAGAAATCAGATAAATATTAGGACGATACAATATTCCTTTCACGGTCATTAAAGGAACTCCCTCCTCCTCCTTCTATCAAGTCCAGTTTCACGTTTTGATATAACCCCACTTAGTAACTACTGCTCATTGACTGAAGCAATCCAACATGGCTCCATCTGCAACGGAACCCCTCCCCATCGCCTCCCACATCAAAGACTACGTGATCCAAAAGAAAGACACTCTCCCTCTTCCCCTCGCAGCTCGCAACCGTCTCGAAGCTGCCGGAATTGACCTCTCCAACGGCTACCCGGAGCGTCCGGCAAAGCCCCTTTTCCTCGATGATGCTATCTCAATCCGGAACGAAGACCGACCACATATCGATACTGGCGCTCGCGCTGACAAGTCAAAAAGTGCGTTGCTAGGGGCAGCTAAGGAGGTCATCCATCTGACAAAGAATATCGGGACGGAGATTGTGGGTTTGCAATTGAAGGATTTGACGGATCAGCAGAAGGATGAGCTGGCTCTGTTGATTGCAGAGAGGAGTGTGGTTTTCTTTAGAGATCAAGATATTACGCCTCAGCAACAGAAAGCTTTGGGTGAGCATTTCGGAGAGGTGGAGATCCATGTGAGTTTCCTCTATTTGGTGCAAATATGGATGTATGTTAATAAATTTATAGCCGCAAGTTCCCCACGTTCCAGGTGTCCCGGGTGTTACGATCATCTGGCCAGCTCTCATGGCGCAAGAAAGGAAAGCCTCCTTCAGACAACCAGGTGGAGCTTCCAGATGGCATACCGATCTCGTTCACGAGAAACACCCTGCAGGAATTACACATCTGCACAACGACACAGTTCCTTCTATCGGCGGTGATACGCTCTGGGCTTCCGGCTACGGAGCCTACTCAAAACTCTCTCCAGACTTCAGAAAGATCATTGACGGAAAGTATGCTATTTATACCTCAGCACACACCTATCTAGACCGCAATAACCCGAACGCCGGACCAAAGCACATTGAGCGTATCCATCCTATTGTTAGAGTGCATCCCGCTACCGGATGGAAGAGCTTGTTTGTTAACAGAGCAATGACAAAGCAAATCGTTGGTCTGGATAAAGCTGAGAGCGATGTGATCCTGAACTATCTTTATCATGTCTATGAGAGCAATGTCGATATCCAGGTCCGCTTCAAGTGGACCCCGAGGACGAGTGCTTTGTGGTATGTTTCCTGTTCCGATTTGAGGTGAATTAAATGAAATTAATTTGTGGTTTTATAGGGATAACCGTATCACGATGCACAATGCGTCGTGGGATTATGAGGGATCGGAACCGAGACACGGCACTCGAGTTACGAGTCTGGCGGAGAAGCCATATTTTGACCCTGACGCGCCGACGAGGAGACAGGCTTTGGGTTTAGATGATGACTGAAAGCTGTCATTACGATACTAGTAGTGATATGCAGTTGTAGGGGTCGAGCTTCTGATGTTTTGATTTGATTTGATATATGACACAACTACTTGTGTAAAACAAAGTTGTAGCAATATTAGTAAAGACCGAGCATCTTACTAAATTTCCACTTGGTCTGGATCGTCCCCAAACTCCAATAGCCGGATCCATTCTACTGCCAAAAGCTTCTCGTGTTGTAGTTTTTGTGTAGAAATACTGTAGCCCGACACAGCGACTCTAGAAGGGAAGTAGATTTTAGGACCGTAAATCTTAAGAAAGCAGTTGAAGTTGTACATATTATGTTTTTCGCAGGGTACTAGGGTATTGAATTCTTCCTAAGTAATCAGTCTATCATAATAGCCTCTCCTCGTATAAACGATTATCCGACGTGAGTCTTCGATTTAAGCCTTCAAATGATCAAGGCTCCCATGTGACAGAGTAGATCCACAAACGACTTCCGTCCGGTTTGCTCCCGCCACCCCACTTGAAGCGGGGATCAGCTTGCTCGAATAATGCCTTCCACTGTTCCAGCTCTCGCTCTTTGCCGTTCATCAGAGACATCATCATGATATCCATCATCCTAATTCTGTCAGTTATTTTCCTAGCAATTTCAAATATATAACAAACCTCTCATAACTCTCGTCAGCCAGCCGTCCCTCTCCCGGGTGGGTAAGTCCGAAATCCTGGATGATGATTCTAGCGCCCGGCTTCAGAGCCGGTACCAATGACTGCAGAGACTTCAGAACAACAGCGTCAGGGTGGTTGTGCAGTACCGCACGCCAGAAATAGACATCTGCGTCCTTGATTGGTTGTGGGTTAAGCATATCGTGATTCATGAAGGAGATACGCTGTTTCACATGATCTGGGACGGAGTTACCTTCTGTGTGCAGGTCCTGCACTACGAATGTGAGTTCCGGATTTGCTTCAGCGATGGCAATACTTGTGTGGCCATTTGCACCGCCGATCTGAATTTGGGTCAATATTCTACACTCACGTAAAATACGAAAGTTAAACTCACATCAACAACCACGCCTTTCCCCACATCTCCCCAAGGATAATTCTCCACAAGATACGAATCCTGCCATCCTTCACCCTCACTCACAACACTCATCGCATCCCTAAAACTCGCGATTCCCCTATCTGCCTGGGCAATCTCTTTGAACCACGTCGTTGGCTCCCCTTTCATCAGAGTCACGCCGACCTCCGTCGGATTCTGGCTATCCGGCCACTTCTGCATAGCATCAACAGCTCTAGCTGTCGCTGGCCAGAAATACTCCACCAGGAAGAACACCCATGAATCGAGCTTCTGGTCTGCGGCCAGTAGTCTTGACGCCTCGCTGTGAGCCACGAATCCTCTTGTAGGCTCAGAGAAAATGCGATTCGTCATTGCGTGTCGAAGCAGGCGTGTGAGAGACGGTTCAGGGACGGATGTCAGGGTTGAGAGCTCAGCATATGAAATAGGGGAGTTTAGAGGCACGTGCTGGGCGATTTTGAAGCGATTTATCGTCTGTAGAGTGACGAGGTTTAGGGGCTGTGAGGAACGTTTAGTAAGTAATTTTTTGATGGACTAAAGAAAAGCCTCGTACGCTCCATGTCATATCTCGGATCATAGCTTGAGCGCCTATCAGCTGAAGCTGGAGGTCCGGGATCATGTCGATGATGTCTAGGCGGGCCGTTTGAGCTGCTTTATCGCTTGGCGCTATAGGGGTAGCCAAGGCAGTGCGCATGGCAGCTGCCAACGCTACGAGAGGATGCTCAGACATTGTTGACTTTGATGCTGTGGAACGCGGATGAGAGGCGAGGAAGGATGAGGGGTTCTAATGAGCGGGCATCGGAGTTAGGCGAGGATGGGGTATCGCGGACAGAACGGACGGATATACCAGCCACCCACGTGCATATTCCAGTAGGTTGAAGGTCTTATAATCGTGAATGTATCCAGCTGGGGAATACCCCAGTAGCTGAGGGATTCCCAAATGCGATATTGAGGGATGTCAGAATAATGAGATCACGTGACAATTTTCTCTTTCATATTGGACGTCACTGTTTGAATAACATGCACACTTTTACAGTGATGGCCTCCATCAATTCACGTTGAGATTTGATTAATTAGACGGCTTTGCGTAGATACCCAGATCGTGGATCGTTTCACGTGGCATTATCCGCCACAAAGCGCACATCAAAAGATGAAACACTCTCTCAGGAACAGGAGGTAGGAGTTTGGATAACACTGCAAATTTTATATATTTGGGGTCTCTGTAGTCCCATTGAACGATTAACTCATCATTCATGTCGTGTCATGCGCCTTTGTGTTCATACCAAGCGCAATTGTGCCCCTACCTAGCTCAAAGGTTTCTGAGCCGTAATAATATGATATGGCCAATAGGTATGAATACTTGGATCCATCAGCGCTTTCCTAACGCCCACCAAGTAAACCTCAATCTCCTCCGGACTCCACTTCTTCGCCCGACCAAACGTTCCCATTGCAATCCCCTGCAAACCATCAAAGATTGCCGTCCTCCAATACAAGCCAAGTAACTTCTGCGGCTTGCCTTTCGGCCAGGGCCCAACGGGGAGTTTGAAGACTCTGTGCGTGACGTTAGTGAATCCTGCTGCGAGCAGCTTCTCGTCGGCAGTCAGGATGGCAGTGGTGTCTTTTCCAATGGAGGCGAGGGCCTCGGCGACCATGAGGAGCATCTCTTTCGGAGCGTAGTCCGGGGGCATGGAGCCATCGTCACAATATGGGATGTTCTCGTGATCGTGAATCTCTAACCATCCGCCGGGCTTAATGTGTCTTTGTAAATTTAGCCTTGGAAAGAGGCACGACAATGAGGCTTGACTTACTTGAAGGATTGTTCAAAAAGTTTTGGTATATCTTTTATATGAGCAACCAGGACCCGTAAGTGCACGAGATCAAAGTGGTTAGGAGGATACGTCCAGCTATCCTCCACATCATCAACGATGAACTTTGTATTTGGTGCTACCCAAAGTGGCTGTATCGGGCTTAGATCGATACCCTCAACCAACGCACTTGGGTACTTATCCGCCACTATTCAAATCAGCAAGCCGCATCTCATGTCACACTCGTAACTACTCACTATCTAGAGCCCAAATCCCCGTCCCAGTTCCAAGACTATATCACCCAGTAAGAATTCATCTTCGAAAGGAGTAGTATAAATTTGGTATTCAGATTTAACTCACTCAATAATATTTTGCGGATTCTCCCCAATGGGCGCAAAATGCAGCGCCCCATTACATAGCATAAGTGTCATCGCATGCTTCATATCCTCCCGGGCCTGCTCGCCCTCATCGTTTGGCAGCGCATACTGACCTTCCCGAAACTTATTATACCTTCTTCCATTCTCCCAGACGTGCGCTCGGATGCTAGAACTCAGGGACGTGGTCGTTGAACCTGCATCGCCGCTGGAATACCCATCATCAGTCTCCGTGTCATCGCCCGCTTCCAGAGCGGCGGCCGGGATGTTATCGATGTGAGGATTGGAAGTCAAGGGACCTGGAGATGACGTCTCGGGCGCCAGCCCCTCCTCATGAGCTGGTGATTCGTTGGACGCCATACCCGCGTTGGTACGCGCCTCTGTTGTGACCGGAAAATGCTTTTGTGGGATGCGGTGTGGCCTGCCGTACACCGCCTCAGGGATCCCTGAGCAGACCTTAAGACCGCCGATCAATTCTGATCGCAGTAGGAGTTGCTTTGAATCATCGGGTGAGCTGTTACCTATATTGTTGTTGTGAGAATGAGGTGAGATAAGCTGGACATGAAAGTCCAAGAATGTGGAGATAAATTCCAAATTGAAGGCGCCTGCCAAACCTGGAAGGCCCCACTTTCCCCGAGAAATCCACCTACATTTTTCACGTGATAGCTATTGCAGCGAGAGTGAAACTGTCACGACACAGACCCTTAGGATTGTCACCGAAATTTGATTGATCAGAGATAGCGCTTGTTTCCCTTAAACTTCAATGCTTGATAAAATGGCTACAAGTCGACAGATCACATGATTTCGCCCCCTGATGTTGCTGGCGAGGGGAATAAATGTTCGCATTTGATGCAGACTGCATACGCATCTAAGTAATAGATATATTATACTTCTGTATTTCAATTGCAATTTGCTCTATCTACTGACAGTCTTCTGTTTCCCTCAGCTTTCGGGAGAGCGGCTGCTGCTGAGTCCTTATCAGGCTGTCAATCCTTTCAGCCTTTCCATCCCTGGAATTGTCAGACTCAGGTAGATCGTCCACAAATTTTGTTTCTGCAAAAAAATAAATAAAAAAATAATAATCGCCCAACTGTATGTCGTTTTGCTTTATATCGCTGTCCGTAATGGAAAATTCGAGGATGGATTAATCAGTATGTGCGTTCTTAGTTCGTCCCTTGCTTGCCAGACCGAGCGGGTCGAGCAGCCGAGTTCGGCCAACTTCGCGAGCGAGTGCTACCATATCGCGGAGACGCCGTTTAAATCCGGGTTCTCTTTACGGCGTCCATGAGTAAGAAAAGGGACCTTGAAATGAAAGCTCAACGCAAGTCTTCGTTTCTTTTCAGATGGTGTGTCGGAAGGCGAAGTGGTGCCTGGGCTAGAGATTTGTCTTGCATCTTGAGACGAATTGCGGGAATGTTCATCGAGAATCCTTGAAATATGATGTACGGGTATCCGTTCCAGTCCCACAGGTGTTGGAGTTCCTGAAGCTAGATAGTGTGGCGGGGGATCTTGTGGCCGTTCTTGAACATCCTCATCTGCATTTACTCTAGTAGCTTGAGGTTCTTCTACACCGCTCGTCGGTGCATGCCGGTGAAGATGTGCGTGCTGGACTTGGGCGCCTGGTTCATTGGAACGGCGAGATGAAGGCTCCGAGCCAATGACCAGAGTTCGAAAGGTACCAGACTGTCCAAACCGATTAGGGTTCCAGTTTATTTTGCTTTGACCTGATGAGATAGGAATTTTTGCTTCTTAAGTGATCAGCCTTGAGCTCCTTTGTTTCACTTGTAATAGTATCTGGCCTACTAACCTGTGTCATTATCATTAAGCGTCCTGGATCTCAGACCGGTTGGAAGAAGCCCCGGGATATCTCTCTCGATCAGTATCCAATGCAAATGAGGCAGGCATTCTTCGAAGAGTAGATTTTTCTTCAAGAAGTGTCGACTTAATACTAGGTCCGCAACCAAGCCTTTTATGGCAAAAAAAGTAATAGGGATCCTACCACCGAGACTTGTGTTGTGATGGAGTTGTATCATTGTGTAGATTTTGCCTAATGCGAACACGGATTGTCCGTTGCCCAGTGTGATTGAAAGCACCTCGGATCCTCGATCCAGACTAAATCCGATGGCCCTGGCGTAGTCAAGGGAAATCAAGTTTACATTAGCCCCATTGTCTGGTATAGCAAGTGCTTCGTACGCCAAAGATTTGTGACTCAAATGCACTTTTAAACACAATGTGCTATATGCCATGCAGTAAAATGATTGAGCCTCGACAAGGTCCTTGGCCAGTGTTGTTTGAGATGGGACCCCTGGCGGGAATAGTCCAGGGAGGCCTGTAGCTTGCAAAAACGGTACCCCAAGCACCAGTGGGGTGAATGTGTGCTGGAGGACATAGAATTGTTGATGTGTGATAGGTTTCGATCCAGCTTGGGATGGCCTTACTAGTTTGCAACGAGTACGAACACGTCCAACCGCGTGGCAGATGGATCCATCAGTCAATCTGAAAGCAGTATTATCTGGATGAAGCACCAGTCCTATCTTCTTGACAAAGGCTAAGCTCATCATGTTGAGACTGGCTTGATTGTCAACAAGTGCTGGATATCGCTTGCCACAAATCTTGACTGATCGATACTCGAGGGAAGTATTCATTCCGGCGAGGATCGGCCATCGTTCCAAGCGTGAAGGGAAAAGGATTGACGGCTACGAAATCTAGTCTCAGCATGATATACCGTAAGGGTGATGGCTGTTCTTCAATATGGCTTACCGCAAGCTCCGCAGGTTTTTTCTTAGGGCTCAGTCCCATCTTCCCATATTCTCAGATATGTGTCTACTCAAGACAGCGATGATGATACCACTTTGAGTCGGTCGAAAGATCTCCAAATCAATGGAAATTTTGAATTTGACACAGACTTGAAGCCCCAGATCGTCAGCAATTTGGGAATAAATGGGACTGCTGCAGCTTTCTCAGCTGGAAAGTGGGTGTTGGGCTCTTGTGTAACTGAGGCGTCCAAACATCTCACACCACCTCATGTAAGGGGACGCACATGATTTCTTTGAGTCCGTTTCGATTGGATATTGCCTTCGCCACAGCGTCAAAGACCATTGCGAATACTGTAATTGGTCCAGCATGCATGGAAAGTCATCCCGCGTCCACGCCCGATCGACTAAGCTTCTCACAGAAAGCCTTGCTGGCGGGCAAACATATATTTAGGGGGCTTTTCTACAAACGAGTGAATAATATTAGACACCAGCTGCAATATACCAAGTCTTCACCACTAACAACACTTGCATCTACTTCTTCCATATATTACATTGCGCCGAGCGATCATCGCTCAAAGAGGACCACTTCAGCTCCCTGTGGCCCTGCCTAGAGATATGGAGCAACAGGGCACCAACCCAGCAGGGTCTACCGATCAAACGACAGCTAAAATCAGCATTCCTGTGGGCGCCAGGGGAGCACAATTGAGAGAGCCGTCTTCAGAAGTTCCAGGATCTCACACTGTATTACCAGGGAGGGCGACGATAGAGGCAACGGGTGCGCTGCAGGATATGCATGGGAACGCAGGAGTAGATGTTCAAGAGTTTGCAGGAGCATTGCAGGGGAGCAGAGAGAAAATTAAAGAACCAGCCAGAGCTGCGATTGTGCGTTCAACGAGAGGCAGACGAGCCAGATTATCTCGCCTTTGGGCTACAAAAAAAATTGTTGATCAACCTGATCCTCACGATCTTGAAAATCCTCCTGAGCATCGCGACAGAGACAGCAACACTCACGAACAACAAAGTGAAGCCGCCGCATCCGACCTTACGGATAAGGGAAAAGATGAAGATGGACTTGGGCGACAGCTATTTAGTACGATCTTCAGACCTATGGGCCTCTGGGTAGATTCAAGAAGTCGAAAGCTTATCGACGACGGCAATCGCGCGAATGGCTTTCCACGTGTCACGACCTTCATAGCTTCCGACCCTGACGGTCTCACGAGTATCTACAGGAGGTTCGATAAACTCAATGTTCGAAACCTTCTTCTTCTCGAAGCAAAAGTCGCGGCTTTGGAAGAATTGCAAGAAAAGTTTGACATTGAGGATGCCGACGGCTTGAAAGGTGAACGGGAAAACAATTTTTCCATGGGTACCACACATTCATCATTCGAGTACTTTGCTCTCTTAGGTGAAGGGAAAGACGTGATAGAGACAGATGATTCAGGGTCGATGGGTGAGGACGAAGGTGGTAGTAAAAATCCCGCTCAATTGAACCATGGAGACGGTGGCGAGAATGCGAGAGAGGTCAGCCGATTGAGGTCGCTGAGTGAACCTGTAGATGCAAGAGAGGCCGACCGGTTGAGGTCCCTGAGCGAACCTCTAGATGAAAGAAAGACGGATGGCACGTACATCAGGAATATGGGTCAGATTGACCAGATCAATCTCGCGAAAAGTCCACGCGATGAGCGCCTAAGCGCTGGCAAGGCGCATGAAGGATCTATCAAGAATACGGGTAAGATCGACCAACTCAATATCACGGGGAATACACGCAGTCAACCCTCCGGTTCTCGAAAGGCGCATGAAGTATCTATCAAGAATACGGGTAAGATCGACCAACTCAATATCATGGGGAATACACGCAGTCAACCCTCCGGTTCTCTAAAGGTGAATGGCGTGCATATCAACAATGAGTCTGAAATCAATCAGCTTAACATTAGCGGTATCCAAGGAACAAGTAGCCAAGCACTTAGCAAGAGTGGCATTCCAGTATGCGCTTTCAGGAAATGGAACGAGTCTCGAGAAAAGGTGCTTCGCGATCTTCGAAGCGATATTGAAGCTGGAGCCGCAACTGATGGAATGGCCGACAATGCAAAGCAAGCTTTAATACAAGCTGTTACGGAGGAAAATCGTCGCTACTGGCAAGATAGATGGGAGGTTGCCCAAGCAATCCAGCATTCCTTAAAAGAATATCGTAAGACTTACTGGCCCGTTCCTTATTCTCTAAGCTTACAAATACAGAGGAAGCAGTAATCTTACACAACAAGATGCTCAAGCTAGATACTCCAACGAAGGGAACAGTACGCGCACTCAGAAAATACGTTGGAGGAGCATATTATATGAAAGAAGGCGTTGAGATCACTACTAAGACTGACCAGCAAACCGGCGAGAGAAGAAATTTGCGCCCCCCACAGTTCCTTGAGGATAGTGCTGTGACGAAAATGCTCAAAGATGACGATGACTTTGTATCTTTGCACCCTCCTGGGGATGATGATTTGGGTACCTGGCTTGCAGCAAAGTGCTTTGGCTGGCTATTGAAAGTAAGCTGTGAAACGATGATAAACCTATGAAAGCTAACCATAGATACTAGAGACGAGGAGATGATAACCCAGAATTTGACGACGTCTCAGAGATCGCGGTTGGCAGGTTCACTACCGTATGGACATTTTTCGTTGCTATCGGCTTCCTCATGGGCGCTGTTTGGTTCATATGGAGGGTTGGACTTGAAGAAGTCAACGTCGAGGTCAAGTTCGAGAGAAAACTTGCTATACTGACGGCTTTTACTGGCTTGTTTGGTGGCTGGGTGGCACTCTTCACGAGTGCGAAGCGGTACGAGATCTTTGGGGCTACGGCAGCGTATGCCGCAGTCTTGATTGTTTTTGTTGGCGTGGACCCTGGGGACGCCATTGGGCCATGAACTCTGGAGATGAAAATTCTTATGAGGATCTATTCCTTCGTTATTAATAGTGTGATGAGTTCCTGTTATTCTGCTTTAATAACTCTCTTCTAACACGATTTTATTCGGATAAAATTGGCCAAAGAGGTCACAAATCGAATTCAGGGGTTTAATTAAGTCATTAATGATTTTGTAATATTCGTTCGGTTTAATTCATCGTTCTGTCTTTGAATCTTCTCGGGCACTTCTCATGCACTTATCTTTTCCCTCCCACGTAATTTTTATAAGTGAGAAACTCAGGTGGGTGAACTCTGACGCTCCTAGACGATTACGAGCTCTAATTCTTAAGATCACATCTTACTATCGTTCCCTCTTCCTGCTCTCACTTTAAATTCCGAGTTCTCTGACCGACCTCAGTCCGTACTTTCTAAACACTTAATCTTAAGGTTTTCGTCTCATATTTCAAAGTCATTAGAGATGTGCCTCGGATACAAATTTCATTCATTAACAGCGTTGACTTGAATGAAAATTTTTGAGTAAAGCCCGATTTAAAGTTTGCAGTTCAGAAAAGTTAGCCCGGTGCTTGTTGCGAGAAGCAAGACCAGAGTCGACTTCTTCTACTTCTAACACCTTACGATATCAGCGTCTATAAAATCCTCGTCATCTAATGAGCTCATGGTTTAATCTAATTCTTGTCTAAAGTCGATTTATCTTGTGAAACGCGCAATCAATCGAAGTTATAATCGCGAACTTTCGAAGTGTTGTGATGGCACTGATGCAACACCGAATAGCTAAGCGAGATATTCCTGAGTGACGAGATGCCTTCGTTGCTCAACAGCCCATGATAAGATGACACACTTTGAAAGTTCTGTGAGTTCCCGGAGTTAACGCTTTCAGGCAGGGTCATTACTTCAGCTTCGCAGAAAAAAGAGAATCACCGAGCATTACCCTACTAAGCATATTTGCCAAAAGGGCTTGAGCGATCAAGCAAAACCTTTCATTGTCACTATATATCTCAACTTTCAGAAAGTTAGATTACACAGGAGCAGCACACCCAAAGCTCGTTGCGACCGTCGTACCCTCAAATCCGGCAATCAGACTAACCACACTCGAATAAAGGCCCAACACAGCCGTGGTCGCCGCACCCAACGCAAAGAAAACATTGAACGCATTAACACCCCACTTCCTCATAAAACCCCTAGTCCACCTCTTCACGCCACCATCTTCTCTCGTGAATGTGCCTGTGGCGGTATTGAATACCTCCGAGGGCAGGATCGCGCCTCGTTTGATTTCGAATCCGAGCATCAGGATTGGAGGGAAGGTGTATGTGAACTGCAGGATGCAAACTGCGCCGACGAGACCGGAGATATAACTGAATTGCGGGATGGCGGCGCAGATTATGAACGCGACTGACCAGTAGACGGGTACTAGACCGATCCAGAGCCATTTTCCTTTCTTGGTGGTGAGGGGAGGGGCGTGCAATAGCTCCTGCAGGACGTTGACGTACATGACCTTGATTCCGATATTACTGTAAAGGCAAGCAGCAATTAGGCCAGAAAACAGGAACATGATGTTTACGCCGGTTTGCCAGTTATACGGCGATAGGCCCTGCATGGCAGGATTGAATGCGAACTGGCCTTGGAAACTGTAGACTACCATGCCAAAGGTGACATAGCAAGTGTAAATGACAGCTTGTGCGCAGATCAAGCCTTTCCAAAAATCGGTCGGCTTGCGCATCTCGTACATGAATTCGCAATACATCATGGAGCCACCGTAGCTATAAATGGCTTGATTCAGACCGTTGAGAGCTGTCACGAAGGTCGTTCCTGGAGGCGTGCCAGCGTAGGTGAGGACGGGGCCTTCTGGAATGCTGTATGATGCGAGTGCGGCTTGGTAATTTGGCGATGAGTGGGCAGCTACTCCCATTCTGCGTTGTGCTATCAGTTTCGTGTATATAATGCAAACTGGAACGGATTTTGCTTACACAATAAACATTATAAGCAAGTTCAGCCAAACAGCAAGATTTGCTAGCCATCCGAACTTCTGTAAAGTCCTGACCTGTCCAACAAACATGCCTGCGATCGTATAAATGAAAATGCAGATGATGTAGCAAATTGAATTCTTTGAGATCTGCGCAATTGACTGGCCGCTGGAAAGGACGACGCCAGACACGATGAAAAGAAGTTGAAGGGATTGCAACACATTGACGCAGTATCTGGCCCATGGTCCAAAGATTCGGTATGCAATATCACCATACGATTTGCAAGGGTGCCGGTCTGAGTCGAGGTGTATATACATCACCCAAATTTGCCAACCAGAGCTATTCAGGTGTTCAGTACTGACAGATGCAAGTGGAAAGGAGTTGAGGTCTTACTATCCAGCAAAAATTCCGAACAAGGTGTATAGAGCCCATCCCGGACCAAAGCCGGTCTGAGCAATTGCCCATCTGGTATTCTAAGTCAGCAACCTCGTTCGTTCTTGGACCATTGAACTCACGGAACAGAGAAAGGACCCAAGATGTCTGTTGTGAGCAAAAAGAACACGGCTCCCCATGTGGCAGTCCTGGCAGCTCTGGCGGCGGTTGACCACTCATCGTCAGTGAGTTCTGGAACCAAGACTCCGGTGACGCTGCCATTCTTCGGTGACTCCTTGTTCATTGAGTCCTTCTCGGATGCAGGGGCTTGCACAATCTCTGAGGCTTGAGGTGTAGGACCATGAATGATGTCTTTCTTTTTCCTTCCGAGTCTGAAGTGTCTCTTCAAAGTAGATCCTTCAAGAGAAGTAAGCTCCGCATTTGCTGTGCTTGCTTCCCATGCCCGGGACTCCCTGGCGTAATGGAGGTACTCTTCAAATGATACGCTGGGGTCATGAAGCCTGCGGATCATCTGTGGCGGGGAGTTTGTGACTCCAAGTCCGCCTGCTAGTCTAGGATCGCCGCCATCGAGGGCGAGATTTGCTGGAGAAGCCATGACGATTGACGATTGATGATAGTCCGATAGAATGACTTTCCAGAGATTTGAAAACGGAATATCATGTGGGACAGTGTCTGGCGATATTTATATTCACAAGACTCATACCCTTATCGTAGGAAGGACATGCCCTGTCTTTGGCCGCAGAGAAGCGGGGTCGGACTTTGCCCATTCTTTTGGATACATGGGTAGAATGGACAAACATGAAGATAAAACATGTTTCTGTGGATACCTGCCAAGTATTACAAGCCCGTGTATCGTTGTCGGGATGTGAACGTGTCGAAGATACGGACACGTTTGGATAAGGGGCTAGGGGGCTGCAGTTCTGGTACTGGTAGGCGAGAGAACAGGGGGTGGCAGACCATACAAGATTGGCATGCGGCGCCGAGGATGAACGCCATCCAACCCTCTCCTTCTCCTCTTCTACTTCATGACTGGCCGTAGCGTTGATAAGCTGATAATGGAGATCTTGAAGTTTGAACAGTCTTTGCGCCAGAGACAACCTGACGACGCCCTAATCTCTCCCTTCGCCTTCGGTACCGTCGGTCGAACATCTGCAGGCTCGCGGTTCCCCCATCCTTGGCGCAGAAGAAGCCCGAGAGATGTCTGACTCCCTTGGGCAGTTGGGCTCCATAACCTCACACGAATCATCACGGTACATGAATGTCGGAGTACCAAGCCCTCGGACTTTTGGAGGTTTGAGATGACGAGTGTTGTGGTTCCTGAGCCATCCGATGTGCCGAGAGGTCGGGCCAAGGCCAAGCAGCAAGCATGCGACACCTGCCACCGCCGAAAGGTCAAATGCGATTCTCAACATGGAAGCATGTGTACGAATTGTCAATTGGGAAGCCTCAATTGCACGTGAGTGGCTGCTGTGCATTGCTTGTGCCTTCCACATCTAACATGTATATTCAAGATTCTTTGTTCTTCACCAGCGTTTGCAGAAAGTGGGATCCAAGCAACGGACATCGCTGCAGTCTGGGCGAAATCGTCCACTTCAAGCAAGAACGTCTCCAGTACTAGTTACCACCGCATCCGTTTCTCTCCAGACCCCCTCACGGCAGACTCCAATTCCGTCTCCCTCACAGCAGCATGTCCAGCTGTCTCCCAAGCATAGTTTAGTGCTCAACGAGAATGACATTGTGGAAGAAGGCCTGGCAAGAACGGCCTTGACCGAGTTCCTGCACCGCGGCTTCCACGCTCCCACGTTCTCAGTCTTTCACGAGAAGGATCCCATTAGGATTGCATACGTTGGAACGTCAACCTCAAATCTGGCCTATCTGGTTGGACAAGAATCACCGTACCATGGAGATGCATCTCTCCATTTCTCGTTCCCGAGCATTCGGCCAGCTCTACCATGGAAACCGAGCAACGACCTGCCGCTGGTGAAATGGTACTCCAATATGGCGCATGATGTCAGTCTACTACCCGAGAAGGAAGTTTGCGACCAGCTTGTCCAGGATTTCTTCACCAAGATACACCCAGGCTTTCCTGTGGTGGATGAAGCTGAGTTTCGCTCGCAGTACGGCAACGATAAAACTCCGGTACCACTCTTACTGCTCCAGTCGGTCCTCCTCGCGGGTGCTCATGTCTGCCAACACCCGAAAGTTGCCAAATCTCGATCGCTGGTCAAAGTGGCTCTGTTCCGTCGTGCCAAAGCATTGTTCGACCTCCATTACGAGAACAATCGCGAGCATCTCATTCAGGCTGCACTCCTCTTCACCTGGCATTTTGAAGGTGCAGATGACATTGCAGCCAATGCATACTACTGGATTGGTGTTGCCTGCCGTCTTGCGTTTCGTCTTGGCTGGCACCGGAACCTCTCCTCTTCTGCGAGAAGTGTCATTCCTATTCAAGATCGTCGAATCCAGCGTCGCTTATTCTGGGTACTTTTCCAATATGATGTCCTTGCCAGCCTTCATCATGGCAGACCGCTGATGATCAACGAGGACGACTGTGACCAGCCGCCTCTTGTCTTGGAAGACTTCATCGAAATTGACGGCCAGCTTAATAAAAACGTTCACTTCGACTACTGTGATCAAAGTATTAAGCTCTGCTATATCATCATCTCAGTCCTGAAGCTTTTCTCTCCCGGGTCGCTTCGGCGACATCGTTTAGGGCAGCAGACTATTGAATCAAGCCGCTCAACACTTGATTCGCAGCTTGAAGGCTGGTTTCTTCGCCTTCCTCAAAGCCTCATCAACCCCTCCCGTAATACAGAAGATTTTTGGTGTACTCAACTTCACATGCACTATAATTTAGCTCTGCTCCAGCTTTATCGGACGTCCTATCTGCCAACATATCCTGGCGGGCCCGACCTCTCGCTCGCTCCTTCCCTAACAACAATGGAGATTTGTCACAATGCAGCATCCAGCATGTCCCGACTCTTCAATTCTCTATTGATATCATCAAAGATTGATCGGTGTTGTTTCACAGCACTTACAATGCTTCTAGCAGCAGCTATTCAAATGAGTCTGGAAGCTCGGTCTGCGGGTTCTAGCGGCTCTTCTATCCTTGGATTGCAGGCTCAATGCCGTTTGGAGGATCTCTTTGCAGTGATGAACGAAGTTGCAAAATACTGGCCCAGTGCCGAAGCAATATACCGCTTATTTCAAGATGTCCTAAACACGGCGAAGGCCGAGATGGAGAGAAGCCTCGCAGCATCAGATTTGTTAACTATGAGAGAGCGAGGAACACCGGCCTCGCAGCCAAACGGGAGCGTTACATCTAACACACAAGGACGTTTCTTGGACAATCAGATCGGTCTTTCAGACCAAGACTGGAATGGTCTGCTTGGCACCTGGGATCCCTCGGCGTTCTTTGATGGAGACCTGAATGGCATGAACATCTGATTCAGGTAAACACTTACGGCCGACGATTGTTAACTGCATACGTAATTCTAGATTCTTTCCTAGCTGGAATTGTTCACGCTGGGCGTGGCATCCAAAAATGGGATGACTGATAAGGGTATCGATACCCCATATCTACTTAGAGCTCGGTTCCCCGCTTCGTTTATTCGGCGCCGACAGCCAATCCAGTCTAGGAGCAAAAGTGGAGAGATTCAAGCTTCCTACGATGGATCATTCAGATGTTGATCGTTCTTCTCCGAGAAACGGGACAACATATATTTCCAACAATTGCACCAAACAAGCAGTCCAAACTTGATCTCACAACCATTTCCGCCTCGTCAAAACTCGACACTCTTATCCAAAGACTCTATCGCCATCATGCCTCATGCTCAGAAACAGCTCCAGGTGCTAGCCTTGTCCAAAAAGACGCAAGATTTGGTGGCATTGGAGCATAAATATACTGCTGGCGGATTCAAGCCCATGCCTGCCTTCTTCGTGGAAGGCAAAGGTGCTAAGCTTTGGGTAAGATCATTCACCATTCTCATATCACTTTGGAAGCTTTGCAAGAATTTAGGCTCGCTAATTAGCTAGCAGGATGTCGATGGCAAAGAATACATTGACTTCATCGCTATGTTTTCTGCAGTGAATACTGGCCACTGCAATCCAAAGATTCTGGCCGCTGTCACCGAGCAGATGAACAAAAGTTCGTCTCCCGAATTTCACTACAAAATAGAGGCAAACATAAAATTGCTGACTATCATTTAGTCACTCTCGTAAATCTCGCAACTCATAATGCAGGCTGGGGCCCACTCGCTGAACGCCTCTGCAAACGCTTCGGATATGACAAAGTGATATCTGCTACCTCGGGATCTGAGGCGACAGACACTGCAGTGAAGATTGCCAGGAAATGGGGGATCATGAAGAAAGGAATACCTACGAGTGAGATGCTCATCTTTGGTGTAGGAGACAGCTTCCATGGCTTAACATCTGGGGTGTGGACTCAGGATCACGTAGAAGCGTGGTCTAGGCGTATCAAGCTATTCCAGGATAGCGCCTACGTGATCCCTACGTCACGCTAGAGGATATAAGACGTGTCCTATGAGCCCTTAAGAAGGGCATCGATTAGTTTAAATACTAAAATTAAGTATTAAGAGCTAAAGACTCTATTACGTTAGATATACTTCTTTAGCCTTACTTAAAGCTTATATAGCATACTACTATTAAGCCTTATATTCTAATTAATCTAACCTTCGGGAGGTAGTTCGTTATAAAGTAGTTGAGTAATTTATTACTATAGTACTAGGAGGATTGAGAAGTACTAGAAGTACCCCTAGGGACACGCCTATAGATAGTAGTAGGACCCTTAGGGGATAACTAAGCTAGGAATTAATAAATACGGGGCTAGTAGATAAATTAGTAGTGGCTCACCGCCGTATCGCTAAATTAGAGGAGGAAGTATGAATTAGGGCTGAATTAGAGGCGATAGAAGCCTAGATTCGCTAGCTTAAGAGCGTGAATACGTCTATAAGTACGGCTATGGTGATATAGCGTGTGCCCGTCGCCTAGCTTATGGTATATCCTATCTACCGTGTACTAAAGACGAGGGAGTTACCGAATTATAAGGGAAGGACTATTAAGGAAGCCTAGGACTTCTTCTACTAGGTGGAGCTTAAGTGGAGAGAAGATAGGGATATAACATAGAACATGGACGCTACTAAGGTTACGTATTACGTGTCCTGTTTTAAAGGCGTTACGTGAGACGTGTGGAAGTGGAAGGAGCGAATAATAAGTATAGATAATACTAGCTAGGAGGAATTTGTAGAATTTATAAAGAATACTATCTCTAACCTAGAGAACCGTAATATTGACGTAATTACTAAATATTAGGAGGCTATATAGCGCCTAAACTAGAGCGTCTAGAGTTTTATATCTTACTTAGATAGCTTAGAGGATAACTTAGGGTATAATAGGGGACTATAGAGTAGGAATAACCTCTTAGGTAAACTAAAGCCGGAAATACGCATAGAGATTAACTACTAAGGGAATATTCTAATAAGCCGGGAATAGCTAATTACTATAGTAGTATGGGTAGAGAACCACTTAAGTCTATTTAGTAATAAGCCGGGGCGCTGTGAGGAGATCTTAGGACATAGGAGGTATAAAGGCGCGGGTTCTAATAAGGGGGAATATTGATAGAAGAGAGGAAGATCTTGGTTATTATAATAGGATTTGGGAAGAAGGCGTTTCGATAGCGTGGCTATAGGCTCGAATAGTATACTAACTATAGGAGTTAGGGATAGGAGTAGCGTAACTTACTATAGATATAAGAAGGAAGGGTACTATGCTAGCGCTTATATCACGTAAGCTTATTTCAACTATAGTAAGGAGGGCTATAGAGTATATACTTGCCTAGAACTAAAGAAGTAGGGAAAAGAGGGCGCCCTATAGTAGTTGTACTTATTTATACTATACTAGGCGAGATTCAAGGAATGAGACTCGTGATTAATATTACTCTTAAGATAAAGAATAGTAGCCGATGAGTAAAAGCGCTAGTGGACTCGGGAGTAGAGGCAAATTACGTGAAAAGGAGACTTACTTTAGAGATAGATATTCTATTATTGAATAAAGGAGTAACGCTATTAGTATTACTAGACGGGAAAAGGATTTACTTATATAGAGACTACGTTTTTAAAGTAGCCGCCGAGGACTCGCTTAGGGACTATAGGGAGTGCGACGTACGCTTTATATCGTGTAATTTTAATCTCGACGACGTTAACGTGATACTCGGGTACCCTTGGCTAACTACTATAGACCCCTTAATCTCCTTTAGGGAGGCGATATAGAGATATTAGATCCGGCTAAAGGGGCTAGAGGTTATAAGTACGAAAGAATTTACTAAGGAACTAAAGTATAAATTATATATTTATCTTTTAACTATAGTACTAGTACTGGGAGGCCGACGTATTACTGTAGTATTAATAAAGGGGGTTATTCATATTCTAGAGAAGTATTAAGACCTTTCTAAGGTGTTTTCTACTAATACTATAGGTATCCTTCCTAATTACTATATAATAGAGTACCGTATTAATCTAGAATCCGGCTCGTAACTACCATATAGTCCCGTCTACGCCCTATCTAAAAAGGAGCTTAATATTCTACGTGAATATCTTGACGTAAGCTTAGTGAAAGGTTAGATTTGTCGTTCTACTAGTCTAGTAGGTGCTCTAATTATATTCGTTCTAAAGAAGGGAGGCGGACTTCGTCTCTACGTCGACTATTAGGGGTTAAACTAGATTATAATTAAGAATAGAACGCCCTTACTACTTATTAGCGAGACTATAGATAGGCTTAGGGGAGCGAAGATCTTTATAAAGCTAGATCTAAAGAATACTTATTATTAGCTATGAATCTGGGAGGGTAATAAGTAGAAGACTATGTTCCGTACACGCTATGGGCACTTTGAGTATTACGTTATACTATTTGGACTTTCTAATACCCCTACGACCTTTTAGGCGTATATTAACCACGCGCTCGTGGGACTCATGGATATTACCTACGTGGTATATCTAGATAATATCTTAATCTACTCTAAGAACTTAGAGGACTATACGAAGGTAGTCTAAGAGGTGCTCGAATAGTTAGAGTAATATTAGCTCTTTGCGAACCTAGAGAAATACGAGTTTAATATAGAGAAGGTTAAGTTCTTAGGGTTTATTTTAAGTCCTAATAATATAGCGATAGAGGCTAGTAGGGTTACTACTATTCGTGATTAGCTAGCTCTAAAGAGTATTAGAGAAGTTTAAGTATTTCTAGGGTTTACTAACTTCTATTAGAGGTTTATCTATAAATACTCTAGGGTAGTGAAGGGCTTGTCTGACCTATTAAGGGGTAATAGTAAGGTTAAAGACTTATTTATCTAGATAAGGGAAGTAGTATAAGCTTTTAAAGAGTTGAAAACCGTATTTATAATAGCGCCTATCCTTCGTTATTTTAATCTAGTATTAAGGATTATAGTAGAGACTAATACTTTAGGATTTGCTCTTATAGGTATTATATCCTAATTATTTAGTGAGGGTACGGATATATAGTAGTACCTTATTGCCTTCTATTTAAAGAAGATATTAGAAGTTGAATATAGATATGAAACGTACGATTCTAAGCTATTAGCTATTATTTTAGTATTTCGTATCTAGTGATACTACTTAGTATACGTATAGTATGTTATCATTGTAAAGACGGACTATAATAACCTTAAATACTTTATGACTAAGAGAAAATTAAATAGTAGATAAGCTAGGTAGGCTAAAGAGTTAGCTGCTTTTAACTTTACGCTTGAGTATTAAATAGGGAGTAGTAATCCTGCCGATGGGCTGTTGAGAAGGCTAGACCTAGTAGAAAGAGCTTTAGAAGGCTCGTTATTACCTATATTATATAATAAGCTGAAAAATATAGAATAGAAAGCCTTATAAGTAGCGGCTATACGCTATTATGCCGACCCTATAACGCCGAAGAATAAGGCCTAAGAGAGAGGAAGTAGGCACTCCTTAATTAGCGAGACGCTAAGGAATTCTAAAGAAAAGGAAGACTACCTTAGTGATGGAGTAGAGGGTATGGAGCCCTTACTTAAGCTTATTACTAGTATAGCTAATTATAAATAGTATATGCCACGGGTTATTACTATAATAATAATAGAACCTAAAATAGTATACTAGGAGAGTAGAGAGATACTAATTAAACTATTATTAAAGCTATAAGGGAGTGATCCTTTTATATAATAATAGTGGTATAAGAGGTTCCTAAAACCTATTATAGCTAGAGCTATTAAGACTTAGGAACTTAATATAACTAGGTTATTAAGACATTATAACGCTGTATATATGCTAGACGAGCTAGTAGTAAAAGCTAAGCTATTATAAGTAAACTATAATAATCCTTTAGGAGGCTACTTTAGTGTAAGTAAGATGCTAGAGATCCTCTAGAGAAAGTACTTTTAGTATAGTATAAGAAAGGACGTGTGAGACTATATAAGAACGTGTTAAATATATTAAAGGACGAAGGTAAAGAGATATTTACTCTATAGCGTACTTAGTTTATTCCTTATCCTATCTAAATCGTAGTAAGAGATTATGCTAGACTTTATTATAGGGTTACTACTATTAAGGTTTAAAGGTAAGGTTTATGACTCGATCCTTGTTATTATTAATAGATATATAAAGATAATATAATATATCCTAATGATAAAAGAAATTATAGCCCTAGAGCTAGTAGACTTATTTATATTATACGTGGTTAAAGACTTTAGTATCTTAGCGGGTATAATAAGTGATAGAGGCTCTATTTTCACGAGTAAGTTTTAGGCGAGTCTCTACTTTTATTTAAAGATCTAAAGACGACTAAGTACTATATTCTACTTATAGACTAATAGATAAATAGAAAATTTAAATTAAATATTAGAGTAATACCTTAAGTGTTATATTAGCTACTAGTAAGATAACTAGGCTATGAAGCTAGTACTCGCTAAGTTTATATATAATAATTTATAGTATTTAATAATAGAAATATCTCTATTCTATACTTTATATGGTTTCTACCTAAATATTGAGCTATATGTTAAGGATAATATTCTAGAAGGGGAGGCGCTAGTAGTAATAGAAAGAATTAAGAGAATCTAAGAAGAGTAAGAAGTTTTAGAGAAGTGCTAGTAAGAAGTAGTAGATATATAGAAGAGGCACTATAATAAGAAATATATTACTAGAGAATTCAAAATTAGAGATAAGGTTATATTTTGTGTAAAGGATATTTAATAGCTTCGGCCTAGTGTAAAGCTTATGGATAGGTACCTAGGACTATTCTAAGTAATTGAGATTATAGGGGCCTATAAATAGGCATATTATTTAAAATTACCGCCTTCTTATAAGATTTATAATATCTTCTACGTTTCCCTATTAGAGCCGTGGTATCGCTAGGCGGGCGCCGTCTTAGAACTAGAGCTAGTTAAGATTAATAGAGAAGAGGAATATAATATAGAGTTGGTTTTAGTATATTAAGAGGGTAAGAAGGGAAGAGAGTATCTTATTTATTAGAAGGGCTATACGCCTATGGATGATACGTGGGAACTACTAAAGAACCTCACTTATATATTAGAAGTATTATAAGAGTATTTAGATTAAGGGAATGTTACTATATTAGTAGTAAAGCGGAGGCGTAAAGGATAAACGCTTTTATTATAAAAACCTATCTAAAAACTATATAGAAGTATTAAGAGACTCTACTATTATATATTACGCTAATCTAGCTTTAATCCTTACTTAGGCTTACTAGACCCTTACCTCTGTTATTATTAATATTATTATTATTATTATCTAGAGTATCGCGAGAGATTAGTAGAAGGTTAGTCTTAAGGGGGTTAGCTATTAATATAGTTATAGGAAGAAAATACTTACTTAGTACTAGAGAATATTAATAATACTATTAAGAGAAGTTTATATTTGAGCTAAGCTTATAAGAATAGCTTAACCTATATCTTAGATTATTATAGGGACACGGGCGCCGCGTATAGTAGCTTTAACACGAGAGGTATAGGTAGCCTATTAAGCCGTAATAGTAGTAATAGCGGCTTAGCGCTAATTAGAGTTAGCTGGTGTCGCTAAAGTAGTATTAACCTTATGGAGTAAGCGGTTAAGGCGAGGGACGTAGGATTATAGAACCTTTAAGATTAGTATAGGGGAGGCTAAAGAGGGGTAAGTACTCACGACGTGGTATAGCTTATTTATTAACTAATAGTGGTCGTAAACCGAGTAGTTACCCTACTTAATATAGCGGATATTAGGATTCCGTGCGAGGTTTTTAGAATATCGTAGGTAGTATTATTGAATTAGTATTTTAGGGGTACTAGCTGAATAAGGAGCGACGTTATAACGAGTAGGAGGAGCGTTTATAATAAATAATAGGGAAAGAGAAGAGAAGAAGGATAAGGGTAAAGGTAAGGCTTAGGGATACTTAAAGAGGAGATAGAGAGATAAAGGAGGGCTAAGATAGTTATAGAAGATAATATTAATAGAAGAAAGAAAGGAGGCTAAGAGGGCTAGAAAAGGGGGTTTTATATTACCCTTCCCTACTTAGTTCCTATACTCGCTATACTACCTCGTCGAGGAACTATGTAAGAAAACTATAAGATATAATTCACGAACTACTTAGAAGATTAGATTAATAGTAAGTAAATATTAGATTAATAGCATAATCCTTATTCTATGCTAGGAAAACGAAGTTATAATTCACGAGCTAATTAAAAGATAAGATTAATAATAAGCAAATATTAGATTAACTATAATACGCTTCTAGGAAGCTAGGAAGACGAAGATACGATTTACGAACTAATAGGGAGATGAGATTAATAGTAATTAGAGATCGGATTAATTATAGGGCCCTAGGTTAACGACGGAGGGATAAAATAAGTATATTACTCGCTTATAGGGTGGATTGAAATATGAGAAGATATTATAGGAAAGGATAGGATTAGGAAGTAGGAAATATAGGTCTACGTAATAGTAATAACCTCTTAGGGATAAGAGTCTAGGAAGGGGGTTAATATGACGAGTAGGACTTAGGATCACGTGAAAGCGTGGTCTAGGCGTGTTAAGCTATTCTAGGATAGCGCCTACGTAATCCCTACGTTACGCTAGAGGATATAAGACGTGTCCTATGAGCCCTTAAGAAGGGCATTAATTAGTTTAAATACTGAAATTGAGCATTGAGAGCTAAAGACTCTATTACGTTAGACACACTTCTTTAGCCTTGCTTGAAGCTTGCGTAGTACACTACCATTGAGCCTCACAAGAGTGCTGAAAGGTGGTAATTAGGGCTTAATGCCAGTATTATATACGCTTTATAAGTATTCTCTCAAATCGTATACAAGTAATTGCATAAGCTAAACTCTACTCCTTTACTCATAAAGCTACGAGCCCTTATAAGGGGTTCCCGCACTGGCCACGTAACTAGGCCGAAAGGGGCCCGACTGCCCTACTGCCTTGTCACGTGCCCGTGACAGGGCGATAGGCAGAGGCGATGCACGTGAAACCCAATTGACACTAGCTTCTAGTAAAGTTCTACTAAGGGAATATTTATTAATAGGATATTCTCAGAGGTTGCGGAAGCTAGACAAATGCAGACAGTACAACTAGTTTAATTAGTAAGAGTAGGGAGCGAAGACATTCTATAGAGTATATAAAGACATCTAGTATGTGCACGCTAGGGCACGGCACCACGTGATACTCCTTCCAAAGGTTGGCTCAGGAAACCATGAGAGCTGTAACCCTTCAATAGTATTGCTATTAAGGCGGGATTCTGACAGGTTGCTACATTTAATATAGTGGTTGTTATATAATGATAAGGACAATGGAAAGGACTAAGCTAGGCCATCGAGATCCAAACACACGAGTGAATTGCACACGTAAACTTATATCACGTGTAGTGCACTGCTCACACAAAACAAGTGACAAACTCAATGGCAGGGAATGTGCCTCTTTGTTGCATAAGGCGAAAATGGTGGAAAGTTCAGAGAAAAGAAGCAAAGGCTAATTTTAGATTAGGCAGGGTAAATATTTGGGTTCCTTAGCTAAGGGAAGATGGGCCTTTTCGGGCACCTTGTTAAAAGTTAATTATTTCTAGTAAGCATATAAGAAGAGTGAGAAGGCCTGAGTAAACTTGAGCAAACCTGAGCCGAGCTTGAGCAAATGCAGCGCTGCTCACGTGAGACATTGGGTTAGGAAGTCTAAACATTCACGTCCTGTAACTGTCGTTGTAGATCGAGTTATATTAGCAACATTACGACTGCACGCTAAATCTCTACTCTTTACATGCCTCGACGCAGACCTCCTCAACCTCTAACCCCTAATAACTTTCCTAAAAATTCCACAGAGAGCGACAAAGAAAGCATACTATCCGGCTGGGAATCTAGTGCACTATCTATAGAGTCGTAAAGTTTGTTTAATCCATAAAAGGCATATCTAAGTAATAGGCAGAGAAAGGATCCTGAGATGAATCATCCTCTCTGGTGGAAGAAGAAAAGATGAATTAACTCGTAGTACGCAGGGTCAGGTCATACTTGATATTCACGAGGTTTCCACTTGTTTCGTGCGGCTGCAGAAGATAGATCAAGAGAAATATATCACTCTTTATTGTATGCCTCGTAACCACATTCGAACTGAAGAACAAAGCAATGAGGTTCCATTCCTCTTGCAGTAATCTATTCTCCGTAACCTGCGCTTAGATCATCCGCGCGATCGGAGTGAAGTCTCTCGCCCTCGTTCAAATCAACACGTACTTTTGGCGCGGCGGGTTAGTGTCCATAAACTCCCCTTGCATTACTCCGCACACGTGTGCTGGGCCGAGAATCTTGTAGGCAGCTCCGTCGACTTTCCTGACGACTAGGGGAGCTTTGACCCCGTAAAAGATAACGATTTCGTCGCCTGGCTCCGTGGATTCCGGCCCATAGCCCAGTTGTCCTCCGTCAAGGGCAAGTGGCCGCATCCCCCAGGCAGAGCGAAAGAGCGACTGCACCACTTCGACGCTGAGCCGAGTTTCAGGTTCCGCGGTCGCGTTGCCGTCTTCCGTCTCTGTATTGAACTGTTGGCTTGTGTTAGGAACAATGTTCGACCAAAAATTGGGATCTATCAGGTCGTGGAGGTTTCCTGCTGTAGCAAGACCTCCCTTGAGATCCGTGGAAGCTTTGCGCAACAGTAGTTCAAGCACACTATTCAATACCTTGCGGTCATCTTGTTGATATGAGTTCACTAAGGCGAAGTTCCAGAGTGCCGTCACCCATTTGATCCACCAGATCCAGAACAGCGCGATGGGGAAAGTAGAGTCTTTGAAGAGTTTCTCTATATCTGGAATAGGGACGTTGATATGGTTTTGGAAGTACTCCCAACGTATTTGCTCGCCGAAAGTCTGCTTCCCTCCTGCCGAAGGTGGCTGACGATTGATATTTCCTATCCGGATCACTTCTGGTGTAAATCCGGCTGTTTTTGCAACCGCAGAGAACGGATAACTTGTCGCAGTGACGTATCCACATTCGCTTCCTCTGAGAGTCATCGTTACATTGGACTCCAAATCCTGGAACTGTCTAAAGGACAATGCGGGTTGCGTAGGTCCGCAAGCCGCATATTGGCCAAAGGAAGATATGCCTCTGGTCGACCAATCATAAGCCCATGAAGGAAAGGCCTCAGAAGTGATAGGTTCAGTTGAAATCTCCGGCTTGTACGGCTTGAACGAGAGGAGTATTTCCGTAAATCCTTGCGAGAGGAGCAGTCGAGTAGCCGAGATGTAGGCATAATCAACGCTGAGGTTGTAGCGTACTTTGATTCCCTTGGGCCCACTGACAAGCCCTAAGAGCGCGTAGATGAGATCCCGGGGATTCGTTGCTTGATGCATCGGCGGCCGTTGCCAGTATGCCAATTCGAGGACCTTTTTGATGTTGCAGTTGAGGTTGCAGTACATTCGCGCTGTGAGACAGCTGAGGAATCGAGAGTCGAAGTCGGGGGAGATGGCGCTTAAGTCGGCCGGAGTTTCGGAGGTGCAGAAGGGTCTTGCTAGGCAAAGCGACAGAAAAAACAGCTCATATGCCGCTTCACGTTCAGCATAGTGAAAAGTCAACACACGTGCCCTTCCGGTTTCTTGAAGCACCTGCAGACCGAAGGTTTCGAATGTCAACACTTGCTCTATCTGATCCGTATCTCAGGCTCACGTACCCACATCCTTTGGAAATATTCAACCTGGGACAAGGTCTTGAAGGCGGAAAGGTAGGAATTCCACAAGCCCATAGATACCATCGCATCGCGCAACGTCTTTGACATGGCAGCCCAAAAGGGCTGGACGTCCCGCCTTCTCGGTTCCGCGAGTGCAAAGCAGGCCTTGGACCACGACGTTTCATCCGCAAGACGCTGCATGCAGTCGAATCGCTTTAGTAAACCGGCGACGATGGGGATGAAATCGAACGCAGCAGTGGCAGAGTTGACGACATCTGGGCTTTCATTGTAGCGTGGACCAAGCCATGCATGGACTCTTGTATCGTTCGAGTATATACGCATCATGAGCGGAACCTGAATATCCTTCTCTTCAGCGTTCTCTTGATTAATGCACAGCGCATCGGTCCATACGGTGACTGGATTGCGTTTATGGCGAAGATGTCTTAATGCCGCTGCCAGGCTGCTGCCAATTTCCATATGATATTTGTTCGATTCCGAACCTCGTCTTCTCTTGGGTTTGGGATTCTAGCGTCTGGTGTGATTTGGTTCTCAGTGCTTCGTCATACGCATCATACTGCCCTACGAACACATCGACCGTCGCCTTCGCGGCCGTTACACAGACACCAACCGCGGCGGCTACGGCCATAGAAGTACCCAGGTTCAAGATCCTGACTATACTTTTATTTTTCATTTCTGTGTGCACACCGCATTTGGTAATTGTTGCGATATCACATCAGGTGCGTGTTGTGAGTTAAGAGTTGGAACACATACAAACATACGGGTAGAGTATCGCGAGCTGGCGGGAGAGAGTAGAGTTTAAATAGGCAACAAGCAGGCTGCGGCGGTGTGGACTTCTTAGAAGACACGTGCTTTCGTCTTGTTTGCGAGATCGTTACGTTTGCTCGCGGAATCAACTATTAGCAGGTACGCTGTTTTCACTCCCGTAGGTTCGAAGATTTGATTTAGGAGCCGGCCCCTCCCAAGCTCTATACCTGCCTAGCTGTGCACTCTCGAAGCACGCTAAATATACCACGCCATTGGGAGATCTGGTCATTGATAAGGATACTGTTAAGGAGCTATAAGAAACAAGAGAGTTTAAGAATATGAGCACTAGAGCTGACGAGACGGAGCATAGCCTTAAGATGTACTTGCCGTAGATCTAAAAGATGCTCTCATAGATATTCTAGTCTATAGCCGAGTATTTGACTTTAATTCTAATTATAGCTAGTAATATAAATCCTTTAGTCGAGCGAGATTAGAATAAGATACTTACTTTATACCTCGCGTATCTAATATTATCTTTATTATATCCTCAAATTTTTATTATTAGGGCACTTGATTTTAATATATATATTACTTACCCTATTTAATCAGTTTTAAACTTTAGCGATCACGTCTCTAAAACGAAGCATCTAGGTATATATATATATATATCACTACTATAATATAAAGATAGAGATTTTCTTATTACTTAGAGACACTATTCTTATATAGATTTTCTATAGGGGATAGAGTATAAGGAAGGGTTAGTTCACCCTAGGTCTAGTAAATCTATGTTAGGGACTATGAAGTGGTAAAGACATGTCTCCGTGAAGATCACCCCGTAGTAGACTTAGCTAGGTAGAGTCTTGGATAAATCACTTAAAAGGGGGGCGGATTCCAACAAGCAAGCCAATATCACGTGATATTCTCCACGTGACCTCGGCTACTCCTCGGGTGCTCTCTTTTATCTCTTTCCGGGCCTTCGGCCCTAGAACACAAACTTTATCATCATCAAATACAACAACACCGCATTTACTACAACAGCCAAGTTGTATATCCTTTTACTGTTCAGAAAGCTCAAGAGCTCTATATCAAGTATCTATAAATCTCCATGGCAAGAATTCCATAGAGAAGCAAAACCAAAAGCCATTCCCATAACAATAATATACCACCATGATATATAAAAAAGCAGATCTCACTAGTATGGGTAAACAGCACTCCAAAAAAATGAAAGAATCTATTGTGTAAAGCGCGACGCCGCAATATGGAGTAGTATTCCAGAAGCAAAATAGTAAAGAACGCCGCAGCTCTCAAAATGATGCCGAAAATGAAATAAGAACGAAAAGACACGTCATGTAGTAAGGTAATCTCATAAAAAAGTTCGATTGACGCCATTAGAGCCATACTTCCGGACCCCGGGAGAGCATATTTAGCAGGGAAATTGTGAGGGTCCTCAGCCAGATGTTCGCGATACGTGTGTATTCTTTGCAGTAAGATGAAAACAAAACAAATGGTGGGAAAGATCCGCGTAATAACCCTCCACAATGTACCATAGCAGTCGCTGCACCAGGTCAGCCATAGGATGAGGTAATGTACTACTAGGACACCGATGAAGAGGGTAGTTTGGATGCCACTTATTATGGGGTGTCGGAAGTACTGAGCAGTTGATAGGAGTGCGAATAGGAGTAAAGCGAAGTCAAAAGTCCATGGATGAGGCAAGAATGAGGATAATTCTCGGAGCTTCTTGGTTTGAGATATTATTGAAAGGGTTCGAAGCCAGGATGCGAAAGCCGTGGAAAGTGTCCCCATGTATTGTGGAACTTCGGCGACCTGCTGCCCGGTCCATTGTGAACTTGAAGTAATCAATAACCACAGTTTACCCAGATTGATATCCCTGAATAGAGCAACAAGCTCAGTAGCACTTGCGATCCACCGCCAGTTCTGGAATGCCATTCTCGGAACGGCTTTCGTATCCTCAGATGACCCGATTCCAAGCAAGGCTGCGCTGCTCTCACGGAGCACTCCCTCAAAAAAATGCTTAAAGCCTCGCCATATCTCGATCGCCTTCAAATGTACAAATTCCACCGCGTCCGTAGCATTGAAACCACGCTTCGCCAGCCGGTAAAAGTGGATAGGTGCATAAGGCGGAGGCTCAAGTTCCTTGCCCAGTGCTTCAACGCAAGCTTTCGAGAGCGCAACCCCAGTAGCTTGTACGCTGCGGCAGTCATCCCGGAAGTCCTTCAGCTCTGTCCACCGTGCCATATTGTAGCTCCTGGCTGCCCACTTTATGCCCACTATCGCCAAGATCAACCCAAAAAGACCCATCAGTATTTGTACTGCTCCATATGAGGGAAGCAGGTTTTTGAAGGTCTGCCATGTCGTCTTTGGAGTAGGCTTCGAGGATCGTGTCGCGGGAGAGTTGGTGGTTGGGGTAGCGGACGCTGTCGAGACTGGGTTGGAAGCGGGCGGGCTGGCAGCAGGCGCTGTCACTGCAGAGATAGTGGAGGGGCCAGCAACTGGTGCCGGCATGGCCTGGCGTTCAGCGCGACAAGCGGCGATCAGGTTTAGTGACTGGGCAATTGACTTGACGATCTTATCCAAGTGTTTTCAGTGAAAAGACCATCACAAAGATGAAGCTCGAGCGTGAAGTCGAGGCTGAGGCTGAGAGGTTTCTGCGTCCTGCAGTACCGGTTGATGCCGAGCCTTACGCAAAAAAAGCAATGGACTGCATGGTGATACTTGGGAAGCCACAGCTGCAGCCTGCAAACCACAGCCAATAGCGTACGTGCTCCTCAATCAAATAGAACAAAGTCGAATATCTGCATACCAGTCAAATTCCAGATCCTTTTACTCCGAACGACTCAGGTAGGTCGTTCTAGATAGCGAAGTAGCTACATGTACTCGTAAAATGCAGAAGGATATACCAGAATTATAACAAGGACTAACCACCTGGGATCGTTACTCTGCCTTGCGGCAAGATTCCAAATATTTTAAATTTTCAACATCGCAACTACGATTCAGACCACCTGGTAATCGTAACAGCAGTAGTATAAACCATCGCCCCCAACCCAAGACACATCAACGCAACATCCGCCATCTTCATCCACTTCCCCTGCGCCACACCCTTCAAATGCAAATACGGCGGATAAATATACACCAGCGGCACGCAAGCAAAAGATCCAATCAGCGCCACAAATTTATCCAGATCCGCTGCTCCCAAAGCACTGATAACCCCACAAAGACACACGATTGCCGTCCGGAAGGCATTCTTCTTCCACTTCGTCTTCGCATCTCGTTTCCCGGAGCGGTGTCCGAAGAGTGCGCCTTCGATGATGCGCATTGCGGGGAAGAGTTGCACCGGATCGCCGACGAGGACGGCGAGGGAATAGAGGAATTGCACGGCGTTGACGAGATGGCTGTCTTGGGGGAGGTTGCTGATTATTTCTACGGTGGTTTTGTCGCCGAAGGTGGCGTAGCTTAGTACACCTACTGAGAGGAAGACGATGGTGATGATGAAGACTACGATGAAGAGAAGCCTCTCGAATTTGTGTGGCTCTTTCATGGAGGATTGAATGGGCAAGATGAGGCCGATACCCTCGAATGTGAAGATTGCGCTTCCGATCGTGAGCGTGAAGTCTCGAGGGTTGAAGAGCCTGACTGTGGAGTTGATACCCTCTCCGGCAATGGTTGAGATGTCGAAGTAGTAGATGTAACCGAGTCCAAGCATGATGAATACATCTGCAAGTAATGCTGCACCTCCCAGCTTCGAGATATTGCGGATGAAAGCCAGCGGAATGAGGACGAAGAGCTGGATTCCGATGAGAGCTCTGATTGAAAGTGGTGATGGTCCATTGAGAACAGCTTCCAAGAACGAATACACATTCTCGGCAAAGAAGATAATTCCTGCACAAACGAAGCCGAGTTGGGAGAGGGAAATCGATGCTAAGATGATTGACCGTGTCTTCTTGCCTCCAATGGATTCCGCAATATCTCCGTATCCTCCGCCGTGTCGTGCTCGACATTGTAGGAGCAGATGGAAAGCCAAACAAGAGATCGCAGACACCGTGACCAGCGTAATGGACGAGAACAGCATACCGCCATTCTTGAAAGCCTTCGGTAGGAATAGCACACCAGTCCCAACGAACGACTTAAGCAGCAAGAAGAATGTCCTCGTCAGAGATGCATCTCCCGGCTTGCTCGCAGCCCTCGATGTCCTCCGCTTCCTTAGCAATGGTCTTCTCTCCGCCTCCTGTCCCTCTCCCCCCAACAACCGTTGTTCCTCCTCATCTTCCTCATCCTCAATCGCATTCTCATCATCCGAATCCGCGAGGTCCTCGCCTGCAAACGAGCCATATAAGTCCAGGAAATACACAAAATTCCTCGTAATCGGGGCCGCGTAGCTCTGCGCACGCTGCTGCAGAACGTAATGCCGTCGAAAACCACCAGGCTCTCTCTGCTCTGCTGCTGTCTCCCCAATGCTTGGTCTTTGGGGGTGGGAGAATGTCTGCGCTCGTTGGATAGGGCTCGCTCGCCCGCGTTCGCTGATTTTGTAGAGGTCGCGGTGGATGTCTCCGCCCTGTAGCTTCAAAGAGCTCTCGTGGTCGGCTGCCGAGCCATTGGAATTCTGGGTTGTACGGGAGCTGCGAGGAGGGGAATTGGAAGGTGCTCCTTCGAATTCGGCGGTGTAGGAGGGGTCTAGGTGGCGGGAGACTATGTCTGCTCGTCGTCTGTCCTCGGCGGAAGGAGAGCGGTCGAGGTTCGACATATCAGAGGTGTTATAATGATACACAAAGGGCTATGTAAAGAATGTTGCATGTCCGTGCCATCCGATGCTGTGTTTGTAATGAAGGTGTAGTGAAGCGTGAAACTTGAGAAGGGCTATAGTGAGTTTTGGGACTTAACCTAACTAAGTGACGTAGCGCGAAGAGAAGTTTCTGCAGGCGGCCGCACTGCATTGTGACAGTGGCGGTGCGGGGTCAACGGCGGCTGAAAAAGCAGCACTCAAAACTTTATGTCCCACGTCAATTTGGAAGATCTTCTAGACTTGGTAGAAGACCACTTCAACGTGCAGTTGTTTTTGGATATATAAGAAGTTTTTAGAAGAGTACAACGGTCTTTCTACGAGCTACATCGAGGTCAAATTAAAGTCTGAGACAACTAAAAACTAGAAGTTTAGTGCCGCTTTTCTGGCCATTGGGGGGCGGGGTAAGCGGTAGTGGAGGCTCTAGTCCTGAAGAGGCTTGCCTAATATAAAAGTCCTCCGAGAATCGCAGGCACCGGACTTTTAATTCCGCACAGAGATCACGCGTAGGATAAGGCGGGTATCTCAGGGTATAAAGATATGGCCCGTTCCTTATCTTTCTCCTCCGGCATTCAAAAGCCAGACGCCTCGCCGTCGAGGAGCTCTTTGATTCACCATCCTCCCGCGCCTTTGTTTGTTCTGTCCAATCGTCAGTAGCGATCCATCGTCCGCCAATCGCGAATGTCTCTAGCGCAACACGTCGCGTCCACTGAGGGAGCAGACCGTGAATGGCTAGAACCACTTATCGAATCGGAAAATGTCCTCAGGCGGGTCTTGAGTTTCGATCCTTTGCCTCCTCGACAGGTTGAGGAGCAAGCAGAGCATATTCCTGCTTACAAAGTCTCTAAAGTAAGACGCGCTAGTAAGATGCCTTAAAGATGGAGCGCACGCCTCTTATTTACACGATACAGTCCAAGTAGCGATCACTGTCCTTGCCTGCTGGCTTGCATCTGGAATTGTCTTTGGTTTTGCTGCTCTCAAGCCTGTTCTCATTTCAGAAGGCGTTTACCGAGAGCAATGCACGCGCGAAGAGCTGAAACAAAATGTCGAAATCTGCATGGAGCAAGACATCAGGTAGTATATTCCGTAAACTTGTCACTATCCGTATCCTGGGGTTTGACTAACCATACTAGACTTAACTTCTTCTTTACCTTAGCTTCTATCACAACCAACATTTCAGCGCTCCCCGTTGGTGCGGTTTTAGATCGATATGGCCCCAGAGTATGCGGAATCCTCGGAAGCATCTTCCTAGCCACTGGCAGTATCCTGATGTCCTACGCCTTCGCAATCCCCGAATTCGATGGCTACCTAATCGGGAACTTCTTCCTTGCATTAGGCGGAACCTTTACTTTCGTCCCATCGTTCCAGATGGCGAACGCGTTCCCCAAATACTCAGGCACCATCGTAGCGCTCATCACCGGATCCTTCGACGCCTCAGCCGCAGTCTTCCTATTCTACCGCATGGCCTACGAAGCCACAAACCACGTCTTCACCCCCTCCCGCTTCTTCCTCTTCTACACCATAATCCCAATCCTAATCTTGATCTGCCAACTCACCCTCCTCCCCTCCCAAAGCTACGACACCGTCCCGCAACTCGACAAAAAGCTCGAAAAAGCACGCGACGAAACACGGGACGTCCACACGTCGGATGAAGAGATCTCCAGCGATGACGAGCTCGATCGCGTGCGAGAGCAGCGCTCGATCCGCCGCCAGAAGAAGCTTCGCAAGCTTGATAAGCTGCTTGGAGATGAGAGTGATCGGCAAGAGAGAGCTGAGCAAGAGCTTGAGCGCCAGACGAAGAGCGCGGTCTGGGGCGCGCTGCACGGTTTGCCTGCTCGCAAACAGATGCTTACGCCGTGGTTTATCCTCATCACGCTTCTGACTGTCCTCCAGATGCTGAGGATGAATTACTTCATTGCTACGATTCGGAGCCAGTATGAGTATATGCTTGGTTCTGAAGCTCTGGCCGCGGAGGTAAATAGGTTGTTTGATGTGGCGCTTCCGGTTGGAGGAGTGATATGCACGCCGTTCATTGGACTGTTCCTGGATAATTTGAGTGTGCCGATGGTGTTGGCTGTTATTGTTGCACTCAGCACTTCCATCGGTATTCTGAACTCGATCCCGGTTCTCTGGGCGGGATATTGGACGGTATTTCTGTTCGTGCTGTTGAGGCCGCTCTATTATTCTGCTATGTCGTAAGTCTTGGTCGATGAACTGCGCAAGGAAATTGCGTTAATCTTGAATTTTAGGGACTACGCGACAAAGGTATTCGGCTTCAAAACATTCGGCAAGGTGTACGGAGTAATCATCTGTCTCTCCGGCCTCGTCAATCTCTCACAGTACGTAATCGACGCCCTCACCCTCGAGACATTCCATGGGGATCCCACGCCTGTGAACGTCGTGCTTGCTGCTGCTGGGTTCGGTGTTGGATCGGTGCTGGTGATTTTCGTTTGGTATCAGGGAAAAGTCGTTGGTATTGGGGAGCCTGATGGTTGTCCTGATCCTGAACGGCAGCCGTTGATTCCTCGGGTGTGGCAAGAGATGTAATGGCCTTCGAAAATCTCTTAGTTGGCGGAGCCAGGGGCATGTCTTGAGACTGAACGGCAGCAGTTGATCTCTCGGGTGTAGTAGGAAGGAAGAGGAGATGTAACGGCCTTGGAAAATTTCCTAGTGGGCGGCATTTTCCTGCACGGAACACGGAAAAGTTTTCGTCTCACCGAAGCTCAAGAAATCTTCCACTATCGATCCAAAAAATTATTATTTGGGAGGCCGATATCTGATAATACAAAATATTGATTTTCATCGCAAAACATGAATAAGTCCGATCAACAAATTTTCTCGTCCGAATAATGTGGACAATATGGCTACAAGCTCTGCCTTCGAAGGAGTTGTGATTGTTCCAAGTGCAAACTGATCAACGAAAATTTTCGCTGACATAGATTGCGAAAGTCATCAGCATCTCGCGCTTAACGCGAGATAAATAGGGGAGCGAGTAAGTAAAGGAAAATTTGCTCAAGTGATATCTGAACTCTAGTGGAGTCGAGCCTTCAAAAAATCAGAAAATGCTTTTGTAAAACCATCTATTGAAAACTTCAGACAATCAACTTGTGTGATCTATAGAGAAATAGTGCAAAAGTTCAAAAAAGATATTTATGATAGAGCTTTGAGGCTCGAGCTGTTTCTAAGCACCTCAGTTCCAAGAAATCGAGTAGCCATAGTTTAGCTTTCGGACTGTAAGTTGCCTAATTGCTTGGATTGGTACCCCTGTTACCGCACCCCATGCCCTCTGTTCTATACCCCAAAATCGCTTATTCGACTATATATCACCCACACAGCCTGCTCAATTAATCACGTACACTCGGTCGCCATAAATCTGGAACATTTTGCCATTACAGCGCTCGTTCAAGAGTTACCGCCCTTCTGAGATTATAGATTGAGTATGATTATATCGCGATCATTGATGCCTGCCAAAAAAAAAAAAACTGCTGAGTGGAGAGGGTATTCATGACAAACTTGGAAAACGACCCGCCATTTCACACAACATGCGTCTTCAATCAATCTTCTCGCACCACAACTTTGCCCTTTCCCTTAACAGCAGGAGCCTTCCCATTCAGAGCTTTCTTCACTTCCGTTGCAACATCGTAAGAATAGAATGCATCCATGGCGGACTCTGGCATGACCTTGCACATTGCCCACATAACCACATTGCGGATCGTCTGCTCCACCACACCCAACTCTCTCTTCATATCACCCCTCTTCCTAGCTTCAGCAACGATGTACTCGCACCTCGGCTTACGAAGATTAGCGTACAAATCGCATAGCTTCTTGAACTTCTCATTCTCATCGCTTTCCTTCACAGAACTTTCAGCAAATATAGCTTCACAGAGAAGCGCGATAGTCATTGCATCTTCAACAGCACAGCTAACTCCCTGTCCACTATCAGGCGGCATACAATGCGCTGCATCACCAGCAAGCAAAATGCGACCGCTGTCACTCGTCCACTTAGGCAGGCTGGGAGTAATCCAGCGAGGAAGTACGTGCGTGACTTCTCCCGCCCCCTCAACACCACTGTTCTCAATCAGAGCGGTTATGAGTGGAGTCCAGCCCTTGTGCTTAGCCAGTACCTGGTCTTTGACCTCCGAGAAGGGAGTCTTGGAAGTTGGTGGTGGGTCCATAGGGAAGGTGGACCACCAGCCTGCGAATGGAAGGTCGCGCTCTAGATCCTGGTCTCCTGGAGCTGGCTCTTCTGAAGGCGTTTTGTTGATCTTGTCAATGTTCAAGACTGTACCAAAGAAGGCGCTGGGGCCGAAGGTCATAGTCATGGGGCTCTTTGGGATCACCACATTTTTCTTGTCCTTGAGCTCGTCCAGAATCTTCCGAGTCGTCTTCTCGTCCAAGGAAGCGCCGACGCCTACAAGGCCACTTAAACACTCTCAGTGACTAAAACTCTTCTTGGAATAGAGAAACTCACTCATACTCCGCCTTCACCCCAGCACTCTCCGGAATCGCATCCCTAGTCCTCCCCCAAACCCCATCCGCCCCAACCACAAAATCCACCTCCACATCCCCACCATCCTCAAACTCCACCCTAACCCTCTCCTCCCCATCCACCACCCTCCTAACCTTCCTCCCAAAACTGATATCCTTCAAATCAACTTTCTCCAACACCGCATCATGCAGCGCCGCTCGCATGATAAACATCGTCCCATGCCCATAGCGCTTCCCTCCCGCTGAGAAATTCCCAAGCATTCTACCGGACGAGACTTGCAAGGCGAAAACATCGGTTTCGTAGCTGGAATTCTTGATGCGCGTGTATATGGATGGATCGAGGGTTTTAAGCACGCGGACTCCGTTGGGGCTGAGGCCGAGGCCACCGCCGAGAGCGGTGGTTACGTCTGTTGTTAGGGTGGAGCGCTGGTTTGGTCGTTCTTCGGCGTTAGTGGGGTGGGTGGAGGTGGATTTGGAGATGTAGGGTGGTGGGGGGTAGGACTCGTAGATATGGATTTCTAAGTCGGGGATATGGGGTGAGAGGTGTTTTTTGAGGAAGAGGTAGGTGGTGCAGCCGCCGATTCCGGCGCCGACTATGGCGATGGACTTCATTTCGTCGTTATGCTTGCTGGAAGGAAAGGAAAGCCCTATGTTTTGGTTGTTTGGTTGCAATTGCGGTAACTCAATGTCGGCCGGAGTGTAGTAAGAGACTTATGAACACGCCTCAAAGGCAATTAATAGACCGATGGGATGTAGAGTTGGATAGTAAATCAAATTGAAAGTTAGAAGGACAGAGTAATTTGCTGTGAGGCTTCTAGAAGTTTATATCTTCTCCCTTACTGCCTCGCTTAGATCCCGTGATCGGGGCTATCGGATAGGGGAAGGTCCGAGATCTTAAAGTAAACAGCAATTGGCAAAATGGAAGCCTGGAGGGCGAAAATGACACGCAATTCATACTGTCTTGGCAGAAAGAGTAAAAAGAGAAGCCATTGAAGATAATCCTGGTGCCTAACTTTGGGCTGATCACGTGACAAGCATCTCAATTCTTGGCACAATGACTTCCCTTTTTGTCTGATTTTTTTGTCCATCGTGATGCTTATGACGAGTTTCAAGGAGAGCTTGTTGGTATGTATTGTACCATCTTTTTCCGTAAGTTTGACTCCCGAGCGCGATGTCCCGCGGCCCCCTTTCCACAGCATGGAACCCTGCGAGGATTGAAGACCAGCAAACGGGATATTCCCACAAGAAACTGGACATTTCTGGACTGAAGAATTGGGCATCTCTCGTGATGCCTTCAACCATGCTTACGGTATCCAATCATCTTCTACAGGCACTGCACCGTGATCGCGATGTAGTGACAAACACCGGCGTTTCCTCCTTCTGGAAGGCGTCGTTTCACTGGTCGGACCATCCGTATTCAAGCAGATTCAAGGAGAACCCCAAGATCATGTATCCAATGAGAAGACGTCAAGAAGTGGAGTTTAATTTCCTTCTGCGCCATGGCGTTGAGGCTTAGCCCCTGGTTTGCGGGAGCTAAACCGCATTTGCTCGTTTAGGGGGTACAGCACGTGATATCTAATAACAGACCTTGCATTCGGCGCGAACAAACTGAAGCCTCATCTCAACGTCAGCCGCCATCTCTCCAAAGCACACTCTCCGGTCTTTACCACGTCCTCAGTCTCTACCACGCCACCTGGTATCTACCATGGCATTGCCCTCTCTTTCGAATTCATAACGAGGATCACTTTCTTTCTTGTGCTGTACTTCGCGTCTAGCCGCCCAGGGGCCGCCGTTTGTCTATACACAATCGTTTTTGCAAATTGCACGATTCTGCTTCAGTCGTTACCGGAATCATGCTGTCCACTCACTTGACCACCTTTCTTGCTCTGACAACTTTGTCAGCAGCTTCTGTGCTTCCAGCTCTTAATAAACGGGATGGCTCTGTTCTCAAACTTGCGGTCACGGCCGTCAACCAAACCAGCACGCTCGTCAAACGAGAGGATGAGGTCTCTCTTTTCAATACTCAGTCTGGGACCAGATATCTCATCAAATGTAAGAATTGTATTTCTCAATCTACAATCATCTTGGAGCTGATCAGCATTTAGTCTCCATTGGAACCCCACCACAGCCTGTGGAGGTAGCGATTGATACCGGGTCTTCAGATACATGGGTCAATCCCACGTGCTCTGCAGCTGACGATGCTACGGATGCTGCCTTGTGCAGTACTCTGCCAGTCTTTAACCCTAAATCCTCGTCAACTCTGGTGGATACTGGCACCACCTTTGATCTTGATTATGGTAGCGGGAATGCACAGGGAGAATTCTACAAAGACTCCTGGGTTCTCGGAGGTATGACAGAATTTGGGATTTGCCGAGACTTCACTAATATATCATCAAGGAGCTACCATCACTGGACAACAGTTCGGCGTCGCCACTTCGTCTACTGAACTTCCCAATGGTTTGATGGGAGTTGGTCCAGGGGTCGAACTCACCGGCTACCCCACCATCATTGATACCCTTGTAACTGAAGGGTTCACTCAAAGTCGGGCCTTCAGTCTTGATCTGAGAGGTGTTGATACTCCCACTGGTAATGTTTCCGGTCCTGGTATTAGATCAACACTTACCGAATTTCATCAGGTTCAATCATATTTGGTGGTGTCGACACGACGAAGTACACTGGAGCTCTCGAGAAACTTCCCATCATTCCCAAAGCCCAGTCACCTGACGATTATGATCGGTTTGAACATCTTCCCTACTAACGTATCATGACTAATTCATCCTTCCAGATACTGGATCTACCTGGGCGGGTTAGGAATCACCAATCCCGGCCAAAGTTCCCAGACCCTCTTGACGCCCGCAAGTCCCGGCCAAGCCGTCTTCCTCGACAGCGGCGAGACCCTCAGTCGTCTCCCATCATCCTTCGTCAATGCCCTTCTCCCCTCCTTCCCCTCCGCTGTTCTTGACCCATACGGCAGCGGTGTCTACCAGGTTCCCTGTTCGGTTGCGTCACAGAACGGCACTGTTGATTTTGTATTCGGAAGCACGACTATTCATGTCCCATTCCACGACTTCATCTGGCAAGCGGGTGCAAACGTCTGTGGTCTGGGTGTCGTTGTCGATAACTCAACACCGCTCTTGGGCGATGCTTTCCTCCGAGCAACCTACGGTACTTCCTCCCTTCCACTTGCTTTTGATTCAATACTGACAAGACTATAGTTGTATACGATCAAGACAACCAAAACCTCCTCCTCGCCAACGCAGCAGACTGCCCCAGCGATAACCTCGTCCCCATCTCCACAGGCCCCAACGCGGTCCCCTCAATCACCGGTTCCTGCCCCACGAGCTCCCCAACTTCCTCCTCGTCCTCATCCTCTACCTCCACTCCCGCACTCCCCACATCCTCCGGAATAAAATACTCGAACTCCAGCTCCACACCAACAGGCCCAAGCTCAACCCTCTCAACCGTCTACGCAACAACAACCTACACCATCTCCTCCTGCGCCCCAACAATAACCAATTGCCCATACGGCCAAGTCACCACAGACACAATCATCCTCTACACAACATACTGCCCCGTCGCTGGTGAATCGCCAGCCACTGGAACGCCAGCCGCAACGCCTGCTACTGTAACACCAGTAGTCGCGGGCGTCACCCCAGTCTTAGTCGTCCCTGTCCTCGCGACCTCGCCTTATGAGGTTGGGACTGCGTATGCGTATACAAGCCCGACGACAAGTGTGCAGGGAAAGCTGGTTGCTGGAGAGACGGGGACGGGGACAACGGTTGCGCCGTATGCGAGTTCTTATGCTGCGGGCGGTGTGCCAACAGGGACTGGGACGGGGGCGGGGAGCGTGTATGCGTCTGCCACGCCAAGCGCTTCTGGTACGACGAGTGCGAAGGGGGAGACGTATACGGGTGGTGCTGGGAGCGTTGTGGGGAGCGTTTGGATGGTGGGTGTTGTTGGGTTGGTTGGTGTGGCTTTGTTGTAGGTGCAGTGAGTGCATTGTTTATATGATCTTTGAAGGCTTTATTTTTAGTGTCTTAATACATGGTTGTGGTTGTAGTGTAGATTTGGAATCTAGACATCAATCGACCTGATTCTCTTCTATTCTTATTTGATTTAGTTGTGATATATCAATGATTATGTATTTCTCACCTCCAACTAGCCCAGGCCTCGCACAAAATAATCAGAACAGCATAAACGCAAGATCAACTCATCTCAAACACCTCAGCCTCTCTCGCCCCCCTCCTCCCCTCCAACTCAGCCCTCTCGCTTCCCGCCCCAACGGCCACCTGCCCACCACCACCACCATCCAATTCCGCCCCCCTCCTCCTCTCCAACTCCCCCTTCTCCTCGCTCCCCTCCCCTCCCGTCTCCGCAACCCCAGCTGACGCAATCCCTGCTCCTACTTTCGGTCTCGCCTCCGTGGTATTAGCATCGAGTTCTGGTTTTGCGCTATTTGCTGTGGAATTGGGGTTTTCGTTCTGGAGGTGGAGGAGTTTCTTGGCGGCAGAGCGTCGACGGTAATAGAGGGCGAGGAAAATGAAGACGAGGATGAGGAGTGCGACCATGGCGGCGCCGATGCCAATTCCAGCTTTGGCGCCGGTGGAGAGGCTGTTGGATTGGGTGGCTGGGATGGGGGTTTGTGGTGTGGAAGAACTGGAGCTTGGTGTTGTGGCTGAAGAGGAGGATGAGGGTGAGGGTGAGGATGGGGAGATTGGTGATGTGGGGTGTGAGGAAGGAGAGAGTGAGGGGGATGAGGACGAGGGGAGTGATGGGAATAAGAGCTCGCAGATCTTGGTGAAATGCTCAGCTCAGTCGATTCTGAGATGGTTGCTGCGCGTCCCCTTGTTACCATTCTCCCTGCCGTTCTCTTCTCCAAGATTCAGTGCTGAAGCAGGACAACGAGGAGCTTGAGATCATTTGACAGTTGCTCTAGCCTTGAAGAGGGTCTTAGCGATGATCAATCTGCATGGGGTAGCCCACCCACTTCTCAAGTTATCTTTGTTAGCCAGCCCCCCAGAGCGTTTCAATGTTCCTGACGAGAATGCCGGATTGGATAGGGAGCGCCAGCTGATTAGTCTCCTGGAATACTTCCCACTCCTCTCGGATCTATTGACTAGGTTATTCACGGACTGCTTATGCTCGGACTTTGGGGCCAGAAACTCTTGCTCTATTTCTAACGTCTCGCCGATCATTGAAGTAATGACAGCCTTGCTCATGGAGCTGATCCGGGACCGGAAAATTTGTTGGGATACCTAGGTAGATGGGAGCGTTGTGCTCAACTTCAAATAGTATTCCTTATGTCAGGCCTTGTAGTCGAATGCTTTTATTGAAGCTATAGACGCCGCTAATTACAAGAAGGTTCGATTACAGATGAGCGCTAGAGTCCTCCTTCTTACTAATGCCCAGAACTAGTATACGCTATAGAGTGCTATGTCATGTATGCGCAGTCTCGTAGCCAGATACCATCGGCGATGCGTATGTAGTGATCGATTGAAGCTTATCATGTGATACGTCGAGGATAGGCAACGTATAGAGATCCAGCTGAGGCGCGTTCCACGACACGGGAGACTTGGAAATTCCATCGAGAAGCACACAATGCACGGGGTACATAAAGGAGGGTGGAAAGGAGGGCCAGTCGATGCAGACAAGCGGAGCAAGGATTTCGATGTAGGAAGACTTGCGGGCAATGAGTGCCTTCTTTTTTGTTCCTAGAATCGGGGTAGGAAAGTAGGGATTAAAGCTAAACTTATCATCTCCAAATGATCACGACTAAGTTGCAGGGTGACATTGAAATATTGCGGATGCCAGCTTCACAGCCCACCAAGACTTGGCCTTCTTTAGAGAGAATTCAAGACGGCCAATTAGAGTAGCTATTCGCCCTGTGCTGCTGTCAACGTCCGCACTGATAATAGTGTTGGTATCTAGATTCAGAACTTCGGATCCTATCACATCGCCATCAGAAGAGCCCGTAGGCAGAAACGGTGCCACGCAGATTTGGGAGAGCTTTCGTGATATGTACCTGCTTCTTGTATATCTTCTCCTTCCGTACAATGATCTCCGCGAATAGGCTGGCGGCTACGCCGTGTTCAAGCAATATTGAAGCGGCTATCAACAGACTAAGAATGCCAACGTGATCAGCAAGGTTCGATGTATCGATGCTATTGAAGCAAAGTGGCGCCGCGCTCTCTTAGTCTTTACTATCAGGGCTGGAAGAAATGAATACTTGATTTAGAGAATACGCTACTTAATTTCGTATTAGTGTTTTATCTGTACGTTTTGTTTTTTAAGAGTGCCTGAAACCCCCTTGGTTACTGAGAAAGAGGCATGGAAACCAAAATCCGGGCCGATAAAGGAAATAAGGGATGGTGGGCACGAAGCACTAGACGGAACGACTGCTAAACACTTGCGCCTTCTTTTCTTCACCCTCACTAGTCACTACAAGCCACAGTGCGGAATCCCGGGATTTCCAAGTGTCTGAGTGAAGTCCCGAGATCATGCTTCGTAGCTAGTACAGGGCATAGATCCTCCCCTGGATCCGGAATAATGATAATGCAGGGTTTGGCGGCCGTTTGTCGGTTTAATCCGAGCATGCGGGGTAGCGAAAGCTTGAGTTTTGCGGGGGGAAATGGTGGGGATCGGATCCTAGCAAGAGTATGGTGGTGCACATGGTTCCTTTTCCCTTGTCAATTACTCCTCGTGATGAGTTAAAATAGTGCCTCCCAGCCGCCTAGTGCTTAGAGTTTCTCCCAGATCGGTCGGCACAACGTCGGTCATGTTCACGATCCTGTTGCAGCTAGGCTTGCATTCACTAGTCCGAAGATTCAGTCTTCATGTATGGGAAGACATTTATCAGCCGAACAAGCGTTGAAACGTTGTTTGAGTATTTATCTTAGGTCTAGATTAGAAACGGCAAGACAACCACATATAAGATTTTCAATACCTCTCGATTGAATTCTGTACTGTGACATTGTTTCTACTATCTTCTTGACCTTAAATTTGGAAAGTTGCCAACAACTCTTTCAAGCTTTGGTCATTTCTACACCTTCAAGTCAGTTTGGATATCATGCATTGGCAAGCACCTTTCTTGGTTCTTGGACTCGCACTTCAGGCAACTTGCATGACAATGAACAGAGATATACCTTCAGTCATCGAAGCAAGATCCGCCTGGACCTTTCTAGGATGTTATACTGATAACGTCTCTGGACGTGCCTTGCCAAATGGGGAGGCGGTCCCGGGAGGTACGAATGCTATGACAAACGAGCTGTGTCAATCAACATGTCTCGCCGATGGGTTTTCAATTGCGGGGACTGAGTACGCGGGCGAATGTTGTAAGTTTATCTTTTAAAGGAAGCATATCCTTTATTGATTGTGGCTAATTGTCAGGGTGTGGGAATGCAATCGTCAATGGGGGAGGTCCAGCACCTGACGGGAACGCTGGTTGCGACATGGCCTGCAAGGGTAACTCCGCTGAAACTTGTGGAGGTCCCAATCGACTGGACGTTTATCAATATAGCTCAGGCGGCACTACGGGAACAGGAAAGCGTGGCCTAGCTTACAACAACAATAACCCAGACGGAAACGCTGAGTATGCAAATCTTTTTGTGGGTTATAGCAAAATTACTTGGGGGTATGACTGGGGATACCCAGCCTATAATCTGGATTCATCTTTTGAGTTGTAAGTTGAGGCAATTTCTTGTCCTTTCGACTCAGAAAACAAAACCAAACAAGAACTCACTCTTATTCCAGCGTCCCGATGTTATGGGGCTTACCTAGTGGATCTGATCCTTCCTGGACTGCAGCCGTCCAAACTCCGGGCACCAAAAACATCCTCGGCTTTAACGAACCAGATTTGACCTATTCAGGATCTTCTAATATCCTTCCAGCGAACGCTGCAGCAGGTTACGTCACCTATATGGAGCCTTTCTCAGGGAGCGTCAAAATTGGAATGCCAAACGTTCTTTGGAATAATGTTGGCTCCTCCTCCGGCGGTAATTATGACTCTGCTGTTTGGACAGAATACTTCCTTGGAAACTGTACTACCTGTCACTTTGACTTTGCAGCTATACACTACTATCAAGACTGCAACCCTTCCGACGGCCAAAGTGGCGCGGCATGGTTCCAAGGCAATGTTACAAATGCATATAACACGCTTAATCTACCAGTATGGATTACTGAGTTCCAGTGCTACGGAACGGATGCTCAGCAAATCGCATTTTTGCAGGCCGTCCTCCCTTGGTTAGATTCACAAAGCTATGTGGCGAGATACGCGTACTTTGGGGTGTTCCCAGACTACCTCGTGAGCTCGGATGGAACTGAGCTTTCTGACATAGGGGTCGCCTATGCTACAACGTGAATGTGGTCATATTGGGTTTTGGACCCGATTGGGACTTACTGCAGTGGGAAAAGGCTTCTGAGATCTTTTGGAGTCTCTGTTTGGATTACGCTCGTTATGTTAGATTATTTGCATATTATCTTACCAAAATTACAAACCTCTCAATCGTCGTCTGAAAAAGAGAATAGGGGATAGCCTAGTCAGCTAAGGCAATCAGGGTTCACTCGAAGAACATTTCTTGCGCATTCTCGTCCCGCCACATCTCCCGCAATTCACCCATCTCCTCACAGGTAACATGGCATGGCCCGACAACTTTCCATCGCTGCCCCCTCGCCCTTCGGACAATGTACGGATGCCTGCCTCCGCGCAGAAGTGCGATCCGGTCCCCGGTGCGGCAGGTATGGGGAGTAAGACAAAGTCTACCGCGACGCGATATAGCAGGGCGAAGGCCGAGATTCTGGCATATACAGACAAAACTGTCAGAAAGGGTATAGTTTGCTCCGTCCTAGAATATGAGAAATCCGTAGAAAAAATTATGAAGGGGTAACAACAGCTTGTCAAGTCTTAGTCGCCTCAATTTGTGGTAGGCCCCAAAATTAAACATCTGCTCCAGATATTCCAACCATTCCTCAACTATAAGGTCGGCAGACATGTCAACTGCGTCTCGCTTCAGGAGACTTATCAGTTGTGCTATGGGATGTGGGCGGTCGTTGCTGCTGCTCTGTTGCCTCGGCTGTAGGCGTTCTGCAAACTTTACTAGGACTTCGAGACAAGACATGGCGGTAGCCGTATAATAGCACGCTCTAAACTCAAGGTAGGCGGCCCTAGGTATGATGCGACCAGATGATAAAAATGTCATTTTACCCTTCGGGAAGTCTGAGGATGTATCTCTGGTCCCTAAGATAGGGTCTCCAAGGGTTATGATGTCATCGATTTCTATCCCCTTTAACACAAGTATTGCTTCGCCTTGAAAACGCGCCTGGCTTTCCAAAACTGCTACGGGCTTCTCAGGGTTGACTTGAGAGATGGCGAGTTCTTCTTCAATAGACCGGGCCATTCCGATTCCATTCGGGCCACCACCGCAGCTCCAGTCGGGAACCCAGGATGGCATGCGACGCTGCCTCTTAAAAGTGGCAGGAGGAACGACGAAGTCTAACACATCCAACGTATCTGAACCAGATATGATAGTACGTGCCGTTTTCAAATAGCAGCTCTCGGGGCTGAGTCGGTAGTCAGGCGCGATTCTCGTCTCTCCGATGATACCGAGCAATGAGTACACCTTGTCCACAGGGCAAGTCGCCTGAAACGATCGAAACGTCGAGAGTATCTCGGACATATCAGGGAAGATATGGGTTGATAATAACCTCAGGCGCATGCTGGCAAGAGAACGGCACTTCATCACTCCGCCCGTCAGACGATCTATATTACTCAGGTGGACGACCGCAAATGTAAAATATTCCCACCAAGCAGAAGAGTCTCCACATATCACTACCGCGCCCCGAGCAAGACAGAGTTCTTGGATAATCCAAACTCGGGTCCACCATTCCCTCTGAAGCAGCTGCGAAAAAGCGACAGCTTCAGGGACCGTAGCTTCAGGCAACTCACAGTAACTTCGATAAACTTCGCTACCATCTTCTTCTTGGGTTGTGCTTAGTGTAGCTTCATCAGCAAGCCTACGGGTGACAGATTCGAGATCCACGCCCATTTTCTGATAGGCCGTGGGATCACGAAGCTGCTGTAGTGCCGAAGAAGAGCGTTGGATCCACGCAAAGAGGTCGTTGATGTAACGGAAAACCAAGTCACTCTGGTCTCGGGCGGGGCCTAGCCAAATTAAGACCCTTTCTGCGTGGCTATAGATGCTGCCCATCATGCCAACCTGCAGAGATTTTTCGCGTTCATCTTTCTGGTTGATACAAAGGGCATCGACCCAGAGAGTCCGCGTGCGATCAGGGTAGCGCAGGTGTCTCAAGGCGACAATGAGATTTTCCGTAGCACTGAACATTCTGGCGCTGCTACCGAGTTGCATCGCCCTCCTCTGTCTCCTCCGGCCCCAGACGTACGACAACGCCTCAAAAGCGATCGGCGTGGCCAACGGAATAACCTCGAGCTTTGCCTTGATGACGACCCCCTTGTCGTCGCTAGGCTCAAGATGGAGCACCTGCATATGAGGCCCGCCGGGTCGATCAGTGATGTTCTCATACAGCTCCGCCATTGCGAATCGCACAGTGTAGTGCAGCTTTCGGCGTTGAGGCAGACCGTGGGAATTGTCTAGGGGGTGAGGGGGTTTTAGTGCAGTGACGAGATCCTATAAATTCGTTGAACTATAGAGCTGCAAAGACGGCTGTTTTTGGTGTGTTTTCGCTTAAATTTGAGAGGTGCGCACGGGATTAGGTTTCTCACGGTCACACATGCTGTACAATCTTTAGTGTCTATTGCTAGTATTGGTGGTACCACTCATCCGATTAGCTGGAATTGTGAAATCCAACGTTAATCATGTGGTCGTGTCCCGTGACTCACTGTCGAAACAGCTCACCGTATTCTAATATAGTAAGAAGGGTTAAAAATTGCTTCTAGCAGGAATCCTGTAGGAAGCAGAAACGGATTTCTAGGTGAAATTTGGCATGGAAACTGTAGCCGGGCATACATGATGCCAAAATAGGTTCTATATTTATGTTGCACAAGCTAACTCAGGCCCTGCTCAGGCTCTGCTCAGGTTCTAATCAGGTACGCTCACCCTTAGCTCAGATTAAAGCAGCAGCTGCTCACGTTCGGAGACTAAAACAGAACTAGCGAATATGAGATTAGAGTCTGAATTTCGTGATAGTCGAACGTAACTTTTTTTTCTTTGTCCCAAGGTCGGTTAATAAGCTGACCGCTTTAACTCAGGCGCTAATCCCCCTCAGCTAACCCTCGACTCACCCAACTCACCTGAGTAGCCTGAGCGACCTGAGCAGTCCCGGAGCAGCCCCAAAGCAATCCTGGAGTAATGCCACTACTCGCTCACGCATTTCATCTTCAATTAGGCTAGATCTATACTAGGGACTTTTTTATCTCATTTTTGTTAAGTTTTAATAATAATCCACGAAAAGTCTAAACAAGCTCCTAAAGATCCCGAACTAGACCTTAATAAAAATAGATCCACGGTAATGGATGAGCCGCATGCATCTGCATCACAGCTTCCCCGCCTTTACTTTCTCTTCTACTCTTTCTCCAGATCGCTGTGTATTTCCTAAACTAGTCTGCAGAAAAAATTCTTAGGAAAGTGTGCCCAAGAGTTTTAAGATCAGTGCTAAGTTGAGGAGAGGCTGAGTGAGCCTTGGATTCTTGGCCGGTTGAGAGGCTGATTTGGTTTGAGTTGTTGAGAGCTGGGGCCAAGAAGCTTGGTCTTCGTACAATACGACAGCGAGAATTACATCTCGATTTTCTTGCTCCTGGATGGACAGCTATGAACGAGGTTATGGAATTGAAGTATTCACTGCATCTCCAAGCAGATGATGTCCTGAAATGCCAGGGTCGTTATTGCACGTCCTCAAATCTGAAAATACAAACGATATTGGAAAAGATATTATTACTTGCACTTTGGAACAACCACTCATAAGTCCTCATCATTGCATACGTATCCACATTTATAAAATCGCAATATAAATTAATATCGAGAAACCCATACTGCATGTCAAGACTTCTGAATCTGTAAGAGATATTGGTGTAAGTTAGCATTTCTACTTTCTGGACGGATATTTATTCTTCTCTATTGCACAGCGTGCTCCGCTCCGCTCCGCCGCCACAATGCTTGAACTCTCGTCGAACATTGAATGCTATTTGTTGTATATAGCAGAACCCGAGACCGCGGACCGTGAGGAGAAGGAGGGTGGGAGCTGGAGCTCCGAGGACAGTGGAAGCGGAACACCGCCTAAACGCTACGTGCAAGCCTGCGACGTGAAACAACTGCATTCTACCATACTCACTTCAACTCTATTAATGTCCAAAAGGTGGCTGGATGCGTAGATTCACAAATTTCAACGTCAGAACGCCTTTAGCACTTCGTCGTTCTCACTTTCAAATCTTCAATATCCGAAATATCGCGGGAGATGACGACGTGCAACCCACTTCGTACCTGATATTTGGTCTCCGAATTTCGTTTCTAATAAGTAATTGAACAGCGCATCAAGCTTTTGAACAGTGTTCTATTCTGATATTTGTCTTCTCCAACGCCTTTAAAGTTCGAGCTTATTTACATGTAATGCTAATAATATATGTTACCCTGGAGGATCACATAGCTTCACGAAACAAAGGTAGAGAGAGATACATGTACATAAATCAAATAGGTATATACCGACCAACACCTTCACAGACCAACTCCGACAAGAAAACAATATATACGCCACGAAACGAAAAGGATGGCAACGACATGAAAAATGCGCTGAAAATAAAGATAAAATAGCACCCCCCCAGAACAAATCTACCAAACTAAGAATCACATCGCCCCACCCCGTCTCGAGCAGCTCCTTTACATAACATGCTGGGTTTTGGCAATAGTCGGCATGAACTCCGAAAATAACGGCTCCATCCTCACACAGCGGACCTGGCGCCAAATGAGAAGCATGGCGAAACTTCAAGGGATTTCTCTTACATAGCTCTTGGACCGGGTTGCAGGACTCATTACAGATTTCCCGAAAGAGTCTGGAGCGAAATGGTCTGCACCATCAAATTTTCTTCGTCAAACAATGACATGATTCTTCTTGATCATGGGATCTAGCCAGATCCTTGAGAACTAGTATTGTGGCCACCAGCAGGTCTTTGTACGCGGGTATCAATTCCCACTGGCTGCACACCTTCATTTTAGACCTATCTGGGCAGATGATCTGTCCGAAATCCGCTCCAAATATTACAAGCATTAGCGATTCTTTTGTGAATATCCACCATGCTACTTTGTGTTTTCGACTTAGAGAACGGGGCGACGCGAAATCGTGAAGGCTTTCGAGTTCCTTGAAGTCCCACCCAACGAGACCGGATGGAAATTTGAACCCCGAATTCAACTCCTTTAGAACGCCAGAAAATTCTCTACTTTCGAACACGCCAAGAAAGTGCTCCACTATTTTCCGCCGCAAGATAGGTTTGTCTTCCCCTTTTTCCTTCCACAGTTCCATACTGCTCTTTTCGTGGATCGCCTGAAGCGCTGCTTGTCCACTATATGCACAAGGTTTAGCATAGGGAAGGTGACATCGAGCGAATTGATATAGCCTAGGTTCTCTCTTTAAGAGATAGCCTAGCACCAGGTGTAGTACGACGCTCAGTTGAGACACTATCCAAGCCGTGTTTGTGTTTGAGTCGTATACTAACATTGGCTTGCGCATGACCCTTTTGAGCCTATCGTGGTAAGAACAGAAATAACACGCAATCTAAACAGAATCCCAGTGCCTTCGAAGGCAGCGAACACCTAGGTGAGATAGCGTGATACCGTTTGGCCAAGGATTTTGTCTACTAATGGTAGAACCACTCCCCCAATCGTTGATGCCAAGACCTATATATCAAGGAAATCGAAGATAGTTAGCTGAGTCATCATGATAGAAGAAATTGTGTGTCTTTGCTGTCGATGCTATTTTGAGTAAGTGGGAAGATAAAGCCCACGACGAGCTGAAACGGACCAAACGCCCAATCAGCCACAATGTCAACTTCTACCAATAACATATGATTTTGTTCCGCTCTCCCAAAAAACACATTTATTGATTAAGGGCCCTTGCAAGGTAACTCTCTTATTCGATAACGACAAGCAAGATTGGCGCCTGAGCAAAAGTGGCAAGCTTACTAACCAAATGCGAGCAAGAGTCGACTGATAATATAATACGAAACCATGTACTAAGCAAGTGGTACTTCTTTCCGCGAGAAGTTGAGAATACGTGGAGTTCTCCAGTGTTTGAGTCCCAATCTGACTGAAAGCAGGCGATTTTTATGTATTGTGGATCAATTCTTCTTTCTGGCGTCTCACATGCGGGTAGTAAGCTTGTCGCTCTTCCTCAGGAGCTAATCACCCTCGGCTCAGTCAACTCGACTGAGCTCCTCAACGGGTTACAACGACCTATCAACCTGAAATAACAGCAATTGTACTACACCTCTGATGCAAGGAGGATTATAAAGAATGATTGGTGACATTGAAACGGGTAACAATGCAGAGGAGAAAAGCAAAGATTTGAAGTAGGGACACATTATAAAACGGTTTGGAGATGCTCAGAATCCGGTTCTATCTCTCAGATCCTATCTCAAGCGTCATCAGCAGACGGCAAGAGATTATTGAAGTGTTGTCACCCCCATCTAGGAAGGTCGGAAGAACTCAGCGTCACGACCCTCCTTGTAGGCACGTCTAAGACTTGAGTTTCCCCATCAATTTTCCTCTGTCAGCAGGTAAAATTCGTCGGGGAACGGTGGCATTTGTATAGGAAGGATTTTACTTCGCTTACAAAACATGCTAGAATAGATTGTTGCGGCCTGAAGAATACATGCCTGTCATATGGCCTCTGACGCTTTTATAAAGTTGGAAGGTGTGGAAGTACATAATTGCGTTGACGTGGAAGCTGATGGGGGCCAGGAAAGGGCTCAAGTCGAGTGTAAAGATACCTTCGAACTCGGCACCAAGGGAGAAATGACTAGAAGATGCAAATTTTGAGTGGGCCAGAGCCACTAAAGCATCGCCAGTCTGAAAATACGTCCCTGGAGTTTGCACGGTCGTAAGATCAGAAGCACAGCGTTCGTTTTTAACCCAAGGCCAGAAGCTTATGTTCAGCAATCTCACTAAGTCGAAAAGATTTAAGCTCTATTATATTATGCCGTTGCTCAAAACAGGAACAACTTCAATTCACAAAAAAATTCTCGCGGTATTGCCCGCGGTGAATTCGGCTTGCTGAGTTGGGTTCTTTATCGGGAAAGTCTTGCCCGTTAGCGGGAACTCTCCGCCGTTATCGCGGCCCATTTCCAACACAGGCAATGGCGGGGTAAATGTCACGGGCAGATGAATTCAGAGTCGAATATCCATGTTCGAAGCTTTCTCGAATTACAACAGGTCTTTTGTTTGTCAATTATCATTCATGTTGAGTTTTGCACAACAGCGATGCTTTCGCTTCGCCCACAGGTCCTACTGATAGCCTTTCCAGCCCTGCTGATCGCCATTTTCTGGTCTTCATTGTTTCAAGGCCCTAATCTTCGGTCACGTATATCTTCACTGGATTTTTTCTCATTTTCTAGTCCGCGAGTGTCTATCCAGCAGGGCCATGTCGTTGGAAGACTCCTTACAAAGAACTTTCCTAAACCGGTAGAAGCGTTTATGGGATTGCCATATTGTCAATCACCAACAGGAGACAGGAGGTTTCGACCTGCTGCACCATTACCTGCTTCAAATAAAACATTCAAGGCCTTAAAATACGGTCCAATGTAGGTAGTGCAATTTGATGCTTGGGAATAATGCTAAAAAAAAATATATGCTAGATGTCCTGGAAAACAATTGCTTTCTGGGAAGAGCTTCCCTAGCAGTGAAGACTGCATGACGGTGAACATCTTCCGTCAGAAACCAAAAGATGAGAAAAAGGTGCCTGTGGCTGTGTATATCCATGGCGGTGCGTTCAATCGCGGTAGCTGTAAGTTTTCGTGTTTTTCTACTTCTCAACCGTCAGCACGTGAGGTTCCGGAAGTGTAGCAATCTGACTGATCGTTGCTTGTTTAGCAACGATGCATAATACCGCATCAATGGTGGCATTCTCAGAGAGACCGTTTATTGGCGTGAGCTTCAATTATAGGTGTGCACGGATCTCAACCTTTCTGATCATAATTAATTTTTGTCTAGAATTGGAGCTCTTGGCTTCCTACCTTCAAAACTCACTTTGGAAGAAGGCATCGTAAACCTGGGTCTCCACGACCAAGTGTTTCTGCTTCAATGGGTGCACGACAACATCGAAGAATTTGGTGGCGACAAGAACGATGTGACCATTTTCGGCCTCTCAGCTGGTGCTCATTCTGTCAGTATCATTCTCACCGTTAGATTTGGAATCGCACTCATAACGTTAGATTGGCCATCATATCATGAACTATAAAGAAGGAGTGACGCCGCTCTTCCACAAGGCTATTCTGGAGTCCGGATCCGCTACGTCCCGTGCCCAGCATCCCTACAATGCGCCTGTTCACGAGGAGCAATTTGCGCTCTTTGTTGAGAAGGTAGGATGCGCTTCTGTGCCCCGTGAAAGCATAATTTCTTGCCTTCGCTCCCAGCCGGAAGTAATCATCAATGAAGCATCAACTCACGTGTTCGACCAATACAACCCCAGCCTACGCTGGGCTTTCCAACCCGTAATTGACCACGACCTGATCCAGCGCAGACCTATTGATTCATGGGCGACTAAGAAGTGGCACAGGGTTCCAATCATGACTGGCCACACAACGAATGAAGGGACATATTATGTTCCCAGTGCACTTGCAACGCCAGAGGAGTTCACCGATTTCTGGCACGTCCTCCTGCCGCACTATTCAGGAAAAGACTTGTCGACGATAAATTCTTTGTATCCTGACCCATCGTCTGTTGAAGATAGCAAGTACAAGGAGACACGTGATATGGCGAGTATCGGCGTTGGTCCACAGTACAAGCGCGTCGAAGCAGCGTACGCCCACTACGCATACACCTGTCCTGTACGACAAACAGCCGACCTCGCATCGATCGGTCAACAACAGCCTGTCTTTGTCTACCATTGGGCTGTGAACAAGACGGTCAAGGGCGGCGCGAATCATGGCGACAATATGTACTACGAGTCATATCCAGAGGATGTGACGAGTATCAGTGAGGCGACAAAGGAGATTAGTGGCATCTACCACGCGTATGTTACGAGTTTTATCACGAGTGGCGATCCGAACACGATCCAGGGGAAATATAAGTACCGGCCAAAATGGGAGAATTATGTCAGAGGAAGCGAGAAGGTTATGATTTTGGGGAATGGAAATGATGAGAGGGCTGGAGGGACGAGTTTGGGTACTCCGGCAGAAATGGTGGATAGCAGCTGGATCAAAAAGGAATGTGACTTTTGGTGGGAGAAGAGTCATGAAACGGAAGAATGAATTACGCAGCCTACGAGGCAATAACTTCTTACGGAGGGATAAGAACAGAAGATAAACCCGAAATGGCATGAAAAGATAAGGAATCGAGTTTCGGGGATGACGGGCAGCAGACGGGCAGACGGGCTGTATCAGGAATGAGTCGTCCGTGATCATGACCAGAAACCGCGACTTCGGACGTTAACCGACAGATGCACATTATTAGCGGGCCAGGCATACGCATGCCAGGGTTCCAAAACGGGGTTTCAGTTAGTTTATCTACCTCATAGTTGCCGAGATGTTTTCCGCGGAAAACTTGCACCTGATCTGCTGGCCGTATGTTTCCATCGCCGCCAATGTTCACTCAGTCCTTTCGAAGCAACACTCATCCGCACAGTGATTCTTCCAGCAGTTCGCCGATAGAAAGCTGCGCCATGCCCGAGGGACCGATTGACCTACTGGCGGGGAGTTTATCCCCTCACAAATCTCGCCCTTATCGCTCCCACCGATTCCCTGCCTGCGACTTCTGCCGGCGTCGGAAAAGTCGCTGCACACGAGATGTCGACAATCGTCCCTGTCTGCTATGTCGCGTGAATGGAGTTGAGTGTACTCGGAATGGCGCAGAGTCTACAATAACAAATGAATCTGTTCCGGTTGTCCATCGCAGAAAGCGCCCCCGTGAATCACGGCCAGAGCTGCCGCTGGAGGACTCGCATTCTCGTTCGGCAGCACGAGTTCAAGATGCTTCGTTGATAGATATTCATTTCTCCAATGCGCAATCGCAATCGCAATCACAGCCGCGGGGACATAGTCCTGCAGAGACAATCCCCTCCCGGATGAAAAACCGTACCCCGAGATCTGTTCCGACCCTGCAACAAGCTCAAAATCAAACAGGGCATATTGTTGGTCCAGCGGTTGCAAGAGATGTTCAAGTACTAGAGCAGTTTATGTCGCCGACATGCGGCGGTCTAGCTGTGTCTTATGCACGGCCGAATCCATACAGCGTTTATTCAGATGATCCGAAGCATCCAATTGTTTACTTGAAAGTTCCGCGGCAGCGCGTGGCTTCTTCTTTGGGGAATGGCTCGGCTGGCTTCAAGCAGTATGAAACAATTGAAAAGATATTAGAGCCTCTAGGAGGTGATTTGTTTAGTTTGTAGGTGTTCCCTTTGTCCTTCGCTACCAAGTTTTGCCTTTGTTTTCAGCAAATACTGAGAAGTCAACAGATATTTTGACATCTTCCACCCTTCATTTCCCATCCTGGATGAAAAGACAGTGGTCGAGGCATATCGGCACGGTAGCCTTCCTCATTCTCTTGTTTGTGAAATATACGCCTGTTCACTCATTTCTTGGAATACTTCTACGAAAATCGAATTGAAGACTCGACCTAGGCCAGACATACGTTATATCTGGGAACAAACTGTCAGCGCTTTGAATGAAGAATTTACAGCTCCTGGGTTTTCGACTGTATTAGCATGTATTTTGGACCTTTCCGGGCGGCCTACAACTTCAATGACATATAACGCGATAAACATTGGTAGAGTTGTGGCACTATCGAAGAGTCTTGGTCTCGACCAAGATCCTCGAAAATGGAGTCTTGACCAGCGTCAGAAAGACCTTCGCATCAGGGTATGGTGGGGTGTTCTGATCCACGATTGGTGGTACGTTTCCCACAGATCTTCCTCGAATATTCTGGGATTGTAAAGCACGCAACTGAAGTACGACAGGGCAAGTCTGTCGCACGGCACATCTCCACATATACATCCTACACAATTTGATGTTGAGATACCCGGACTTGATTCAATTGTAATGGGAGAGGAGAATGCCAATTCAAGACAGCAGGCGTCTGATCCTCGAACTGCCGGTGCTCATGTCTTTATCGCTCTATGCCAATTAACAGAAATCTTAGGCGATATCCTACCTCTCATCTACAACACCAAGCGTGGAAAGCGCCATGCTCCTCAAAAATCACTCCTTCGTATTGAGGCTGCACTTGATGAATGGGAGGAAAACTTACCAAACTGGCTGGACCCCAAAAGCCCGGATTTTCAGCGCGAGCTTCCTGGTGTCCTAAGTCTACAGCTTTCGGCTTTGGCAGTCAAAATATGTATTTGCAGGGTGTCGCTGCTGGTGTGTTATGTGCAAAAGCAATTTATAACGTCTGTCTCTCTAACAAAGGCCAGGAGGCGTCCAAGTCGGAAGGACGCGACGATACAGAAGTGCGTCAATTCTATCAATCTAGATGTCGAAAGGCAGCCAGAGCTGTTATTGAATTTGTCACATCGCTTCAGCAACGTGACCTGGATGCGTTCTGGTTACCTTGTAAGTTAATTAGTCTAATTTTATTCCCAAGATAACCCTGGTTCTCACTACAAGATTCCTACTATTTTCCGACTTGACTAAAAATGCATAGATACCGCATACCATTTTGCATCAGCAGCCACATTGATACTTCGATGCGCCCTAGAAGCGGCGAATGACGACACAGCTCGAGAGTGCGTAGCAAGTGCGCAGTTGCTGATCAGCCATCTGCGTAAATTCAAAGACGAGTCCAATTGGGACTTATCCGGTGTCTGTCTCGCCCAATGCGAGGAAGTAGTGCGGCAAATGAGCGAAGGAACGGTTTTGGATTTTCGGCGTAGGCATGGGCATAGTTCAAGCTCAGCCTCCGCTCCGCGCGGTGCTCCATTCGGCTCAAATAACGAGAATCCTGCTTGCCTGTCAAGTCCAAATAGATTTCAAAATGTAGAATCGCATTCAAGAGCGCGGGCTGAGTTACGTCGAGACATCTCACAGGATGTGGCTGTTGCTGAGAGTCTGGCTGGGTTAGCGGGGCAAGGCAATGCGGCACTGCTGGGAGGCAATGACATGGGAGTGGAGAGTCAAGGGCTATGGAATGACTTTTTGTTAGTCCCGGACTTGTGGCAGATGGATGGTTTTGACGAATATAGCAACTTAGTATTGTGATATACATTTAACACAGAGCTATATCACTAAACAATAATACGGAGCTGTGGGAAATAATTCCCTTGGAAACAATAAATTTCCAACGCCATTTTAGTAGACGTATCTGAAATGTGGATTCTGTTCCGATATTAGCTGCTGTTTCGAACAATTTCCAGAAGAATGGCTTACCTCAAAATCTGTCAAATCGGCGCCAACCTCCTCAATTGCATGCTCCTCCGTCTCAGTAATACCCCTCGCAGCAGCAGTCGCATCTCGGCTCTTGTTGCGTCTCATCAACAAGACCCTCAGAATGATCGAGATAACAACCTGCGTGGCCGAGCATGAAAGAATAACAATGCAGCCCGTAGGGTACGTTGGGGATTCGCTCGACAAGAAGGCATGCGGCCCAATAATGTTCCCAGCACAGTACGCCATGAATACAACAGCCACGCCCGTGACTCGCTTGGTGTAGCCACCCAAGTTTGTGGAGGGCATCTGAAGAGCGAGAACCAAGGAAGCGACGTACGAGCCAACGATATAGTAGCCAAAAAGAACGCCGACAAGATGCTTCGCGCGGTCCAGCTTCCAAATGAGGCAGATGCCTACCACGGTGGGGAGGAGATACATCATCATGACGATAGTGCGGAAGTTCCGGATACGCGAAGCAAGCCAGGTCCCGGACAGAATCCAAAAGACTTGGAATGCGCCTTGTGGTATGGCGAGAACAGTTGTAAGCAGCGGATTCTTGACAAGACCTTTAATGATGAGTTTCCCGAAAGATGCGATGCCTCCATTAATAACTTCGTTGAGCAGCATGAAGAGGGTTAGGAGCCAGACCTGTGGGTCCAGAAGTGCTTCTTTAATCTGGTACCATTTGATCTTGCGGTTGAGGATCCCAGTGCGACCGAGCTTGCCGCGGCCGATCAGTACAGCTTTGTCTTCAAGGCTGAAGCGTTTAGCGGAGAGGATGTCATCAGGAAGAACGTAAAGCATCAGGAAACCCCAAGCAATGGTGACGCCACCGCAGATGAGGAAAATGGCCCGCCAGACGGGGAAGGTGTGCATTTGGCCGATGGCATAGGTGATAAGCCCACCAATCATAGACCCAACTCCGTTACAGGAGTAGAAAACTCCTGCCCTGAAGGGTTGTTCTTGACGGGTGTACCTATTTTGTGTGACCTTGACGTTAGGCCTCGTGCTAGAGATTCACTTTGCGGCGAGCGGAAACTGAAAAGTGGGCATTACATACCACATGCTAACAATCATCATGAAGCAAGGAGTAATGGGGGCCTCAAAGACTCCCAACAAAAAGCGGCAGACTGACAAACCAGCAAAGTTTTTGCAAGCTGCTGTGGCCATGAGGATAGCTCCCCAAGAGATGACACAGCCGGACACAACTTTAGCCATTCTCGTCTTCTGCGCCAAGTATGACCAAGGGTACTCTGCAGCCAGGTAGGCAAAGTAAAAGATACTTGCCAGCCAGCTGTATTGGTCATTGCTGATGCCTGTGTCGGCGAACAGGTCGAAGACAGCTGAATAGGCGAGGGCTGACTTGTCAACATATTGCAATACGTAGGTGCCAGCAAGCATTGGCAGTAAGATCAAGTCGATCTTGCGGACGAGTTTCTTGTTCAACTCTTTGTCGACAAGAAGCTCTTGGATGTACTCAGGAGTGAAATTATGCTCGCGCAGAAAGATATCTGCCTCGTCCAAGCTAGAGATTTCGCCAATTCCAAAATCATCGACCTTGGCATTTGCCGTAGTTTGCATCGTGTCGCTCTTTTCGGCCTTGACGTCCATTGTGGATAACCGATGTTAAGACGGAAGCGAGAAATTGGGATCAAAGAGAATATTGAGACTCGGGGAGAGCCGTTTGTCTAGTGGCCGTGGAATGCTGTCGCACATATATAGACGCACAACTTAAGGTAGGCCAACGGCTTGAAAGATAAAGTATGATTGTACTCATCTTGCTCTCAGATAACGATGGAGTGGTTGTGGAGATAGAGACCCCAGGCACTCGATATGCACCCATACAGGGCAATTACACTGGATACGAGCCGGCAAACGTCGGAAAACTCCTATCCGGCTCGGTGTCGGCTTACCCCACCCTGCAACCGGCACAACGTCGGCTAATGACTACGAAGAAGAAACCTAAAGAGGATCGCATCCAACGTAGCTTATAGGTTTGAACTCAGTAATATCGTATGGGGTCTCTCCGAAATGTTTGGACGCTTATCAAATGGAATAAATTTAAGCTCATATCAAAGCGCCTGCGTTCTCGGCAACCGTCGGGATGAAGTGGTGCTTGCTGGCAAAATCATTCTTGATCTACTTTGATCTTCCTAGAATACGTGCACGATATTCAGTAGCATCGGAAATAACAGCGTCTGAAATGGTAATAACGATGGCCGTCACGAAATTTTGTCGGGAAACTGTTTTCTGCTGGGATCTATTGCGGGAACGACGTTACGACGGGCTATGTCGCCCGCCGTGTGTAAAACAGCGCCCTCCGGAGGACTTTTGATTCGTTCGGTATTGTACAGGCACTCTTCAATGTCCAAAACTCGATGGATCGCGAAGTTACCTATAAAACTCACGATTTCCCCTCCTGCATTACCCCTCCATCTTCCATAAGACTACAAAACAGCCTCCTTATTTCCATCCCGTTCATAACCAAACAGAAATATCGGTTCAATCGCTTCCGAGCCGAAAATGTCAACGCTAAAACTTCCGCAACCTTTCGCTAGCATTCCAAAGGAAAACTTCCTTTTCGGGGCCTCTCCAATCCAATACCTGCCACGAATCACAAAAGCACTCGGTGGAAAAGTTGGTGTTTACGCAAAACGCGAGGACTGTAATTCCGGCCTGGCTTTCGGTGGAAACAAGGTTCGCAAATTAGAGTGTGCAGTTCCGGCTCCACACCTACATGAATACTCTAACATTCTTCAACAGGTATTTTGGCCCTGCGGCTGTGGAAGCAGGCGCCGATACACTAGTCAGCATCGGAGGCGTTCAATCTAACCACACTCGTGCAGTTGCGGCCGTTGCAGTCAAACTCGGACTGAAGTCGGCACTGGTACAAGAGAAATGGGTGGATTGGGAGGACCCTCTATACGCCAAAGCTGGAAATATCCAACTATCACGTCTGATGGGTGCAGATTCACGTCTTGACCCCTCACCATTTGGAATCGAGCACAAAGATACCTTAAAGAACTTGATGGAAGAAGTGCTTGATAAGGGGGGCAAACCATACTATATCCCAGCAGGTGCTTCAGATCATCCATTAGGTGGACTTGGTTTCGCCAGGTGGGCCTTTGAGGTCGAGCAGCAGGAAAAGGAACAAGGCATCTTCTTTGAGACCATCATCGTCTGTGCGGTTACGGGTTCCACTATGGCGGGCATGGTGGCTGGTTTCAAGCTTGCCCAGAAGAACGGCTCGCGGCCGCGAAAAGTCATCGGTATTGACGCATCAGCCAAAGTACAGCAGACATTTGATCAGATTCTGCGAATCGCCAAGGCTACGGGAGTGAAGATTGGACTGAAGGAGGAAGACATCACAGAGAACGACATCATCTTGGATGACAGGTATCATGCCGGGTGCTATGGTATTCCTGACAAGCAAACTATCGATGCAATCAAGTTTGGAGCTTCAACCGAAGCATTCATTACAGATCCTGTCTATGAAGGAAAGAGCTTGGCTGGAATGATGGATATAATTCGAAAGGGAGAGCTCCCCTCTGGCAGCAATGTTCTGTACGCACATCTCGGGGGGCAACTGGCTCTCAATGCTTACACTTCCATGTAATTTCATGCTATATTACAAATAATATATAGAAATTTGATTACCACCATTATCTCCACCTGTAAACCTTCTGTTTCGATGTTGTCTCTACATCCTATAACGTAAGACTTACTTTATAAGTGAGCGGGCCACTTTCCCCACGCTACGCATCTTTTTCCACGTAACACTATATTTTTGATTAACCAAACATGGCAACTATCTTATTAGCCGTATAACACGTACTAAGTGACACGCCGGCCGACCTACACGATATGATACTATACCTAATTCGAAGAAGCTTACAAAACTAGAGGAAGAGGTTATCGTATAGTATATTACAGAGCTAGTTACGCGTTGTTTACCACCTTCTGCCGCCGTCTAATTAAGACGTTCGATTTCACGAGCAAAGGCGATAAGTACAAGTGGGCCTCTTATAGATTCACTAAAAATTTCTATGATAAATAGATACTAACTCGCTTAAAAAGGATCTATTTAATTATTGATTAGTTACGACCCGATCTGGATATCGTATTATTATTATTTAAAGGTATTATAGTGGGGATTCCAGAAACGCTATCACGTGGCCTCGCTTGCACTTTTACCCCTATATATAGTCTTCTCCTCCTCCCTTCTCCTCCTTCCTCCCTTACAACTCTCTTCTTAGCTTTAGCTTTAGTCTAGAGTATCGATTTTGGTTTTCTGTTACCTCGTGCCCCGCTATAGTATAAGGTGGAGGTGCGGAAGTAGGGTTGACATAGATAGGGCCGCTAGTTTAATTAGATAGAGTTATAGATTTAAGACCCCTATTCTATAGAGTATATATAGGCGTGTAACGGCACAAGTGATTATAAGCTAGTAAAGGGGTATATAATAGTACGTTTAGTAGACTAAAAGGATTAACTTATAGGCCTACTATAAAGGAGAATCTAAAGATAAAGAAGAAAGTAAAAGGGATTCCTATAAGCCCCTATTTAAGTCCCTATAAGATTGCCCTCTATGTTTAGTCTAACCCTTAGCCTAAGTAGGTATAGGGGCTAGGCTCGGCTCGGTTCAGCTATGCACGTGACCCTCGTCGTCACAACGTTAAGGCTTTATTTAATAATAGAATATACTCTAAATTCTTTATAAATATTCTTAATAGAATAGTATAATACGTTTAACTGATCTTCTTAATAAATAATAGCTAGGGTTATTATAATATTATTAAGTTAATTTAAAAAACATAATATATATTCTAATATAATATAATAGTTTATATAATAGGTTTTATTAAGATAATTTTTTTTTATAAACTAATATAAAAAGTGTAATTAATTCTTAAGGAAGTTAAAAGACAGTCTCTTATAAGCCTAATCTGGGTGACTCTCCACCTTTCCCCGATGTCCTTAAGAAGAGGCGGGCAGGGCTCTACGCGGCCGTCGCCGTCGCTGTCGAGAGGGTTTGGTGGCGGTGTCACGGGCCACTCGAGCTCTCGCTTCGCCAATTGTACGGAAGGTACCGCTGTCCTGGTGGGCCTCGCCCCCTATCACCGTCCGCTCATATTATTTACTAAGAGATTCGGGACGTCTGCCTGTTCGAGTTGTACGAGCGGCTGCTAAGCCAAGAATAATAGACTAAGTCAATGGGAACAGACACACGGGCCGGAATTTTCCATCGACTAGCAGGCTCCCACAATCAGGGCACACAATGCCAATTAGCCTTCGAATATGCCTGGGTGGGGGCGTAACTTTGCTGCGCCACACTGCCCTTTTTTTGTCTTCTTATGTTGGGTATTGCAAACTTTCAACAAACAGCCTTGGATAATGGCATTCGGCTACTTTAACCAACTAATTTCACTATTTTGCATCTCTCAAATAGATTTCAGAGCTCAAAATGCCAAACGAAACACAGGAGCCACGACTTAATGCCACCCTGGGCGGCGACGTTCCAGATGAACCTGCTTTGGCCACGACGCTGCAAGGGAGTTTCGACAGCGACATTACAACAGTAAACGAATTCACTGGTGACACGCAAGAAATATTTTTCGCAGCTCCTCACGATGTTCCCCAGGCTGACGCACAGTTGGAGATGACCCACCATCTGAACTCACGTGCCCAAGAGCAAAAGCTCAGCGAGCCTCAGCAACTGCGACTCGAGATTCTCCGAGAAAACTTTGAAGAGGTGCACGGAAAAGCTACAGACTTAGTACAGTTCATCTTATCACAAACTGACAGGCATCTAAAATATCCTCACTGGACGGCCTTCACGTTACTTTACCCCACAGTCGCTTTCAAAATAGAGGAAATAGTGGATCAAATCCGCGAAGCCGACAAGATTTTTGTCGACCACGCTGAACGCGAATACTGGGCTGTTGAGAGTCCACTGCTTTATCTTATTCACGATGAGTGGGTGGATACTTGGCGAGAAGGTTTTGACAGCCTTTTCAACGCTGGACCATATAGTAGCCTTTGGGGCCAACATATATACGATGTCAAGAAAATCGTTAAGGCTCTCGATGGGGACGGCACTACGCTTCTTGAAGAGTTAGACGTCAGCCTCCGAGACGTGGACCATCGCCTGGCTCGGGAATTAGAGGCGTCTATAAATCCTATCAGGGTTCGGGTCAAGCTCCTGCAGAATCGAAACGTTAAGATCAAGAAGCTTGAGGAGCAGCGGAAGAAGAAGTCGGAAGGTGAGATAAGAAGACAGAAGCATGTATTGTGTTGCATTTTGCTTAATTGAAAAATATTAGGGTCTAAAAGAGCCGTTTCTTCCAACCTAGAAACCTTGCCCACGACTAGCAACGTTTATGAGAAAACTGGAAGCGACCACGGCCGCTCCTTACCTAATTCATCCACAACAGGCATTGATATACCCATCAAAATGGGCAAGCAACCATCCAGGCGGGTCCGAAGTATGATAGTTCTCCCCATTTTGCTTCCGAGTTAAATTAAATAATAGCAGGAACTGCTCCGAACGCGAGCACAGAGGCCCAGCCTGCTCTATCCAACAAGTCTATTCCAATAAAAAGTAAAATGACGGTCATACATGACACAAAACCATGGCGCATAGGCCATAGAACAACGGTTCTTTTCCTCGTCCCGTCTTTAATGGTTCTCAGCGCTATATTCGTCGGAATATCCGTCACTCGATCTCAGTCACCAATCGACGTCTCCCTACTTTTCGACGATGACAATTTTTTTTTCCAATCTTTCACAAACTGTACTCTCACTCACGTCACTTTATTGCATGATCGTTCCCCTTTTACGGTGCCGTGAACTGCCTTTGCATTTGTTCTGGTTCCGTGTAGCCATTTGCATGAGTGCTCTTGCAGGGATAGCTTCCGCTGTAGTTTATCCGTTTCAATGGCAGGCTTCAGTAATTCTTGGTTTTATTTCTGGGATTTCGCAGGTGGTAGCCACTGTGCAGTTGATTGAAGGAATTGATGAAGCAGTATGTTGAGGAAATCATTCGAAAGGTATCTAATAGGTTCTAATAATAAACGGTATCAAAGGATACTATTAGTAGCTCGTTATATTCATAGAGAGAGTAAATCGTTCAAAGCGTTCTAGCTTCAAGGTAGAGAATGTGACTGTTCTAGAAGGTTTTTTAGCTTTAAACTTATTAAGCTTTTCAGCTACGGTAAAGTTAATAGAAGATCCTAGGTAGGTTTACGAAATTAGAGTAGCGACTAAGTAAGGGAGTATTGGGAAAAGGTTAAAAGGGAAGGATAGTTAAGTAGTAGAAGGAGTATGTTTATAGATATTAAAAGCGGCGGCTAGCCTATATACCCACGTAGCTTAACGTGGCGAGCACAAATTTCGTCGCGTTTCATTGTTCTTATAGCTTCCACTTAAAAAAGCATTATTCTAAGCGCACTCCCGCTCACAAGCCGTTTTTCTCCACGAACAAGAACAAACTTTGAACGCCCACTAACCCTTCTCATAACTCCCACTTTCTCCCATTACCTTCCATTACCTTCACCTCCCTCCCATATCATACAATCCCCTCCTATAAGCCCTCTCTAAGCCCCCTCTAAACCCGCAACCCACAAACACCGCCCCATAACATCCAAATCCCGCTCAAACTCCGCAGGTTCCCACGTCTCGACGTACAACTCCCAATCAATCAGCACCGCACTCCCATCTGCTCGCACCATACAATTCCCATCATGCGCATCCCCGTGCGCTATGCCCCTCTCATGGACCTTCTCTAGCGCACTTAGACACCCTTCTTTTCCCCTCCCACCATTTTCCTCCTCCACCTCTTCGGAGTCAATAAACTCTGTAACAAACCCAATAGTTTGGCTCCCGTCGGTAACGTAGCCAAGGAATTCAGGCGTAACGCCCAAGCCGTGTAGTATTCGATACGCGTCCACCTCGTAAAGACTCCTGAGCTTTAGGATGACGGGTGCGGAGAAAAGGGGGTGTGTGGCGAGGAAGAGACGGGAGGGTTGCAGGGTTTTGAGGGCGGTGAAGTGTGTTTGGGGGATAAGGGGGGGTTGCCAGTTGTTGATAGAGAGAGGGAGAGGTGGGATTGTGTTGTTGTTGAGAATAAGAGTGATAGGAGAGGGATTTGTGTGGAGTTGGAGTTGGGGTTTAGAGATCGATGCGTTTTGGGGCGCGTAGGTGGGTTTCGGGAGGGTGCGTTGTGCCGCTAGAGAGGTGATGGCGATGCTGAGGAGGAGGAGGAGGGGTCGTGGGAGAGACATTTTTGATTTGCTGGTGTAGGCCTGAAAAGAATTGATTTATTTGATGTGCTTCCAAGGAAAAAAGTTGTATCAAGCTCGCTCGTGATAGGTGCTCTGTGCAAGGTATAGAGGACGTATGGTGGACAAAGTCGACTGGTAGGAGAGCTGACTTCGGCAAAGAACGTTAAACTCATTGGATGAAGGCTTTCTGTCTGAAATTCAGCCCAAAGACATCAGAGACAAGATATGCAAACTGACTAATCATAGTGCGACCCAGTTTGAAAGGCATTCATCCCTTCCCCAAATCAAGTCACGCGAGCGACTACGCCCCACGGAACGGACGATGGAACGATGCATCAGATTGATCAGATTAAAGGCAGACCGTGATCTGCACGGCCACTGGGGCGAGGCGCTGTGACAAGATCAGTAGCTGATTATGCAGACGATCAGATCAAACGGTTCGTGGTCGGGGCGATGATCTGATACAAAATCATCAGCTCAGGGGTCATTCTCGCTTAGCCGGCGCCAACCGAGTCAGTGCTCAGCCAGCATCAACACCATCCGGACTCTTCCATTGCAGTTCAAACTTCGATTTCCAATGAGTGTGATGGTCCAACCGTGGGCTCAGATGCTGAAAGCAAGTTCTGTTGGGTGGAGTGCATCTGAGCTGATTCTGACGTATGTCGCGAATCTTGGCATTCGGAACATTTGACAGCGGCAGACCAGACGAAACGTGGCACGGTGGCTGATCAAACCCCGGCATCTTGGTTGGTGGCGGGGTGGATGTGGACGTACGAGAACGTACCATCAGCACTATCCTGCTCTGAGACGGAACCGTTCGTCTTCAGTCGCCCGTCACGAACCGGTACACATTAGCCGCCGGGAATCAGAATCGCAGTGCGTTTTCGACGCGTTTCTGCCTCGTCCTGTTTTGTCAATGCCGTACCTCGTTACCACAAAGCTGATGATTCTGATGATGGGAGCCGCGGCGCCGAGATTTCAAGGAGCGGCGATCGTGTAGAGATCCAAGTCGTAACGGGATGTACGTTGAGCTGGGAAAGTATAAGATGGCGCTGGTCCGGGAAGAAGGCGTGCTCGACCATCACTATCACTCACTCACAGTCCTTACGCTTCATTCAATACATACGACCCGGCGTCGTCCTTGTTTCTAAATACTCTCTTGTAATAATACCACGCTCGCTTCAGAGTTATTATCACCGCCAACATGGTTCGGATTACCTTCGCTGCTGCTCTGGCTTGTATGTCTTTCCTCCACCCAACATCAAGTATATACTAACTCATTTTCCTCAGTTGCCGTCGCCGCCATGGCTCTCACTCCCAACGCTGCCGGTGCCAAGGATGTTGGTAACGGAAAGGGCCAACAGTTCACAACTGGAGGCTGTGTTGCGGACGCAGATTGCAGAAGCGCCTGCTGCGCTGAGATTGGTGTCGGTGGAATTGGTATCTGCTCTGCTGTCGGTGCGCAGCACCAGAACGGCAAGCTAGGATGCGGCTTCGTGGACCCCAACGCTGCTGTAAGTAGTACCTCGTCCCCGGTACTGTGCATCGTTGCTAACAGGATTACAGGCTACCATTGCTGCTGCCCAGGCCCAGGTTAAGAAGCAAGGCTTCAGGTTCAAGGCATAGGTGACGAGGATTCTATGGACTCGTTCTAATTATCCTTATAATTATAGATGAAATGACAAAGGTTGCTAGTTAGCTGTACAGAGCAGAGCAGAGGAGTTCTCAGATGTGCCGAAATCATCGTGGTGGCCAAGGTAGGGGTTGTGTTTATGCTTCAAATTATGAGGGCAAAAAGCGAGGCATTCACCGAAGACTCACGAGTCGCGACTTCTTGACTACAGTTGAACTTCCAGATGACGTAAAGGACTGTTCCTCCCACTCGCTCGTCTTCAGCCCATCCATAGCACCATGAATGTAACATTCCCCAACCAACCAATAACTCTTCAGATTGAATTCGAGCTTACGCAGAGCCATTGGAACGCTCGCTCCATGTAAGACCATTATGAAATCTCCAACCTGTGCCTTTGCAGGCACAAGTCCCGCTGTCCCCTGATTTGTTATTGCGTACCTTCTGTTCCAGATGACAGATTGGATCCTCTGCAGCAGCTCCGTTGTGACCGATGATTTGCTTTGAGTAATCATGCGTTGAAGTCTCACATCTCCTGTCCCGCTACCCACTAATGCATGCTCGAAAGCCCGCTTATACCACGTGGGTGGATTGCTTCCATCTGCAGCCCTGTCCGCAACCAGTGTCCGATAGAAAGCCTCAGGCACTGGTTTGCTTCGCTGCTGCCAGTTGGCCATGGCAAACCATCCAGCGGGGATAGTGCCTTCCATAGCTCGCTCGCCCAAGGACTGAATTTTTCCAATTACCACGCCTTTGACCATCATCTGCAGTGCTCTTTCGCGCGTATTGGTGCGTGAGCCTTTCGAAAATCGGGCAATCTCCAAAAATTGATTAGCACCCGGCTCCGAGTTTTGGCTATCGAAAGGAATGAATGGGAAGCCTCTGCTCGCTTGATAAATTGGTCGCCCTGGAGTGCCCACGAAACTATCACCTCTTTTTCGTGTATAGTGCCCGTCCCCTCTGATTTCAAAGACAGCGTCTTCCATGGTACATGCCCATGATGAAAGTATCGGAGTCTCGAAATTGGAATAATAATAGTTCGGAAAAGGGGCCCAAGGGCGACAGATGATGTCTAACGAATTCGAGCCTCGAATGCAAGAGGCTACAAAGCGTTGAGCAACTTGGAAAAAAGGAGAATCGTAGTCGACGTTTATACCGCCAATATATGCGTCTACTCCTAGTCCAGGGTATTCAAATAGGTCAAGGGCTAGCACACTCTCCGGCGTCTCCGCCAGCTGCATCACCGCGTAGATAGAGTCCCTCGGATCTTCCGTCTGAAAGCCATTCAAAGAAGTAACCAAAGTCTCCAAACTAACCAAGCCCTCCAAGATCTGGCCATCATCCGAACGACGGAACAACCCATTGAGAGCGTTGATCAACCGCAGCGCACCAAGTGCCTGCACCTCCCCAAAGATCTCCGCATCGTGCGCATACTCCGGCGACATCCAGAACAACTTCACGATCTCCTGCTGTCGTTGCCCAAACAGAGTCGCTGCATCCGCAAAAAGTGACCACTCTAACTCTCCACTGCCACACAACAGCTTCGCTTCCTTGGCAAAAGCCAGCTCCTGCACGACCCAGCGTCGCGAGAACCAAGGACGGTTCATCAGTCGCGATAAGGCATACCATTCACGTTTCGAGCTCTGGTCCTTGATGATGTAGTCGAATTGCGCGAGATTAGTTACCCGCGGGATGAACGAGAGTGCTAGATCGCTATCTTCTGCTTCTTCGCCGAGCCAAATGATCACTGAGCGAGCGCTGTGGTAGATTTTGCCCATCATGGGGACTTGGAGGCTCTTCTCTGCATGATCGTATTGGTTGATACATATGGCGTCGATCCATAGATACCTGTCGTTGTCTTCCAGACGTAGACGGTAGAGCGCTGCTTGGAGGCTCGACCGGATTGGTAAGGTGCAGTTCTCAAAAGAAGAGTCGTTGTCAACGTATATACCAGCCAGGCCCTCAGGCTCTGGTGGCCCCCATACATATGAAAGAGCCTGGAAAGCAGGTGCATCCGATAGCGAGTGCTGCTCCAATTCGCAGACTAATATCTCGTTGTCACTGTCGGCCCATAGCTTTAATAATCGTATTGTATCTTGCTTTGCCGGGTTGAGCAATTCGTAATGATAGGGTCCCGACATCGTAAGTTTGATAAGTTTATAGAACCAGGCTGTGACGAGGTGGCCACTGGTTTTTGGTCCTGGGATACAAAGTTGCAGGTGGGCCCCGTTCCACGTCTTGAACCTGTAAGGATCAAGGTGGATTGAGACACTGAGGCGCCGAGTATTATGTAGAGCGCAGCATATCCGGCTCCTCAACGTGCTGTAGGCAAGGCAGCAAGCTGAAGTTGTCAGAAGGAAGATGGAGAGAGGTGCAGGTGAGAAGGCTGCAGCGCCAATTATGCAGCTATGATAGGAGGGCTAGCCGAGTTTCCATCCCACTTAGATCTTTGCGAAAAACCTCAATTTACGGATTCAGAAATAGCGAATTAAAGAGATAAATATCTAGACCTTGACCTTCACTTGTGATGCTCTAACTTGGATCAGGTTGCTTGTAGAGAAGAATCGTGGGTAGATGTCTAGTTCAGCATGTGATCAATCCTAAAATCACGTGCCTTTCTCTATAAGTTTCAAAATAACTCTGTAATAATATTTGAGTGAGCCGCTTGATAATGATATCTAATCACTAAGTTGCTAGACGTAGATTCATATTCGTATATTTTTAGCGGCTTCATTAAAATAGTAATTTCATCGAATCTAAATGTCCCCATCTTCTAACGCGGTAAGCATTATCGGCAACGTAAGGTGACTTGATATGAGCAATAGTAAAGAAGTGCCTCAAAAGGTCATCTAGGGGATCCATTTCAACTTTTCGAATGATTAATGGAGCGTCTAAGATTAGACAAAGTTCTAAGATTTAATTGAGAGCCTTTTGGGCCCTTCTGTCGGTCCTACACGACTAGCAATCCAGCCTTATCATTCATTGTCATTCCTAGAATTGAATTTGCAAGTAATAAGCCGGAATTAAGAAAGGTTTATTTGCGAACTGGGGCGTGGGGCTATAAGAATTAGACCACGAGCCGCTATTCTCGACTACTTGTAATCATTCTAGCTTCTCAAGATTACAATTCGAAGTAACATTGTGCTTCTATCACCTTGGCTGAACTAGATAATTGCTAAGAGGTCGCAATAAAATTTTTTGGCCATGCTCTGCACCAACCGCAGTGATTTATACAGGGTTTGTTGTTTTGATCTAGGCGTAGCTACGGGCGAGAGGCAAGCCAATCCGGGTGATCCCACTGTCCTGCCGTGTAACGCTGTGGGATCGCATGTGAACGAAGGGTAAGCATATCTGAGGGTAATTAATATAGCCTAAATTACGGCTGTCACATGGAATCTTCTGTGTTTTAAGATTAGGTATAAGGGCTTCCCACTTTCCTCGATAACTCTGACCCTTCCAAATGTCAGTAAGCCACTTTGAGATCTCAAAAAAATTCCTATATCCGTACTGCCTTCACAATTTGCAGAACACTATACAAGATGCGTGTTGAAATCACCCAACTTGTCAACTACGGTGACTGTAAGGCGAGCAACTGCTCATGCACCACTTTCGAAGCCGAAACCCCTGGTGGCCATGGCTGTAAGCACTGTGGGCATTCTTATTCGCGCTAGTTCTTCAAATTTCAAGGGAATAATATAGGTTAAAGCCCCCAGGTCCTATCAGGTGACATTTTACTTATATCAAAAGCTAGCCTTGTTTTGTGATTTGCGGCATAGTAAAGTGGTGAGATAGTAGGGGGGTTAATAAAATCGGAGAAAAAAGGAAAAGGGGAAAGTTATAATGAATTGGCTACGGGAATGAGAAAGGATACTATCACATAGCGTGATAGACTAAGAGGAGGAGCTGTGTTCAAGGTAGCAAGTTTTATGAACAGTTTTTATTTAGGGACGGGAAGGATATTATAACAGATTCTTGAGAGTCTAATAGAACGCCCCTCCCACTCTAGTGACAGTGATTCAGTGGTTAGGCTAACGCCCTACTCAGGTCTCAGCTTAGTTTAGAGCAGCAGCCGCTTAGGACCAAAGGCGGAAGTAGACTTTGGAAAGATCCAGATTCGGTGCTGATTATATCAGTAATCTCATCGAATCTGAATCTTCCTTACTAATAATATGGTTAGCTATTAATATCGCCTCTCTAATAAGGCTTTACTCACCCACGCCTCACCCTCCACTTAGGTTAATTAATCATAATTTAATTCCTATTCAGTTCCGCTACGCAAAAGTTGTCCACCCTACACGATTATATTCAGGGGTCCGAGTCGGCTCTCAAGGAGCCCAAATTTGACCCCCTCTCACCTCTCAAAAAACACTCTTTAGACCCTTACAACAGAACCTTCAAATAACATTATCTTGTGACGCCCCATATATATTGTATAAGATAACAACACTAGGAGCCTTAACAGGCGATGAAATCTAGGGGGCTGATTGAGTAGCAGAAGTTGAGTCTATCTGCCTTGCTTACTTGCACAGCCACCTCACAGCCTCGCACCTTTCCGAGGGCCCTTGGCAGTCTCAACTAGAAACATCAACTCATCGCAAGAAAATCCAACTTCATACCGGCATACTTTCCTCTGCCAATAAATGTAAGAAGAACATGGGTAAGTGAATTATAATCCTCAAATCACCGGCTCTCAAGCTAAAAATTAACAGATAGCAAGCGACGGGCAAGTCTGGGAGATCGGAAGCACCCGTCGATGGCTAGCAGCCTGGCCAAAACTCGTAGCCGACACTCGCACCATAGTGGATGCTGCAGACATAGCCTTATCCAGTGATCGACTATGGGATTTGTGCGATGTAGAAAAAGAGCATGGAGGTGGAGGATCGGCCGAAGCGATGTAGAAACTCTTGTATCCGCCACCACCGGTTGTGGACGAGAAGGCTGACATTATATTCAACGGGATTCAGAATGCGTAATAACTTCGCCTCCTTAGTAAAAGCCAGCTCCTAGATAACCTAGTGATACGAGAACTAGGGATAATTTATTAATCACGATAGTATATACTACTTAGGAGTTAAATCCTAGTCCTTAATAATCTAGTCGAATTACGTGAGATTAGTAACCTAAAGGACAAATAAAAGAGCTAGGTCGCTCTCTTCGGCTTCTTTACTAACCTAGATAATAATTAAGTAAGCGCTATAATAAATTTTGCCTATTATAGGGACTTAGAGGCTCTTCTCTACGTAGTCGGATTAGTTAATATAGAGTATATCGATCGAGGCGAACGCAGAGTGTAAGTCGCCCACCCTTAGCAGGTCCTCGGGCTCGGGGGTAGTGTGGTCTTAGTAAATTCCCCTGGTTCAAGTTATGACCACGCTCCTTTACTGAGTAAACAGGATGGCAGTGGCACGGGCTAGCTAGGGCACTCGGCAGGGTGAGAGAAACGCATTCAAAGAGTAAGGCAAGGGTCCCTAATACCCTATCCCCTCGTCCGGTAAGACATTACTAGCGTTGCAGGTGGCGCGTGCACAGACAGCACAGTATAAAATTATATACCCCCGCACATAAATTTATTAGTAAGATACATTATTTAAATGGTATCGCGTCCAGCACTCCCCAGTTCTACATAGCGGCACATTATAAAAGAAGCACCCCCTAATTAAGCGTTTTACTATACCCCTTACCCCTTTATTTAAGAGCTTTTCGTACTTTAGTCGATACGAACACCACGCGCAAGTGCTTTATTTAGGGCGTTTCTTCCAGTAGTGTAAGTGTAAAAGATTAGGATTAAATACCCTCTTACCCCCTAGCCCTACTCGCAAGCTCTCTAGCTGTGCCTTTTTAGAATAAACTAAGAGCTTCTAGTAAAGCTGTATTCTGAATTATAAGTACGGAAGAGGGCGTTCACTTAATATGCTTAATCGATATAGCCTATATATATTTATATAAGCTACATCGATTAGCTAGTAGAATAAGGGCTACTAATTCCTAAAGGTAGGCCTATGAGTCTTATACGCCTCCCTAAATTAATTTACAAGATCTATGCCTCTTATATAATAGTTATAGTCGTTAATAAAACGAGGGATCTGTAATTCCTTTATATAATCATCCCTAAATACCTTTCTCACAATTCGCCCATTTATTAACGTCTTTATAGGACGCTTTCTAGCCTTCTCTATAAAGTTATCTGCCTTATCCACTATATAGATATTACTCAAGCCAAGGATAATATTATTATCCTACTAGGCTAAGTAAAGAACGTTATCAACTACTACTACTAGAAGAGTATTCTACTCAAGCTTTATAACGAACTTCTTAAGCTCTACTAAACTATAAGGAAACTCGTTATGCGGCCTTATAGTACCGACGGCGCCGAAGTTACAAGCTCGTAGTTCTATAAATAAGGGTATAGATGTGAAGTAATTATTAAGGTATATCATTAAGTATCGACGTAGAAGAGAGAGTGTAAGGGCCTATACGAGATAGCTAGTTAGAGTTAGATCTAGATAAAGGAATATCTCTTATAACTTTAACTCTCGGGAGCTCTAAATCTAGTTATAGATATATCCGTGATCCGCGATTCTATAGATCTTATACCCCTACTTTATTAGCTTCTTTAGCATCTTGTATATATGGAGGGATCTAGAGGAATTAGCGGGGCTGCGGGGTAAAAGAGAGGGGAGAAAGAGAGTTATACCTGCTAAAGTACCGTATTATAAGCTTATTAATACTTACTTTAGAAGATGGAGAGTAGTATCGTTAAGAAGAAGCTTGGATTGATAAAGCTAGAGGTTCAAGTTTATACTACTACTTCTTATTAGAAGGTAAGTGATACCCCTCTCTTTCATCACTCTTAGGGCAAGAGATATGGCAGAAACGCTTAATTTACTTAAAGCGGTAGAGCGATATGTGACTTGAAATCGAATATAAAGGGCCCTTATTAAAGTCCGTATTCTAATATATCTTAGCCTACGGCTCCTCGTAAACCCTTATATATATAATCGATCCGATAAAAATATATAACTCTTCTACTAGTAGATTTGTCTATCCCCGTACTCTTTCTTATAGCACGTATATCTGCTATATACTTACGTATCGATTAGTGTTCGTCGTAATCGTTCGGAAAAGATCGTGGGTAAAGAATAAGCTAAAGTAGTCAAACGGGTACGCGTTGCGAGGAAAGGAAGTAGGTAAGAGAGCTTATGCTAGCCGTTTGGACTCGGGCTTAAAAGGCTGGTAAGAAACGTTTACGATTAGCCCAAGCTAACGTAGTATATCCTCAAGGGACTAGGCTTTTTACTTCTTTGGTTATTTAGGTGGTTTACGTGTTCTAGCCATTAGTGAGCGTATAAGTGGAAGGCATGATTGGAGCGCGACTGGACGCGCAACACGAAAATGATGTATCTTACTAATAAATTTGTATGCGGGGGTACATAATTTTATACTATGCTATCTATGCACGCGCCACCTACAACGCTAGTAATATCTTACCGGACGAGGGGATAGGCCCAGGCCAGCCACTAACGACTGCCTTAAGCGAGCCTCACCAAAAAGCCCCAGTTAGTCGACAAGCTGAGAATACTTTACTGCTAGGATTGGTTTCAGAGCAAGGAGAATTCAATACGAAGGAATAGCTATATGGAACTGAAACAGAGTCAAGAAAATGTATCGATATATCGATGTTGCATAGGGACAAGTTATGGAGCAGGAAGTCGAAACCATTAGAGACTAGATTCCGTTGCCATAGCATCCCGGGCTTTCATAACTTGTAAATTCAAGTTTTCGTCCCATATCCACCTACAACGAGTTTCCAGGAGCTTCTTTGCTTTGTTCAGATCAGCTCCGATATCCTTATCCTCCATTTCATATATGTATGACGCCTCTCTACTTGTTGTTACCACAAGCTGACTCCGAGGCCTCCGTGTCGTATCGTAAGCTCTAAAAGCTTGCTCGATATTGGCTGAGGAGGTTATCTGACCTAGTAGATCAGATAGAATGAGTGCATCCTCAATCGCTTGACCTGCTCCGGCTCCTTGATGTGGCGTCGAAGCGTGTGCCGCATCGCCTAAAAGACACAATCGGCCCTCGTAGTACGTCGGCGCAGGTGGGTGGTCGAACAGTGCCCAAATATCAGTGCTTTCGAGAAGCTATAGGATAATTAGCTATGCCATGAGGATAATTTCAAATCGATTTGGACTTGCGTTTAGTATTTTCTGAACTGTACCGCCCCAGCCCAAGAAGTCCTTGAGAACGTCCTCTTTCGTGGATGGCAGAACCCATTTCTGGTCTTCCCATTTTCCATCTAGCTTAGTTTTGAACGCAACTACGTTCATAGTCTTTCCTTTTTCAATAGGAAAGGTCAGGACATGACCTTGAGGGCCCATGTATATCTGAGAATTCCGTGCTAATTCATCCCCCAGTGCATTTACTACTATATTCATTGGTATCAGACCCCTGTAGGCATATTTCCCAGAGAATACAGCATTGGCTGCAAAGTGATCCTCGCCTAATAGGATTTTTCGTGTTCGGGATTTGATGCCATCGCAGCCTATGATTGCATCTGCTTCCGCCTTTGTTCCGTCTTCAAACTTCAGTAATACCTTCTCCCCCGCCATGCTGATCTCGTTGAGTCTCTTACCAAATTTCGGTACATTTTTTGGAATGAGCTTCACCAGTTCGTCCAAAAAATGAGCTCTGTGAACGCTGGTCTGGCCCCACTCCCCTGATTTCACATTGGCAACATAGGTGTCAACGGCTACCGAATCCTTTTCATCTTCCGAATGTGTTTTCCCAATCCTGAAATCAAACCAAGTTTCCTTCTTTTCTGGCCAACCGTTGAGCGTTACGCATTTCTCGAAACCCTTGGCTATTTCTGGATCGATGAGCTCCATCGCTCGGACGGCATTAGGTCCAAAGGAGACACCCGCGCCAATTTCAGCGAATGCGGGAGCAGCTTCGTACAGGGTGCAGGCTATATTTCGTCGCAGAAGTCCAATAGTCAAGCAAAGGCCTCCGATTCCGCCGCCGCAAACAGCTACGTGAAAAGGTCTCTGCTGGGCCATGTTTTGTGTATGGTGATGAAAGTGCACGAAACTTGACGTGCCAGATAGCGAGTTGTGGGGGTTGTGATCAATTTTGAATCTTGAATTTTACTACGAAGATGGCACCAAAGGGGCATTTATAAATACCCTTCCAGCATGCAGATAGTGATGCACGTCAAGAAGCATTCCTGCACGAGTATCCAATCTAATGGCCTCAGTGCGCCGGGACTCTGGAGCTGTGGAATTTCAACTCGCGGCCGTGTTAGCTCCAAAAGCCAATGATACGACGGCCAGAGGGCTGCAAGGAACGCTAAAGCGATTGCATAGCTGAACATCTTCCGATCCGACGCTTGTTTCCGACGTAGCCAGCGAAGCGAGCCGCTTCAAACAGAATCTATCATTCCGACGTTTCTCGACCTGCATTTTGATGCAAATGGCCGTGGCTATAGCCTTTTTTCTTTCCTTTTTCTTTTTTTGGGTAATCGAAACTTCCCTGGTTTTAATTGTATCGGCTTAAGTGCCGAAGAACCTTCGACAATCCGCAGAAAATTACGCCGCAGCATTCGGAGGAAGTTGGCTTCGGACTAAAATAAATTAACATCATGACTAATACATTCGTGGAGATTTTTGCTTCCAAGAGTTAATTTGTACGGACGGGGGGTTCGCTACGGAATCAAATATATTGAATCAAAGCCTATTTTAACATAATGTAGAAATTCTCATAATGCCTAAGGGTATGTAGAACGCTATATACTCGCGCCAATATACAATCTCTGAAATCTTCCCCTTTGGACCACAAGCTATGCGTTGTAGATATACGCTTAGCGTCACGTGCAATAGGCCTATAAATCAAGAATAAAAGTGCTGAATTGACTGCTGTTCTACAGTGGTAAGTAGCCTGTATATATAGGCCCAACGGGCCCCTAATCGTACGTCCTAAACCCCTGTACAGCTGAACCTTCAGCTGTACAGGCGATTCCGGTGGCAAGGTTATAGGGCCTTAGATCCCTAGTTCCAACACCATAGAAGCGATGATTTACAGTACCGTGTTATGTAGACTGAAAGGGGGTACAGGTGTGTGCGAAATGGGTTGCAAGGGCGTTATTGTTAAAAGAAGACGAAACCTTAAAGATGGGATTCCATTAAGTATATTTGGTAATTGCAGCTATGGGATGTCCTCTGACTAGGCGTGAGAGTGGAAAAGTGATAGAAACGTTAACAATATCAAAATCATAGGATCCCACATTCTTACAGAATACAAGCTAGATAAGAGAAGAATGGCTGGAAAGTGTGGATTTTAATTAGACTATGCTATTTAATAATTTCGAGCTATATGGTCACTAAAGGGATTTAGTACTTGAGCTCCATGTTCGCCCTACGGCATGTTTAATGTCTTTGTGGTATAAGAGGAACTTTCTTGTCTACTTTTATCACTTAGAATTCCTTTGAAAAGTTCGTTAATCAGAAATCAACTATATAATATCTTGGCTTTCATGTTCTTAAGCGCCTTTAACTAGATATTCGACTCCACTTTAGCCCATTCTGTATTAATTATTATTCGGCAATACCAACTGATTATATTTAACTTAAAGCTTTAATTTTATAGCTATTAGACAACTGTCTATTAAGATCATGTATTCAAATAGCTAAGGAATTAGTAATCTCGATCGTCTTTATTTCAGAAGTACTTAGTTATTGAAAAGAATAGCAATTGTGATAGATTTAGTCTATAGTATAGTCTAAATCTAAGACTTCGCCTTCTCTGACCTTTGAAAGTCTCTATTCTGAGTAGCTACCCAACTCGGTTCATCTGATCCATTTGGTCTACTTCCGCGCTCAAAGCCTATATTCACCCCATCTATATTAACCACCGGCTTTACCACACAAACATTCGCACCATAGCCCTCGGAATACCAGGTCTCACAGAATTTCTGCGTATCGAATAGCTCAGGGTAATTTCTTTGTAGCATTAGCAACGCCGTCCCTGAGATGTCATCCACACTATGGCTGTGACGTAGTGCGAGGAACTCCTTGCTAAGATTAGCGCGTAACTGGTTCTTTATTGGCTCCGAATACTGTCCAACGTCAAAAAGTAGAAGGTCGTACTGCAGCAGCGAGACTTTGCCATGCCAGGAACCGCCGCGTGTTGTTCGGTGGTATAGTCCACTAAGAGCGGCTATAGCACCCATGCAACCAGTTCCATAGTCAGACATAGGAAAGGGCGGCACGACTGGCTCGTTCAGGCCCATGAATTTTCCTTGGGACCACGCGACACCGCTGACCTGTACGTATTTTAGTGCAAGATTCCTGTCTAATTGTAAACAATGGAGATATTACACAGTCTGAAATCTGCTGCCATCCTGGTCGGTCGGCCCATTCCCCGACGTATCCAAAGCAATTCTCATTCACATACACGATGCCTTTGCCACGTTTCTCCGCCATCTTAGCCATTGAACTTGCGCCATAACCCAATTTATCTATAGCACCAGGTCGGTAGCCATCTAGGATAATGTCAACATCAGCGAGGAGATGTTCAAAGATCTTTCGGCCTTCAGCACTCTTAAGATCAATCTCTGTAGCACGTTTGCCCATATTTCCGTCGACTTGAAAGAAAGGGACATCGCTCAGTCCTGGTCCAGTAACTTTGATGACATCTGCACCATACTCGCCCAAAATGCGCGCAATTGTCGGGCCTGCAATGATGCGACACAATTCAAGGACCTTAATCCCCTGAAGAATTCGTGGATTACTGGTTGTAGAAGATGGTAATGGTACTGGTGGAGAAATATCGGCGAGCTGAGTGACAGTCCAGGCGGGTTGGTGAGTATTTGCAGCGCCCTATTGAGCTGTTGGCGATGTTCCAGAAGCATGTACGGGGAATGAAGATTTCAAACTTACATGCTCGGTTTTCAGGAAGTCTTCGTGCCTGAAGGCGGTAACGCCGGCTTGCTTGTGGTGTGAATTCATATCCTCTAACTGCTGGGTACTGAATTTCCGGACTGCTGGCTCTATCACAGAAATAATATCGTTGTGGTTCGTTAGATCGGTCCTGAAGGCTTCCAACCCAAGCATTTTCAGTGTTCGCGTTGCCTCGAGTGAGCCATGGATATGAAAATAAGCTCCTTTGTCTTTGGTCTCGTACAGGTTGGCTGACATCCGTCTATATGGATCAGACTGCGCACGAAGGAAGTCCGTGTCTAGATAAAGGATTCTATAATTAGCCGCTGAAACTTCCTAGGGAGATTCGGTCAGGCCCACCCTTCAACTTTGTTTTCACGCCTTTGTCTAACTTTCCTAAGCCATCGACGGTTGCAAGATATGCTTGAAAGAGGAAACACGATGCTCTCTCAAGATCAACTCTTACTACAAAGTTGGCTTCGCCAAATTTCAGTTGTGCCAAAGCACACGCAACGGCGCCTTCGACCGCTTTCAAAGCGGCTGCCGTTTCTGTTTCCTTGAATGGAATGGGAAAATATACACGATCATAGTCGGACTCAATTCTGACTTTGCCTTTGATTGCGGATATACTCTCTGGAAGACCTAAGTTATCGGCTTGTTCGCATAGTAACCGGAATATTCGTCGTGCTTCGAGAACTGGAGAATATTTAAGCGCCATATCGTCAATAAGCAGGAAGGCGCTTTGTGACTGCCAACGGGTATGATAAGGGATATAGAACGAGGTTGCAATATAGGCTTCAAAGGAGAACTTCGACGTAGACAATGAACAGCTCTGATAATAAGGGGTGCTAGACCGATAAATGAACCGTTCTTGGAATGCTCACGAGAGTCAAATTCGCTCGGCCACTGCAGACTGAGTTTCGGCGGCAGGTGTGAAATCTGTATTTGGTACAAACTAATAATACCAGAAGATTGATCTGCATTACTCTGCTGTACCAGACCTGTTTAGTCTGGATAATAGGTTTCCTTTCTCAAGCGCGATTCGTATACCGTAGAGCGGTGTCGACGTGGAGAGCGGTCCGGATGTCGACAGCGATTCGGACGCCAAGAGCGGTTCGGATGTTGAGAGCGGCTCGGATGTTGAGAGCGGCTCGGATGTTGAGAGTGGCTCGGATGTTTAGAGCGGTTCGATCCAGCTTCTCTCACCCCATAACGCCACTAATGCTAATTTAGTAGCTTGATGTGAGATTTACATGTAATCAGCGGGGTAGAAATAAGGTCGTACTTGACGGATTTGTGCACTATCCCCTCGTCCGCTGAGACATTGCCACATTAGCGGCCGCACGCGAATATCCCTATTCGGGCAGAAAAATAATCCGAATTAGGGATATTCGCGTGCGGCCGCTAATGTGGCAATGTCTCAGCGGACGAGGGGATAAACTCTGTGCGGGGTACCCCGCGACGTGAGAAGGGAACATTACCGCGCAAAGACACAAACATACCAATCTCTTGGTACAGATCTTATCTGTATAAGTATTGACGAGTTTAGAAGGTTAGATTAGTATTCGGCGTCTATCATTCTTACTCTTACCTTCATTAATTATTTTCATTCACTGATACCATCATTTTCACAGGATCTGATATCGAACCCAACCATGGGTTCATTAAACACCAATGGTGGCTTATCTTCCGTTGATGTATTGATTGTGGGAGCTGGTCCAGCCGGGTTAGTATCACATCCAACTTCAAACTAGATGATTCCGTCTGACAGGCTTGCCAGACTTATGGCAGCGACTTGGTTTGCTCGATATGGCGTAAATGCCCGAATCATAGATAAGCGAGGAACGAAAATCTTCAATGGCCAGGCAGATGGTCTCCAATGTAGAACCCTTGAAATTTTCGATTCCTTCGGGTTTGCAGATCGAGCATGGAAGGAGAGCAACCACATGCTGGAGATCTGCTTATGGAATCCCGACGAAGACGGAGTGCTTCGGCGGTCGGACCGGATACCTGATACCATTCCTGGTATCTCTCGATTTCAGCAAGTCGTACTGCATCAAGGACGTATCGAAAGATTCTTCTTAGACTCCCTCAAGGAGCACAGCGACATCCGTATCGAGCGCGGAGTTTTGCCTCAGAAGTTGACTTTCAATCAGGCGGCATCAGAGGATGAGGACGGATACCCGATTGAGGTCGTCCTACAACATCTCACCGAATATGAAATCAACCCAGAACAAAGCAAAGCTACGAAAGGAGCAGCAACTTCTGATGGCCTCTACAGAAGCAACATGGCCGCCGATGATACTGAAGAGCTTCTAAGCAAAGCTATTGCCAATAGCAAAGCGGGCTCTCAAGAGACAGTACGAGCAAAGTACATGATTGGTTGCGATGGTGCGCACTCTTGGACCAGAAAACAGCTTGGATTCGAGCTGGAAGGCGAGCAGACCGATTATATCTGGTATGTTGATGATGCGTCCTTTCCGGATCAAGCTAACATTACGATCAAGGGGGGTTCTTGATATTATCCCTATAACCGATTTTCGTCAGTATCCTCAAGAACCACTGAGATTCCACCTGCTTATCTACATATAGCCGACATTCGAATGAGATGTGCTATTCACTCTGCTAGTTCGGGTTCAGTTATGGTCATTCCCCGCGAGAACAAGCTGGTGCGCTTGTACATTCAAATGACGACCACCGAGAAGGGAGATTTGCCAGTAAGTTCTGTCGTAAGATTAGATATATATGCTTACCCACGGCGAAGCTCGACCGGAAGAATATCACGCCGCAAATGATTTTGAAATGCGCCCAAAAGACACTGGCACCGTACAAGTTAGACTACAAGTACTGTGACTGGTGGACAGCTTACCAGATTGGTCAACGAGTTGGATCAAACTTCTCGAAGGATGAACGAATCTTCTTAGCTGGAGACGCCGTTCACACACATTCCCCGAAGGCTGGTCAGGGTATGAATGTTAGCATGCAGGATACTTTCAACCTTTGCTGGAAGATTTCATCCGTTCTGAATGGCAATTCGGAGCGGTCAATCCTCAAGACTTATCAATCCGAACGGCGAAAAATTGCCCAAGATCTGATCGCTTTTGACCACAAGTTCTCCCGCTTGTTCTCCGGCCGTCCTGCAAAGGATGTTATGGACGAGGCAGGTATTAGCATGGTTGAGTTTAAGTCTGCATTTGAGAAAGGGAATATGTTCGCCAGTGGCGTAGCTGTTGATTACGGAGCTAGTGTCATTGTTGCCAAAGCCGGGAATGCTGCTGAACAGGAAGACGGCAACGATGTTGAGTTCGAATCGGATGCATGCCGAGTTGTTGGCAAGCAAGATCTTGCAAATAACATCAAGATTGGTATGCGAATGCCAAGTTTCAAGGTCCTTAACCAGTCCGATGCTCGACCATGGCATTTTCAGGAAATTCTTCGAAGCAATGGAAAGTGGAGGATTGTCTTATTCGCCGGCGACGTCTCAAAAAAGGAGCAAATGGCTAGAGTGCAAAAGCTCGGGAAGTCACTTGCGGAGCCTAACTCATTTATCAACCGCTTCACTCCACCAGGGAAACCAGTCGATTCAGTCTTCGAGCTGCTCACTGTTCACAGCGCACCTCGTGCTACTACAGACCTTCATGACTTCCCCGACATCCTCCATCCATTCTCCGAGCGAGATGGTTGGGACTACTGGAAGATCTATGTTGACGACGAATCCTATCATGAGGGCCACGGCCGCGCTTACGAACACTACGGTGTTGACTCGAAAAAAGGATGTATGGTCATCTTGCGGCCCGACCAGTATGTTTCATGGCTTGGCAATCTCGAGGATGTAGAAAATATGGATAGCTTTTTTTCTGGGTTTATGAAGGTGCGTAACTGACTATATGTCCTGAGGTGGGAAATATATACAAATTTTACCGTTTTTCATACTATGAAAGTGGCTGAGCCTACAATCCCTCTTCATCACTTCCTTAAAGTCTCATCACTGTTAACGTCGTTGTTATTGTTATTGTCCACCAGCCCAAGCTTCTCCCTCGTGAATCATTGGCGCCAACTCGTATTTCAATGTTACGAGATAAGGAAGCAGTGGAAGCCGGTTCCGCGCCTGTCTAAATTTTCGACTGGGTTGTCATTCACAACGCTGAGTGATTCAGTTGAATCTTATACAAAATCGCGCTATTTTTGATACACTTTATCCACAGTTTCCCTTTCCGGGATTGTGCTAGAGCCAGAGATTGCGAAACTGAGCACATTCGACGGCGCATTGCCCATGCGACATGTCTGGTATGGTGTATGGATTGATAATTTCTGCAACGAAAACTTCTGTCTATCATTCGCAATACGTACTAGCCTTCTTTCACTCCTCACGTTGATTTTTCTTCCGTTGTATATCAGACTTTCCCTTGATGATTGTGCTGAGATCAAAAACTGGCACTGCAAATGGCATATCGACCGAGGCCAACATGATTGCAAACAGTAGGTACCAGCCTGCCATTGATGCTGCAAAAAAACAGCCACCTGTGCCAACAAGAAGCTTACTACCAATTTCGACATTGCCCAGAGCGAGGTTCCATGCTCCACAGCTGAAGAGAATGAAACCTAGCGCAGCGCTGGTAAAGACCACAACAAAGACGGCGTTGGTACGGAAAGAACAAATGAGAAACACCAGGGATAGGAGTGCCATAGAAATAGTGTAAAAACCTATTTACGTTATGTTAATCAGACGTTTTCACCCGTACATCAAAGAGTGGCACTGGAGAGAGCGTACCAAAAGTTGCCAAGAATGTCGCAGATTGTACTTGGCTGCCGTTCGTATTATAGGCCGAGATAGCAGCATAAAATGGGGTGAAGGTCGTTGCAGTAGTGAGGAAATGTGCTCCGTAACCCATGAATACAACGCTTGGAAAAGTGTTGCCAAGCAAAAACTCAGCAACCCCGGACAGAATGAGTAGGAGTCCACCGAAAGAGTAGTTTGCACCGCTATATTTGTTTTAGCAAACGCGTTGACAGGTTAAAGGAAGTCCCCTTTCAACTCACATTGTCGCTGAAAAGCCACCAGCACCTCGCCACCCCATGAGCTCAACGGATGCTGGTGTTAGTGCAACGCAAAACCCGAGAACTGCTACAGGAGTTGGGTTGCCGAAGGTTTGCCGCAAATCTCCACGCGTTTGAGTCTTTGGCGATAAATAGAGCTTCTCAAACATCTCTGGTGTGATGCTCAAAAACGTGTTCGTCCGCTTCAGATCATTTCCAAGCTTCTCACTGGAGTGATCGGTGATGAATGTGTCCGTCATGATTTCGTTGGACCGACCTTGTTTCTGGTGAAGCTTGGCAGATTTCTATCGAGATCCGTGTACAAAATTAAAGCAAAGATAGCCAGGTCCAGAAATGTCGCGTGTCCGAAAGCAATGAAAGAAAGATCGGCCGAGAGGAAGGGTGGGAGATTTATACCGTTCTTACACGGTGATATCAAACCACGCAGTGACCAACATCAATACATGATCTCAATTTGGAAGGGATTACCACGGCACACTGGGGACATTACATCTCGGATGCTAAAGGATCCGCTCTGATCGACCTCACAACAGCTCACAGAGATCTAAAGCTCTTCCGTCGTCATCCCGCGAAAGGCTTCCTGTATCTAACCTTCATCCGACTTGTGGAGGACATCGGCATCTACATCGGTAGAGATGGTTTGCGTTGATAATTTGCGGGGTAAACATCTCTTCAATTCGATAGTAGTACCTTCACTTGATTCATTAAGGCACCGGGATGGGGGCGCGGCATTTAGGCCGACTAGAAAAGCCAGCGTACCACGCAACGCCACAACTTCATTGGCGGAACGAGAGCGCACCAGCGTAAAGAACCAATGTTAATTGCACAGCAACTAGCACCCTCAGGCCCTACTTCTTGGCTCCGAAGAGAATTACTAACCCGCACTTGATTACAACGCTAGATTTCAGCGGGCCGCGATTGCCATTGATCTTCTTTGAGGACTCGGTTGCGCTGATTCGAATGCTTGGTTGGTTCAAAAACACAAGGCACGGCATTATATATCACCGCAATTTTCACTACCTCAATACTAGTAGTATTTGCTGCACTTCTATACTATCATAACAATCTTCGCTCCAGGTAGTTTATGATATATCACGTCATCATGGCAATATACAGCCCAACTTCTGCTCTTGTGCTCCATGATATTGGCAGTCCGCTCAAGCTAGAGAACATCACTCTTGCTTCTCTCCAGCCAAACGAGGCCATTGTTGAGATTCATGCTACTGGTATCTGCCATACGGATCTGAGCTGCATGTCTGGCGTCCTGCCAGCGGCGACCCCGAATGTTTTAGGCCATGAAGGTAGGCACTCCCCGAGTATATGATAGTACCTAGTTTATAACAGTCAACTAATGTCCTGAAGGTGCTGGAATTGTTCGCGAAATAGGATCTGGAGTCTCTCACGTTGCTTCTGGTGATAAAGTCCTACTGTCATACAACTTCTGCGCTAGCTGCGAGAGTTGCATTGCCGACCATCCAGCATACTGTGCGCATTTTGTCCCTCTCAATTTCGGCGGATCCAGACCCGATGGTTCCTTATGTCTTAAGGGAACTCAAGATGAGGATATCCATAGCAATTTTTTCGGGCAGTCATCCTTCAGTCGACATGCAATTGTCGCAGCGAACAGCATGGTGAAAGTACCTGCTGATACCGATCTCAGACTGTATGCGCCGTTAGGCTGCGGATTGCAAACCGGAGCCGGGGCGGTTCTGAACTCTCTTGGTGTAACCAAGGGAAGCAGTCTCGCGGTTTGGGGAGTAGGCCCTGTAGGTCTGGCAGCTGTTATGGCAGGTGTCATCGCTGGCGCAAAGGCTATCATTGCCATAGATTTGCAGCCTGCTCGTCTGGAACTGGCAAAGTCACTTGGGGCAACGCACACTCTCGATGGTGGTGATGAAAATGTCGTTCAGAAAGTTGTTGAGCTTTCAAAGAGCAATGGTGTCAATTTCGCAGTAGACTGTACTGGAGTTCCGAAAGTGGTTGAGAACATGATCCATTCTTTGGGTACTAAAGGTAGAGGGTGCACAGTTGGGGCTCCTAAACCTGGAGCTGTGGCTTCGATTGATATTTTTGCGCATCTGATCCATGGACGAGAGTATATTGGCTCTACAGAAGGAGACTGCGTTCCATCAAAGGTGAGTAGCGCTACTTTCAGTCACCTTAATTCTACTAACATATGAAGATGATACCCTTCTTGATTGAACAGCATAAAGAAGGGAGATTTCCATTGGAAAAAATGATCAAGTATTATGAAGTCAAAAACTTTGAGCAGGCGTTTACTGATATGGCCGCTGCTAAAACCGTTAAGCCGGTCCTCGTTTGGTAGTACTGCTTTGGTAGACTGATCATCAACGCCTTTCATAAGTTAGAGTCCCCAACCACGATTGATCCAATTACATAAATTATCATCATTTCAGAGCTTTGAGATCAAACGATGGGCTACACATCTAACGCGGATAGTTTTTTACTCTGCATATGTGATATCCAATTTTATGAACGCGGATCAGGCTAAAGAATGTTCTCATGTTATATGCTTGTGCTATACGTAGGTCATCGTACCCTCAAATGCCGAAAGAAACCTGATACCCTTTCCTTCAATGCCAGGTCGAATTTCAATAGCAAAATAGGGTGTCTCAAATTCAGCTATAGAATTCCAGAAATTAGCGAATTTGTCCTTAAGAAACGACATCCACCCGTAAGGCAACCTAAGTGACACGCTAATAGATAGAGGGGTGCGAGGTGCGGAGTGCGCTGCAGGGATGATCATACCCCGCTTTGCGGATGTCGAACAAGGCAGACGAGCAGAAGCCACAGCCCGCCGACCAAATCCGACTTCCGCCTATATGACTTCTAGGCTGGCAGTTAGGACCATTTCTTACGTGGCAGCTGAACGATCGGATCGGAACCATTGGATCTGAATTATCGGATCTGAACCATCGGATGCGGGGTATGCGCCTGTAATTTTTAGTCGGAATTCGACCAACATTGATCTGCATTGCTGGATCGTGATATGTCCTTCACTCACGATGCTGCGCCTTCCAAGAGAGGCTGCCGTACCTTGGACGTCTGTTCGCGTAATTGCCGTCTCGGTAACTTGACCGGCAACTTCAATTCAGTGGACTTTATTTCAAAGTTCTACAGCGGCTGAACGAAAGCAGCGCAATAGCATAAATTGTCACCCCAAGGGTACACTATACACATATAGAGTCAGATATGTTTCAGAGGCAAGATATATCTGTTCAATATTAATTGGAGCTCTCAAAGGATCACGTTGAGTAGTTCTAAGCCCAAATGTTCTGTCTGATCTGTATACAACCTGCCCCCTGTAATAGCAAAAGGATACGATTTCGCCAAGATTCGTTTCCTCATTCCTCCATGCAAGACCTCTGCTAAAGTCAGGAGTTGGTGCTAAACGCCAGGCTTAAGCATCTCACGTAGAGTCTTTGCAAACTCCATAGGCCGTACCATGTAACCAATGTGACCACCTGGAAACCGGACGATTTCCTTCCCCAATCTCTGTGCAATTATGGCCACTGGACCAACTGTAGGGCCATCACCAGAATCGACACCTGCTGCAGGAATGTACTTTTCCTGATAGGCGTTGAGCTTGTCCAGAGGTACCGGACCAGATGTGTATTGTAATAATTCGAACTCAAACCAGAACATGGTGTTAGCCCTTGTCTCGTCGTCTTTTGTCGAATCCATACAGCTCTTCATTGCATGTGCTTCTTCGGGTAATCCCAAGGTATCCGCGAATATTTCCATTGCGGTCTGTGGGCCTCGAGCTCGATAAGTATCGTAAATTTGCTGCAGAAGGCCAGCGGCCTGGGAAGCGAATTGCTGAGGCAGGACAGTAAAGCAGGGTGGTTCGAATGCAATAACCGATTTCACCGAGTCTGGATGTCTAGCCAGCAGATGCTGGGCAACGACGGCACCAGAAGAGCTGCCAAATACGTTTGCTGGCGCATCAGGGGAAAGGTGCGTGATGAGTCGCTGTGCATCATCTGCGTCGGTGTACATGCGGCTTGAAAGCTCCTGAGGTCCAACCAAAAAACTTAGGGAGTAGCCACGACGGTCCCAGCAAGCAACAGTATAGTAGGACGACAAGAATTTGGCAACATCGTGGAAGACACTGCCCCGACCCTCGGCACCTTGAATGAACAAGAGAAGTGGGCCCCTGCCAAAAGTCTCATAATAGAGATGAGCACCGGGAACATCGAGTGTAGGCATTTAGATGGACAAGAATGAGAATGTCGAAATAGTAGTGTCTCGTCTGTGCCTTGGAGGGATTTTAAACTCATTTATATTAATTTCAACCGGATGAGGGTGACACCAAGAATTTCATGTGGCAGTTGCGCTGAGAGAATGAATCATGGGGTTCGAGTAAGCGGGTTCACTCGCGAACCTGTCGGCAAACGCAGCGGCCCGCGGTGACCCCACAGAAAGCGAGACCCAGCGTTTCTGTCGACATCATTTGCCGGGAGGGAGTTTCCCACTCAAACAACAATAATTTCACGTTCCAATCCTGCATGTTCCAACTTTGAGCGTAACATTGCTGCGCATTCAATGGAATAGAGTTCGTCCTTTCTAGTTATTTGAGATTTCTTTAGAACTGCCTTGGGCAAAGGTAGGAGTTAGAGACCAGCAATTTCGAAACTATTCTGCATCTGAGAAGCACGCTCTCAACTCAAATTACGACCACCGTACAGAAAAAGATCCTTTTGACTGCATTGCACATTTTTGAGACTCAGGTGACAACTTTCACTCTAGGGTAATAGGTTCTTTTGCTTCTCCTCAGGGGTTAAATTACTCTATTTTAATTTGTAACGCTTGTTGGAAATACAATATTCCGCAGAAAGTAGGAGCGTGCTGTTAATAAGGAGACAAGGTAATATTGTACTCAAGCTCAAGAGAAGCTCTCGGATTTCCTTTCAAATCCACAAAATCAACAATCAATGACTCCTTCACCGCGAATACAGAGTCGTCCTTTAGATAAGGATCTATTCTATCGAAGATTTGTGTTGTCACTGGTTTGTATCTATCACACATAACCTAAAATAGAACAGTTAGTCAAAGATAGATATCAGGTTCAATTTCAGAACTCACAATCAGATGAATATGTGCAGGTCTCATAGGATGTCTATCCAAAAGCTCAAGGAGTTTTCCAGCAGGGCCTGTTCGAGTCAGCTGTGGCAGAAAATAGAAAATGAAACTTTATATAGCATACCATCGTTCGGCACTGGGTATGGAGTTGGTCTTAGGCAGTAGAAGGCGTAGTATCCGTTTGAATCGGCAGTAAACTTGCCTCTCAGGTTACAGTCAACTTGATGCTCATCTTGCTGCTCGTATAGCCCATTTGTTGAAGCTTGCCAGACATCGATAGTAGCATTTGGGACTGGCTTCTTTGTTTGCAAGTCAAAAACGTGCCCATGCATATAAGTGATCTCCCCGCCATTAACCCCTTGCACAATGGAAGCTTCATTGGGAAGTAAGGGAGCATCACTCCTAAAGAAGGGTCCTAGAATTGCGCTGGCTGTCGCTGAATCACTAGTGTCGGCAACTAATTTGAAGGCGATCTCGTCCACAAGTCTAAGTGGATTTAGGTCAGCAGCGATCGGAGATTCTAGGTTTAGAGGAGCGAACTCACGATTCTAATCCGATTACATCACAAACTAGTTGCCCTTCATTTCTCTTGTCATCGCTCATTTTGCCAGCCCAATTCATCAATTGGACGCCTTCCATCCATTCTTCTATTGTAAGTTCGTTCTCTCTTGCAAAGTCATGTACATGTTGAATCAGTGATGCCATAAGCTTGCGTACACGAGGTTTCGTCTTTGGGCCCATTGCGTCGATAACATTCTGAGTGAAATTTGGGTCAAATTTGGAGATGTTGTCAGCACGGATTTCATTGGGCTTGAAGTTCTTCAGATTGCTCGTTGCTATAGGTGCCATGGTGTTTGATGTCTCGGAGTCGATTAATAGTACGAAGGGGCTTTTGAATCTGATCTTGCCAGAACTTAGATCGGAAACTGAGTTTGCTTTCGGAGAAAGCGGGGCCAAACTTAATTACGAGATCAAGTGGTCTAGGGGCCAAAGGTGGAAAGACGGAGAAATGCAACGGTGACGTGGGAGGACGTTCTTCTGCGGGGGGGTGGAAACGCCAAACATATATAATTTGCCGTAGTATGTGTACACCAAAGCAAAAGGAGAGAATATGATCCGCGCGAATATACGGATAAAAGTGGGCTTTCCACAGAGGTTGCTGGCCTTTCTCCACTCGCAAAGTGGCTGGTCAAGGTAACGATTAATCCTCGATTATTATCCGACCCGCCATCCGCAGGTTGTCGGATGTCTCTGCTCGGCTACCTTAATTCGCCAGAACTATGGAACACTTAACACCTTTCGGCTCCCGTGCTCCCTTTCAGCCCTCATTGGCTCACACTCCGGAAATTAATGCCTCTGACAGTGGCCCCGGTTTTGCTAAACCACAACACCCTTTGTTCATTTACTCAACAACGTTATACATTCAAGTCTTAGTACAAGTACTATAAATAGAGTTAAGCAGGGGTCATAATAGTACCATCGGTGTATACTGCGTATGTAGTCCACCGACTCAGTGCTTATAAACCCAAACTTTATTAGTTCACACTGGTAAGATTACTTCAGCTGTAATGTGTTCTCTGAAGCCGCAGAGTGCAAGGATTATGACTAACGGTCGTGTCTTCGTGATGTCTGAAATAGATGGAAACGTCTTGCGTGCTGAGCTACACCAGAGCTTGGGCGAGTTTTAATCTGCTGATAAGTCTGACAAAGTGTCTTTCTTTATTCATATGGTTTTCCCTTCGAGACTGTAATCAAATTTAATTCCTGCCCACAAAGGATCGAGGGTTCAAGCGTTTTTCAGCTAAGTGGATCATCAACATCTCGTCCGAACTATATAGGGGTAAACTCTGTATCTCATGCAGGCTCCATTAAACCGTAAAAAGGGATTTGCTCATCACCTGTCAACATAAAATTATCCTGGACTCCAGGCCACCAAACCATGTCCGAGGTGATCGTTTCATTCGGCAGATACGATATGCCGTCCATCCATCTCACGTTTTCCGTTGCACCCGATCCCGTCGAGAAGAATAAACTATCAAACCCGCTCGGCTGCGCTTGCTGGTTCTCTGCTCCTTTCCCACTTGAACTCCCGGCGCCACTGTCATTTGAAGGTTGTCCAGCCTTCGGGAAATACCCATGATCATCCATCGCAGTAGTTGTACCTTCAGAACTAAACAGCATATTAAAGATATTGGGACCTTGCTGTACACTATGTAAAGCTTGCGCCTTGACCTTCTTGGTCGCTTCAGCAGCAAGCACATCATTGAATGCCTCCAGAATTGTTTGGTAACGACGAGCCTGCGAATCCGTATTTCCGTAGAACGCCATCACGGTGAGAGCTCTCTGTACCGCAGCAGCGCCATCAGATTCTACGTGCACGGGACAAAATATGTTTGCGAGGATGACCAGTGCCGCACTAAACACCCAGTAGCTATACATCGATTTGTCAGTCACGGAATATCGACGCGGAAGACAGAGGAGGGAGAACGTGCATTATGAAAGGGTCCCGACGGGGTAGAGCAGACGCCTGGTATACTGCATAGACTGCGGTAATAGTGTGCATGGCGGACCGAACGCAAGCGCCGTGAAAGCAAAAAGCTTGCTCTGGCCGGCCCTTATTGGTGGAATTTGCGCGGTTTCGCTGTCCCAAATTGCAGGACGAGGAATCTCTTCTCGTTTCTTCAAGTTTCATGCTGATCTCATGCAATAAGAAGGGTCGCATGAGCAATAGGACGCCATGGAAATATACCATATTGATATGGAGTCGCTTCAGAGTTAATTCGTGATCCTCGTTTGGGATAGATATGTGCCGCCAGTGCAAGTCGTTAGGTAGCTCTTTGATCCAGTTGCTAAATTGGAGTGAAAGCGCAAAAGCGATCGATCGTGACGCTTTACGCTTATGATATACGCGAGCTAGGATGTCCCCAATGATTTTTGATGCATTTACGGAAAAGCGAAGCTCATTGCCCTCTAGAGCGATGACGCCATTGGAGCCGCTGTCGGGTGTGAACGGGCAGAAATCCGACGCAGATGCACAGCTAATCAAATTTGGTCTGCCCAGACTAGAAGCTAAAAAACAGTCCATGATATATAGTGATTGCCATAAGCTCCTCCTTTGCAAGTTGTCAGCATCAGTTTGAAAGAGGTTAATAATATACGGCGGTCTAGATCAACCTGCTTTACCTTGTCGTTTGTTCTGATGAGTTAAACATTGATAATGTTTCCTCCTTATGGACTCCAAGAGCATATGCTAAGTTCACTGCCATCCCTATCGTTTTAAAAGATTAGCAAGGCCATATCTCTGCCCCAACAAGCGTACACATTGTTCTTGGAGAGGGACTTGAGATTTTGATTTGGGACAGCGAAGGTGGATAGACTTGCCCAAGTAACTCCATGCAGTATTTCTCTTCGAGGCAGTCAGCATAAACATAGCCATCAATAAGAAAGATTGCACTTCAGCAATCCCACCGGTTTCAATGGCATCCAGAGGATTTCTAAGGCGTTTCGCCGTAATATAAAACGCTTCTGCTCTTTTCACCCCACAGCCTTCTAGCCGATGTAGAATCCCAATTTCTGTCGGCGTTGGAGTAGTAATATCTTTCCGCATTTGTAGACCTATCGCAAAGACAAGATTTAGATTGCAAAGCCATTGTGAAGTTGCATCTAATGGATGTTTGTATGTCTCCGCAACCTTCTCCGTGAATGCGGACTTGCTGAAGATTTCAAAGACGCCGATAGTCTGGGCAAATTTTCAGCTGTATTCCCTGATGATGGATGGAACGCTTTACAAAGGTATAAAATGTGTGTGGAGAATACAGAAAACATGGCAACTCACATTTGAAAAAAAGGATTCAACCAAATATTGAGCGGCTTCTAGGTCTGGCAGGGAAAAGTTATGCTCTGACGAATTTGGGAGTTGTATGGTGGCTTCCAAGATTTTGTGGCGACTAGAATCCATGGTGAAAGGCGATGGGCCTAGACTGTCTGCCACGAGTCTTCGTATGCTCTGAAGGAAGGATAACGTTGCTGAGTCTCCCAGATATACTATTTACCACTATTAGCAGTTATCCACGGATCGACAAATTCCAGATATGAAGTACATAGTCGTCCTCCGCCGTCTTGCAATAACCGTCCTGTGTTTTCTATAGGAGTCTCATCCTCAGTTGCAGGAGACTTGCGAAAGCCGACAGGATTAGGGTGATCCCGTGTTCCAAACTGGGGCATCTCGAGGGACTGCAACTTCCTCTTCGGTGGCCTCTTGTTACCCTCAACTACAGCGCGTTGAGGGATTGCTGATGGAGGATCGCGGGAGAAAGTGCACGTCAAAGATCTGTGCATACAAGTAGTACAAGGGCGTGTTCCACTGCACTATTGAAGAAGAGCAGAAAGTCAGTAGTTATGAAGATGCATATTTATAAACAACTTAAGAATTTTGGACAACTGTTCTGCTGCGAAAAGCTATAGTTGCCGAAGCTAGGTATAGTTGAGTTTAACAGGTGCAGACCTACTTGTTTCTTCTTCCTTTTACACTCCTCACACGCGCGTGAAACACGTTTTCTGGAGTCCGTGGCGCCCACGTTGTGAAGCATAGTTGGAGGACGAAAAATCAGTCGATGAAGAGAATGTTTGCAAGTCGGAACATAGTGAGAAAGGCATTCTTCAACTGCGGGGTAACTCAAATACGCCTAACCTAATTTTGGCTTAGTCTGAGATCGGGCTTCACGTATTCTTCAAACATTAACCATTTCTGAGAATCCAGTTATAATAGGTGTAAGAAATGAAGGTGATGTAAATTGTACCTAACTTGTCAGTAATTTTAGGGTGAAAAGTAAATACTTTCAATACACCAATAGACCGTGTTGAGCTGCATTCACAGTATCCGGGTACTCCTGAGGCCCATGACCTCGGTGGCCCACATTGGGCCGGGGAGGCTGCCCAGCCATCCATGTTATCAATCCTCAGCTTAGCTAGAACACCGCAGTCAGTTCTACAAGGTCAACCCAATACGCCTACGGCCATAGTGATAGCTACTTATAGGGCCAAGGCCTATAAATATAGGGTACTTTAGCGAGTGGCTGCTTATGCTATAGCGCCTTTATAACGCTCGGGCGCTGTATTCCAGGAACTTGTGACCGCGTCCTTCGTACTCTTAGGCTATACTGAAGAGCGCCTATAGATATACAAGTGCGGCTACCTGCCTCTCTACAGGTCGGAGGTCCTTATCGTCCTAGTCGCTCATGTCAGGGCCATACTCGCAGCTCTCAGAAAATATATTGGTGCTGATCGCCTCTCATCTTATGTTAACATAGACCCTTCTCCTTCTGTTGCAATTCAGCCCTGGCGTCGTTAAATCGTTATTGATCGTGGAAAAGACGCGAACCGTAAAGATGACTTTCGTAACGACATGCGGAATGCGGGCTGCGGGGTACAAGTTTTTTCAGCCCTTGATAACCAAATTCTGGGGCTGCCGATGCACCTAGCCGCAGGTAGTTGGATGTACAAGGATTATGACTCGCTGCTCAATCTTGGATCACAAGTAAGGCGGGGTTCTCCCGTGATCCGCCATCCGCCATCCGCTATCCGCCATCCGCCATCCGCTGTCCCCCATCCGTTGTCCGCCATCCGTTGTCCGCCATCCGCTATACATCTGGCATCCGCTAACATTACGCAATAGGATGCATGATCCTAGCGATTAGGTCTTCATCTCATCTGTTATCGGCCGGGTATCGTTGGCTCGTCGGCCTATCGAATCAAATCATTGGAAGATCCTATATTAAATTGAACCTAATATCTGTTGCATATTTGGACATCAACATGCATGCCGCGAACATCTACCGCGCAGTTCCACGCTTGAATTTTGCTGGTAGAACATTTTGTGGCCAACACGAATATGGGCGGAGCCAGAGGAATGATGCCGTACAGTAATACAAAGAATTTTTTATCTTTAATCCCCGGCAAATCCTCCCTTTCACCTTAAGAATCCCGGAATCTTTTCGGTTATGGTTACGAGAAACTACCCTCCTAAGATGGGTTAGAAAAAGGCAGCCGGGGAGAAGACCTAAAATTTGATAGTAGTAACTCATTTATTGTAAAATACTACATAGGATTAAATTAAGCTGCTCTAATTACTTTAGGGTGATTTCTTATTTACTTTAGTTTTATAAATCCTTTGGGGGGAAACCAAGCTGAGGTAAATAATTTTATTTTAATATAGATCTATGCTAAAAAGATTAGCCTTAAGTATTAGGTACAAAGGTTAGTGGAATGAATAAATATCCCTATTTTCCGAATTGCAAAAGAAAGCTCCACGAAACATCGCAGGCACTATAGGTATCGTATAAAATATAAATAATAACACCGATGAACTACTAAGGATTAATAGATATAAGACCTAAGTAATCCACGCAAAAGCCATACTCTGATGTTAAGTAAGAAGAAGTCCTCCAGCTGTAGACAAATGAAAATGTATAGAAATACCAAAGCGGGGATGACGAACATGCCGATAAAGCTCGTTTCTAGTATGCCTAGAAAGGCAGATATGCCCCACTGGTATCGGGTGGGCATTGCAGCAACATAAGCTACGAAGGCTATGACTTCAAGAATGAGGGAGAAGTGGAGGAATATGAGCTTTCGGTACCAGGCTCTAGCATACTCATCTCGAGTGGAAGAAGCCGAGCGTGCTTGTGCGCAAGACCATTCGTGTTCACTATCGCTGGCTGGTTGTGTTTGAGGCACTATTGGAGTTGCGTTCACGGGCATTTCTTTGTTTTTCGTGCATCTAATAGAGATGGGATTGTTACTGATGTGGATAATTGCTTGCGGGGTGGATTTGACTAACCAACAAAGGCCTCTGTCATTGCAAACGTAGGAAGCACGAGCAGGATAACTGCTAGTAGCGGCCGTGTCGTGGATGACCGAGTCCGGGCTAATAGGGTAGGCGGATATCTGGACATTTTCGGTAACGACGTCGGCAAGAATTCTAAGCGTCGCGTTACCCGTCTAGCGAACGTAAATGCTGGCGAACTTGGAGAAGTAGTCAGGCAGGGGGAGGTGCGGATGCTGGGCCTGTGAAGCCATCTTGAAGACGAGGGCCGGTGAAGGCAGCCGTGGATTTAATAAGGGTCGGCGGAAGTCGTGCTAAAAGCAACAACGAGGTTAAAATAAGATGAAAAGCCACAGGGATGGTGATAATAAGAATTGAGAGGGGGACGTGTTTATTGTTTTATAGAGAGGGTATTGGCTAGGGAAAATCTTAGCTGCGGTGTGGCCGCAGGTAGCCGGGAAGAAGGTCGGTGAGCAAGACGCGGACGGGCTACGTCTGGAGCACAAATACTGCCTCCTTGGTTGAGTGGAGAGGAAAGAAGGTGAGGTAGGAGCGAAGTGGGAAGTTGCGAGAGCTTTATAGCTGCTTAGAATATCAATGCTAAAAATATCCTTAATGGAACAGAACTAACGATGCTCTGACCACTCTTTGGTCAGATTTGGTCAGCTCTGGTCAGATCTTTAATATCAAAAGTATTTCGGCCTGGGGTTGGAACCCTTCTCGCTGGCGCTTCTTAGCGTCCGGGGGGCCGGATCTTGCTCTTTGTTGGCGTCTGGAAAAAAGAGACCTCGCATGAAAATGCCAAGGTTAACCGCCACGCGGAGCATCGCGCTACTTTCTAATGAGAAATGGTTTGCTGTGAAGAAGCGTGCATGCCCAAGTCATGGGAAACACTGCCACTCAGAAGTCTCGGGGGAGGACGCTGAGGAACTAACCAAAATGCTCCATCCCGGCTGGGGCTGACACACTGTTAATGTCACTCGACAAAACTCATAAGGTTACCGAAAACTTGAAGAATGATATGTGTAGATATAGTGTTTGAGTTGAAGATGTTAAGGACGGGTGCTGACATACGCGAGGAAGGGGGAGGAGGGACGATGAAACTTCGGCTGGGATTAGAGGTGTTGTGTGGCAGCAATACGAGTTTATATACTGTTTTCGGCTGTTTCTAGTAGCGCCATTTTCCGTGTAACACGACCCCTAGGATACCCCGCTTTCTTTCTGCCTTCGAAGCAAGTGCAACCACATCTCTATCAGCCTTCCATTCGAAGCACCCACCAGACTGTGCTTTCACCCAATTCATTTCCAGTTGAAGCATTTCTGTTCAGACTCCGGCTCTCGCCACCACCTCTCCTGCTCTTGCCAGGATGGCTACCCTTTCTGAGAACACGCCTCTTCTGACGCGCGACGATCGTTTGACAGGCCACGATGAAACCCAGAACGGTCATTCGAAGCCTTCATCAAAGAAATCGCAGCTCAAGTTCGCGATCAACATCTCAAGGCTCCTCATCTCCTTACTTTCGTTCTCACTCTTCGGCATCTTGCTCGCAACACATATTTTGATAACCAACGGGTGGCACTTTGATTACGTGGCGAACTCTGAACAAGCCGTCAGAATCTTTACTGCTATCGTAAGTCAGGATATTTCAGCACTCCGTGTCTTCCAAGAATTCCCTTTAGGTACGTCAAGAATCGCTGCACCAGGCTCACCAGGTGCCCACAGGTGCTCGTAAACTTTATCCTGTGCACCCTGACGGTTTTCTTACAAACTCCAAGCGTCTTCAACATACCCCTAGATATTACAATGTCGGTTGTGCTTCTCATCTTCTCAGATCATCTGCTTGGAGTAGGGTGGCCCGACGCTGTAATAGAAGGCTACCCCAAGATTTTCTGCAGGCCAATCTGGAGGGGGCCTAACGATCTCTGGGTAGATCCAAAATGCGAACACGCAAGGGACGTTATAAAGATCTTGATGGGTGTCAGTGCCGGGATTGGTATCCTGATTGCGTGAGTCTATCTTTGCTTTCTAGATTCACTTCCTAGGAGGGGAGTCATGGGTTGGCTGGCTGTAAAGGAAGACTAGTTTGCTAATAAAGATCCTTTGTTTGCAGACTTTTGCTTGTGGCTGTGCTACTACTCGAGCTCACAGCTCTGGGGAGAGGTGAGACGAAAATTGGCGCGGGAAGTGCGCCGGCCGGAGCAGCAAATACGCTTTTGAATGGCGAAGAGGCTTAATTAATTGAGGTTTAGGTTATTGTTTGAGGCTCATGTGAGCATGGTTAGGTAGACTTTCTCCTTGGGAAATAGGCCGATAGCTTTCCGTTGCGGGTCTCTCAATCCTTGATTGTTAGTTTTCGAATAGAATCTCAGGCTCTGGGAGATGTATTGAGGGATGGTCTGATGGAAGTGGAAGTAGAGCAGCGGGGGAAGTGCAAATGAACTCCTGGTTAGGAGATGAGATTTTCAAGCCAAATCTTTTGTTTTTTTGTTTCCCCTCCTTTCCTGCTATCTTAAACTGTGATTTCTGTAGTTCGAGCGGGGTTTGCCATTCGCATACCCTTTTAGCTTGTGATCTTTCTTGAGGTTATCCTGGAATGGCCGTCTCATCAAGCGAGCTACCAAGGTAACGAATAGGACGATGACGAACGAATACTTTTTACTGATTTTAGACAGAACCTGAATTGGTGATTATTGAAAACTGTTACTAGGCGTTCCAATCCACTTTGATCAAAAGTATAATAATGATGATAGTTGAGATCAAGGTGTGTCTAATCGCCCGGTTCAATGAATAGAATTGTTTCGATATTTAAAGAGCCTAAACAAAATTATGAAGGATGAGTTGGGATCGTTATGGCTAATCATGCGATTATCCTTGTTATATCCCGCCCAAGGGGCAAGCGTAGACCATCTGATTAGCGGAACAATCTGAGTATGAACCTTTTTCGAGATCACCTTTACAATGCTCACCACATATTAGCAAGTCCGAAGCCTCCACAAAACATTGTCTTAAGAATTTACACTCCGCTAATTAATGTTTCCCACCTCGGCATAGGATCATATACTTTATAAATGCGCGTCCTATCCTTAGTTGCTGCCATGAAGGGAGCCTGTACAACCCTTTTATTGACGTTCATACACCAAAGCTATGCAAACCTCGATATCGTTACACTTAATATTATTGGCGGTACCTGGATCCAGGAAGCCGAAGGCACACTTGTCGTCGGAGATATCCCGAACCCCATGACTGGGGATGTTGCTTTGTGGAGTGCTATTATGACCGACAAGGGGGATTTTCTTCAAGGAGTCACCGAGAATGCCCAACCCAGGTATTTTGAAACTCATTCAACGCATTGATATGAATGACATAATATCCCGTGGCCACGTTGCTAAGATCTTGTTGCAGCCCATACTACACCCGATGCAGCTCCCTCGCCTGATTTATCATGGGCAAAAGTGATCACTGCCTCAGGAGGCGGACATTCTCGCCTAAAAGTAGTGCCTCTTCAGAACTTTCTAGATTGAGGGAGCGGCTCTATATTATTCTGGCTAATCACACATTTAGTGCCTTTGACGTGCTCGCGTGTCCATAATATGCTTTCAACAATGGATACGGGGATAAGGTTACGAGTCAAGTGCCTAGTAGAATAATGCTTATATAATGTAATAGTTTCCTTCTTCAGCTCGCCTTATACTCTATAATTCGTTCCCGGCTTACCGTAGCTTCTTTCTCCTAGGAATTCTCGCTCTCCGGACGACCCTTCTACTTAATAAAGTATTTAACCCTTTTACGTAGTACTCGCTTCTTAAGTAGTCGCACGCCTAAATAGTTCCCTTAATAGGTCGCCTTAAACTCTTCAATAAGTTCTAGGCTTATATCCTTCTATTTCTCCTATATATTACCCTCGTATAGAAAACCTTTCTACTTTATAAGGTACTAAGTCGTTTTACCTTATTTCTACTTAGTAAGTAGCGCTTTAGCCTCTTATATCCCTCTCTTAGTATTAATTATAACCGGCTAGCCTTCTACTCTATAGCTATTATAAAGCGGCTATATTACTTTACTTTCTATATACCCTAGTATAGTTGTCGGTATACTTCTATAAGTATCCTTAACCGAGTTAGCGGTTACTAGTAGACTTAATATAGAAGAAGGAAGAGTATCTTAAAGCTCTAGATCAACTAACTCTATTAGAATACTAGATAGATATAATAAAGGAGTCTTAAGGTTAGATAAAATCTAGTCCTCCTAAGACTTAATAGGAGACGAGATAGCGTCTATAATGTGGAAGGCTAGGCGTATAACTATAAAAATAGAGGGAGTGCAAAAGTAGTGATTTTTGACTAAAGAGCTAAGAGGGCAATACGCGCGAAAGCGCGCATTTATCAAGCTTCGCTTAGGTCATGTGACATATGTCACATGACCCCACCACACTATTTATAGAAAGAGGAGGCGCGAGCTTTAACCTCTTATAGAGGAGATGTTTTAGTCTATATATAAACTATTAATAATCTACTTAAGCTTTAGAATAAATACTCTTAACTTACTTTTTTAGGGTGTCTTATATTTCTTTAGTAAATTCTCTTTTAAAACTTATCTTAATCTCTAGCTCTCTATCTTTCTATAAAACTATATAAATAAGATCTTATTAGAGATAGTTAATACTAAAAACGTTATTCTATTCTACCTTAGACTTAATATCTTACCTTATACTTCGCCTTGTATATTTCCTATAACCTTATAGAAGTATAATAATATATCTTTAATAAGGTACTCAAATCTATATAATACCCTTTATAGACATAGTTATAATAGTTATACTACTAAAATAGCTCCTCTATATCGACGTAGTTCTTAATAGTTAAGAACGTGGGTGCCTTTTCCTTTATTAATAAGGGAATCGTGTATCTAAGCACGTCTTTAATATACTTTCTCCTTATTAGTAACTATATTAAGGTTAATACTTTAGCGTAGGCTAGCCTATAAGTATACTTATAAGAGCTACTAAGTTATAGACTTCTAGGGGAATAGTGAGGTTTATCTTACGCTACTATATTAATATAAGTTTTCATATCTTATTCTATATCGTTTTAATAGCTACTCTTCCCGTCTCTTTATCTAGTCTACTAGGGGTTAAGCGCCTAATAGCCTTAATAATATACTTTATATCTTCTATATTATATAAGTCTAATCCTAGATATTTCCTTTTATACCTAAGATATATTAGTACTTATTATTCTAGACTTGACTTTGTAATATTAGTAACTCACGCTTCCTAAAAATCCCACATCACGTTGTACTATAGTTAACTAGTTTTTTTTTATTAAGTTTTCTATAAATGGGATTACTATTAATCCTAGACCTGTCCTTGGAGAGCCTATCCCTTAGGCTGCCTTTATCTACTCGTCTGGATTTAGTCCTCTCTAATATCCTTTTGCCCGCTTAGAGCTTATAGCGTGTAGGCGCGGATCTGGATATCTGGAGTGGAAACGAGAAAAGAAGGTCTTACTTAAGGAATAGGAGGGATTAGAGAGAGAGGTGAGAAGAGGATGAGAAGAGGGTGAGAGGATAGGTGAGAAGGTGTGTGAGAAGATATGTGAGGAGATGTGTGAGAAGATAGGAGAGAAGATAGGAGAGAAAAGATGTGAAGGTAAGAGGGAGATAGCTATTAATAGAGTACGAAGCACTAGGTAAACCGTAGAGAACGACGTTAAATATCCTAAAGTAAGAGGTAAGAAAATGTCCCTATATATGGGTATTTTATATAAAGACGGGCAGATAGGGATAACTGTCTAGGAATGAGTTCTAGCTAGTATAGGTTATGAAAGTATAGTGGGAATAGATTTGGGATCCCTGGCTAGGAAAGGGGGCCTTTTCGGGCCCCTCATTAAAAGTTAACGATGTCTGGCGAGATGGGTGAGTAGACCTAAGCAGATATAAGCAGAAGCTGAGCCGGGCCTGAGCTAGCCTAAGTAAAGGCGGCGCGAGATCATATGAAATTAATGGTTGGGAGGTGTCGAGATTCCGGTCAGGAAATATTTTGCTGCCATGCCTGGCTCCCAAAGTATCTCGGACTGGACGGGCCAATTATCGAGGCCCGTTGGCAATAGAGCGTACGTAAGGAGTACCACGATGGCAAGCATGCAAAATATCCTCAAGATTCGCAAAGATGGTCTTTCTTTTAAATAATCGCTAAGGACTGTGAGGGTCGTGAGATGTGTCACTGAAGAGAACTAGGCGAGAGATACCATGATCTGCCAGTGGTAGGCATCGATGGAGCAAGAGAGTTGAGCGTATCCACTAATGAGAATTGCGAGTCCGGTGACTATCTGTTGGTCGCTGTGGATAATAATACTCTATCAAATTTCAATATTTTCATCTTTAGAAGGGGGCGGCCATGACATACCACTCTGAATGGCTCTGCTTACTTTTGAGACAAAGGAGTTGAGAATAAAAATCTTTGTTGGTAGAATTGAATGATGCTACGATCAATTCGATTCCCCTTCCCTGGCTTGTCGGAGCTTTTCTCGCTGAAGCCTAGTAATTAGAACGCGAGGAGCAGGAAAAGAGTGATGTAAGCTGTCGCAACGAAGGCGACGATGGCCTGTATAATCTCAATAAGGCTCACTTGGCTGGAAGATGAAGAGACGCACCTCGATCCCAGCAATATCCGGATTTGGTGTCAGGACAGGAGGGTGGGGCTATCTACCAAGCCCTGAACATATGAGCAGTTTGACGCAACGCATGCCATCTCGTTGGCGATGAGGAGAATGAGTTTAGGGAAGCACGGCCGTGTGAAGTCGCAAAAAGGTTTCGGGCTAAGATGGTGCTGGCCGGCAGCCTGTGAGGATTGTCAGCGTCAGCGTAGGATGCGAAGGCCCCCAAACCGGCTTGGCATGGATTTTGATAAGCGTGACAGGTGAGCAAGAGCGGGCACCATGATGATAGACCATAAGAGGCGGCTATGCTAAGCAATGGATTTTGCCTAATTCTATATATAAACAATATGAAAACTATAGCCCATTCACGAGAGGGGCAGAAGAGGATCCTCCTCCGAGCCTCCCTAAGTAAATCCAGCTGACTTATTAGCGAGCTCAAGGCTAGCCCATCCACCATTGCTCCTCACTTTCGGCTTACCTTTGCTCGCTATAACTCACCAAAACTTGCCGGTAAACCAGCTCTGCTCACCATTCCGAACAGAAATGGATTTTCTCAATGTAAGGATTGGCGCATGTTAATCGGCCGTTCTTACGTAGTTACAAAGTAGTTACTGATTAACTCACCTCGACCCACGCATCGAATCAAGATTGCGATATACTTCGTAGTGGCAAGATACGTCTCAGAGCTATTCGTGCGTGTTGCAAATATAGGCTCTTGCGGCACGTGCAATGGACATAAATCAGTGTATTTGATGCTGAATCGACTGGTGTTCTATAGTGGTAAGTAGCCTGTATATATAGCCCCTTGGGCCCCTAATCGTACGTCATTAGCCCCTGTACGGCTATACCGCTCAGCTGGCTAATTCCAACAGTGCGTATCTTGAAAATAAGGAAAAATTCAAATAGCTTCACTTTATTATGTATGAGACAGAGTTTAGAAGCACATTTGGCTGTGCAGCGGACGTGGTATTGACTGCGGTCCGGCTTGAATACGGCGAGGATTTCTCCTGGGCGTGAAAGTAAACCGGGATGAAGAGGTCAAGGGGGCCAGCATTCCGTGATGTGAATGAAAGCGGTGCAGCTACAAATCACGATGCAAATATGTATCTTGTGTTGCAGAAGCTCTCTGGGCCTATTTGTTATTTAGGCTTTTGGTGAGCTTGAGCGAGATGCAGTCAGTCGCTAGCATTTTCTTTGCGAGGTGTCGTGAAATTCGTTGGTATTCACGTGAGATATTTCATTATCAAACGCATCATACAACTAAATAAAAAGGTATATTCAGAAGAAAATAACCCAAAATCCATTACTCGAGAAAATGTGATCAAATTATAACCAAATATGAAAGTATTTATTCTTAGATAGACCATAAGCTTAGTTAATACTATTTATCGTGTTGAAATCCACTGGGGTGCGAATCTGCAGGGGGTGCACCCGATGCTTCTATTTTGTGTTTCTCCTTAAACTCGTGTCTCAACTATCTTAATTTGTCGGCTTCTTCCTTGACGCTATACTTTTTTTTTTCTTTGCCCAAATTCTGCGAAGGCTAACTCGTTGGTCCTCGTCGTTGAAATTCTTCTCGGCAATTTCCAATTTCGCCTTGATATCTTTGTATATTTCCAGATCCTTGGGCTCTTCGCAATTTTTATATTCTGCTTTCCTCCTGATTGTTGCAAACTCGATCTTCACATCGTTCATTATATCGCGAAGCTTCTCAAGTTTTTTAGCTGTTAATTATTAGTTGGTGCGAGCATGAATGGGCGGGGTGGGGAAACATACCGTCTATCTTTTCATTCCATACTACAAATTTTGCCATTAGATCTGGCCTATCTAATATCTTATTCTGGGGGACAGATCGAAAGCTAATGATAAGGTCGAACATCGGATGCTCTGAGATCAAAAATCGCATCTCGCGGAATACACGAGTGCTATTGCGATGGTACCACGTCAGGTAAATTACGCCCTCCGGGATGAATTTATGGCCAGCGACTCCTGTCCCTCCAGCCTTTTCCAGTTCTGTCAACCGTTGAAAGCTGGACTCGGGGAATCCTAGAACGGTGGTGACAAACTCCTTGGATACGATGTTCCCTACCAGGTTGCCAGTGTCGATCGTACATCTGGCTTCCTTAGGTACCAAATGTCTTGACTCGTTCCTCTGAGACGAAAGAACGTAGACAGGGAGAACCCATGGACGGGCGCCGTGATCCTGTAAGTAGTTCAGTGACTGCTTGAATGCCATTGCACATGAAACTACATACCTCGTCCTGTTCGGTTTCTCGTCCTCTGCGGATGGAGAAGGTGGCGAAGAGATGGTCCTGCCAAGTGAACGCCTTTGCGTTGCTTGTCGTGCTATCTAACTTGGGCTCCAACTCTGCATTATATCCAACAAGTGTGATTCGAGATCTGCTAGGTCGCATGGAGGCTTTGACGGAGGTCGACTTATACGAAGTGGAGGAATTGTCTTTGAGCGTTTTCGAGGTCGGCTCATGTGCGTCGCATTCTGAGACTGCGCGAGATCTATATATCAGCCAAGATAAGGCCTTGGGGGACTTAGAAAAGTCGAAAACTGACCATAAATTGCGGGCAAATCCGTCATGATTCTGCACGTTTTCAAATCAAACCTTCTGCAAAAATCCAACGTTTGTAATTGGGGCTCGATTGTAATGAATGATGAAGTTGAGGGCGAGGCTGCGGGGCAGGGTGTAAGGTGCAATATATGCAACAATGAACTGCGTGACCAGCTGCAGCTCTCGTCGCCGTTGTGATGGGTCGCTTTTCGGAGTGGCCCACTTGCACTCTCCTACAAAGTGTACGCGATTGAGCGGCAAGAGAAGCCACCTGATTCGTCTTTCCAGGATGATCTTCAGGGAGGAGCTCACGGTGTCTTGGAGATGGGAAATCTGGAGGTTGCACAAACCGCAATGATGTTAAAGCTGACTCTGGGGACGACCGTAAGATATTATGTGTCAGCGCTCGAGGGCTTTCGCCTTCGTCCAACTTTGAGCCTGCCCTGCACGAGCCACACCCAACCAAAAAAAAATTCTAGGCTACCTGTCGCTAATTTTCAGTGCTCACTACCTTGAAATTTAGCGATCGCAAGCCTATAATTATAGCAACTAGCCACTATAACTATAGTTGGGCAATTATCGACGCTTAACGCTCGACATTCGACGCTCTCGACCTTTTAACTATTAATACTAAACTCTCGATGCTTGAGACTTGATTTACCCCTATTATAATAAGTAGAAGCTCTTCTTATAAATATAAGTTCTTATTCTAAATTTCTAGCCTAGGTTATCCGCTTTCGTCGTTCGCTAGCCCGTGGGCGCGATTTTTGGTGTGGTGTGGCCTGTACGGTGTACCTTCCGTACCCTAAGCTTAAAATTGGACGAAGGTGAAAAGCCTCGAGCGCTGCCACGGGTGATTCTTACGGCCTTCCCTACGACTCGAACCCCAACGATACTGACCTTCTTGTATCATGAGGCGAGATTACCCTAGCCAGTTAAAAAGGCAATGCTGGACTTCGCCATCGTAGCAAGCACAGTGGAACGAATACGATTCGTAGAACAGATGTTACAAATCCCTCTGCGTCTAACATGCATTCAAACTATACCTCTTGCATCCCGCTGCAGGACCTCTCGCATCATGCCTCTTTGTCATTTGCCAAAGGCTGAGCACTCACGAAACCTCGAGACCCATTGGTTGGTTGTACCTCCCCACATTCCTTGCTGAAAAGAGTGGCTTTGACGAGCCGTGGACAACACATCACGCAGAGGAACGTCCCGCAGCCGAGATAACTGTGTGTGGCTTACCAAGTATACTTTAGATGACGGGTTTCAGTCAAAACCCTCCTACGAAGCGCGTCTTGTAATTTCTGGCCTGCTGAACTCGCTCTCTGGGTTTCCAGGGATACTTGGGACGAATCAGAACTCGAGAATCAGTCTCTATACCCTAACCGTCCAGATATGGATACAAGCGTGCCCGTGACAAAATCGGATGAATTAGATCCGACAACCAAGGCGATGTCTGCTCCAGCTGGAAGTGCCGTCTTGAGGAGTCGCGACCCAATTCCAGGTATATCCACCGACAACGTCAACATTCCAGTCCCTGGATGGCCTGGACTAGCGAGAACAATCGCCAACAAACCTGCTTTTGAGGCCTTCCCATCTTTCGCGGATCTCAACGTTAAGTCCTTGCTCTACTATCAAGCAGAACTCATTTTACTGAGGAAAGCACTGCACAAAGAGGAATACAAAGACTATTTCACTGGAGAATACCCCAAAAATAGCTTTGCGGAAGACTTGGAAGACTTGATCGATGGTGTACGACTCCAAGACGACAAGCCAAAACAGTGGGAGCTCATTGAACAGATACGAAATGTTCTAGATAAATATAGTAAGCCACTTTAGGAGTTATCATATGAAATGGAAGACTGACTGGATGTTCTGCAAGACAATGCACTTATCCAATACTCACAAATATCTGCGTTCCCGGACGCCGATACTTCTAATGTTAATTGTCTAAGAAAATGTGCCAGGGAAGTTTGCGGTAATGGTTCTTGTCCCATTGGGCCAGGTTCCGAGGTCTGGGGCCCACTTAGCTCGATACACGAAGAGAGAAAGTCATTCTGGAAGCTCCTTGTGGGCCTGTTTAAGTATCAAGCAGAAAGACGAGACCCAGTACCCAAAGAATTCCAGGAGCACCTGATAGTGCCCAGCCTGGCAAGCAATCCAGACCGGTTAACTCTATGGGTTGTTCACAGCTTCATCCCGATGTTCCATTATGTGTGGAATTACTGTGGAAGACCCACCTGGGAACAGCTCTGGCGCACTTTGCAACACCGACTATCAAGGTTTCGCCGAAACACCGGGAAGACAACTGCTGACACTCCGGAATCAGAAGGAACCGACTTCTATGATGCCGGGGAAAAGAATTTGACAACTTATACGCTACGTTTTAATTCCGAATATATTACGTCCATGTTCACATTGCTTGCGGCTTGTCTTCTTCCTGTCGTCGCTATTATCGTTCTCTCTAGGGTACACACGATGGAAATGATACTTGGTCTCATTGCTCTATTTAATACCGTCTTCGCCTGTGGGCTCGTTTTTCTGTCTCCGAAAAGCTCAAGGATTGAAATCTTTTCTGCTACTGCAACGTATGATGGTTCTCTTGGCGATAACACTTCCTTGCTAACACTCTCTATTCAGGTTCTCAGCAGTAATGGTGGTCTTTGTCCAGAATAAACTCTCTCCGCACTAAGCTTGGATAGGGTGGGTATTTGCTTTGCTTGCGGGTAGGGGTTTAGAGGGGAGGTCTTTGTGGCAGTACTACAAGATATACTGGTTGGATGATCAACGGCCGTTTTCGGAGTCGTGGTGGACGGTGGATGGTTCCTGGGTGCTAGTGGAGTACGGATCATGATTTAATCGCTGCCCACCCTTTTTAATGTGTCTTGGTAGTTCTTATTTTGGATGACTGAATGAATGAAACTGAGATACTGAAGTTGACACTGACAGGTGATTAGCCAATCTTATCGAAGATGCACCTCATCCATTTCTTATCAGATTTGGCTACGATATGGGTAACGTCTTGAAAGCTCCTGTCACCCAATCACGCCCTCCCGCCCCCCTGAGCTGCTAGACATGGACTTTTTCGGAATTTGTTCTCCATAAGTACATGAAATAAGGTTATGACGTGACATATACTTCACCCCTTTTTCATTAGATATCTCTAATATCCTTACGTTTCTGCGACAACAATAATATATACAGCGCCAAATCCGATATTTAAAGAGCTAAATACTATTTGAGCACTATTCAGTCAAGTGTTCTTAAAATTTCCTCTCGGGAGCTGTTTCTCCTAGTTAGCGGAATGACGATATATTCCCGCACTTCGGCCGCACGAGCAAAAGACGCACTACAATGAACATTCAAGAGTTAAAGTTTTGTTTCAGATCTATATCAATGCTTATTAATTCCACAAACCTATTTATTTTGTACTTCTAATGCAAGAAACATACTGAGGGCAATGCGAAATAGAATACATCCGGGCTCCATGACGCTTTCAAGTAAGATCCCTTCCACCAGCACATATAGTTCCCAGGTTCTGACCCTTAGGTAGAGTTGACTTCAGAATTACATAAATTCATTGCTTCATCCTTCCCTTAGGACAAATTAGCCGGTTTCCTCTACCTCTTGACGCTGTTCTACCTCGTCACCTTCGTTTTCATTCTTGTACACCTCCTTCTTTTATATTAGTGTTTTACATATCGAGTACTAGAGCCTAGAATACTAGCTTTCTTATAAACGTCTAATCCCAATCTTCTATAGCAAGTCTAAATCGCCAACTACCACGTACGAAGCGCTGCAACTTTGTAATCTATGTCGGAGAGGTGAAATCGCTAATATTTCGAGATCTATTTTCTAAATAGTTAAATAAGTAATAATATTATAATAAAGTAAAGAAGTATTTATATTACTAGTAAAATATTATTAAAGAAAAATATAAACTAAAAGAGAGTTAAAGGTAATTTAAAAATAAGTTTAAAAATTAAAAAAAGAAATAGATTTTTTTCAAATAAAGAATCTAAATTTAGCGGCCCCGCTTCCAACGCCTATAAAGACCCCGCGCTGCCCCGTCTTCAACCATCATCCCTTTAATCCTTCCCCGACACCTCCACTTACTCGGCTGCTGGGTCCCATCAAGCGCCTACCTTCCCCCTACGTACCGCTGCCGCCTCTACTCTATCATCCTCACCGCAGCTGGGGACCCTGGCGACGCGCGGTTTAAAGTCAGAATCCTCGATTCCCTCGATCTCCCACAGTCCACTCTATCTTCGATGCTCGTGAGCATCTGCGACGGCGATCCGCCCTCCTAATCACGTCGCATTTGCCGAGAGGCGAGCCATGAGCTTGATCTCATGTCGCACGGCGACGTGGCCCGCTGCTGCCTAGCTGCGCCGCACCTTATTGACTTCCTGTAAACTCTCCATGCAACCCATCCAATGCAGCAAAATGCTCCGCATGCTTCAGCCCTTTCTTGTTCTCGGCCAGTATCCGTTTCCAATCCCAGCCATCGCCTTTGACCTCAAACTTCTCATTCTCAACCTCCAAAGTCTGCGGCATTGATTGTCCACCGATAGTCTCGGGACTCGGTTCCTTAGAATCACCCATCATCGTCGCTCATCCACCCGGCTTAGGAGGAAGCAAGCCTGAAGCATTCAAGCTAAGGTTGAGGTGAATCGTTAATCTCCCTAACTTAACCACGTACTTTGAGATCGCACTGGCGAGAATGGCTTTCTCATCCACTTTCGCCTCTCGCTCCCCCTGCCTCCTCTTCACACTCCTATAGCCTCCCTAAGCCAACTCCTGTCCATCAGGACATATGCTCTCGGCTTCACCGCCCCTTTCTCGCCAAAATGTTCAGCGATGTAAATCCATTTCCTATCCCAGCAAAGAACGCGACTCCACATCTCATAGCCCCGATACATCCCTATCTCCCTCTTGAAAGTGCACATCACTCCCCCAAGCACAATACTCCATGCCCCCTTAACTGGTACCCCCCGCGTGATCAAACACGATTTTATGACGGTTGTTGTTTCTTAGCGCCACAATTCCAGGCTCCAGCAGCATGCACACCATTTGTAATCGTGTGACGTCGAGATCAAAGAAGTAGGTAACGTTCGACTTATGCAAATTGTAATCTGATTCCAGACACTGAACTTACGATTCTGTTATCACTGGCAGGAAAAGGGACGAAGGTGCAAGGTTGGGGGGTATGCTGGGTTTGCTGAAGAGGCAGTGGGAGAGCACTGCGTTCCAGACGCGCAACTGCGGGTTGAGTTGGAAACATTCTTGAGGTTCCCGAGCGCGAAGAGCTTGGCTGTTATCCGTAAGTAGCTGCCTTGCCCACTGAAGCTCTCTACAAAAAGATCGCGAAGAGGGAGCAGGAGCAGGAAGGCGGAGATGTATGCGAGGGCTGTCGTCGTGGTGAGACTTAGTGCTTCGACTGAGGCCATGACTGCGCGCTGGCGCCAAGTCAGGTGCCCTGTGTCGGTCAATGCGGGCACCAATGGGAGTGCCCGAACCCATGTTTTATCATATCCAGAGGTGGTGCCAACTTTGTGAGCTACCTCAACATAGTCCCACCTGTCTCCGCCAACTCCTCACTTCGGCTTCATCAACAGCAGCAACCGTCATAGCAGCCACCACCACCACCATAGCAGGAACTATCCAAAGCACACATCGAAACCGACCGCTATCAGTCCCTACCAGCTGCTTTCAACCGCCGTCAACCGCTATCTTTGATGTTCTACGGTGGTGTTCGATACACGTACCGCGATTACAACTGAGGCAATCTACTCATTCCATATCCTCACGGGATCTGAACCCGTACCCAATTAAAGTCGAAGCTGCACCATGTCAAGTCTATCCGTTCTCTTGCTCTGGCTTCTGTGGAGTGTTTTCCCTCCACTGAAACCCGCTCTCCCGGCAATGCCGCCTCCAGATGATGGACTCGACGAGGTGTTACTCAACTATACCGAGCATAATCCATCGGGAAATGCTACCGTGCTTCTGATCCATGGTGCTTGCACCTCAGGCCTGAATTGGGATCTTGTTGTGCCGCACCTCGCGGACACATATCACCTGCTCGTCCCCGATCTACCTGGCCATGGCCAGTCGCGAAATGTGACTCCATTTTCTGCGGAATACTCCTCTCGTCTTCTAGAGAGGTAAGTCAATTCCGCCGAGCGCATTTCCCTTGCTCGGATGTGTGGCGAGTTTTACTCCTTAGAAATGCCTTTCGAGTAATACTCCTGAGACGTTATCGCGACTTCCAACTTCTACCACATCGGGTATACTGACTCGGAGACTTTGACCTATAGATTGATCCGCAAGCACGCCCACGATGGAAGCGCGCATGTTGTGGGCCACAGCCTTGGCGCGAACGTTGCTATCGAACTTATAACAACCTACCCTCAAGTCGTCAACACTGCTTTTGTCTCCGGGTTTGCCAAATATCCACCAACAAAACTTACGCCGTTCTTTCCATATGGCTTTTGGGTAGATGGTCGACTTCAAAAACTTATTCCCCGCCCTATAGTAGAATGGCTTATGGACGGAACTGATCTTGGCAATTCGCCTCCATGTTCGATGCATTTATGTCGGCAAATTGCTCCAGTATTAGTTGGAACGTGGCCCTCTCCCTGGCCAGCACGAACTCTGATTGTTGCCGCTGGAAAGAGTGGGATTCTCCCATCAAGTGATCGTCTAGAGGATGCGCGGGAACTCATGGAGATTGGGAAAGAGAAGAATACACAGACTATCGCGGTTACTCATCCTCTTATGAGGCATCCTTGGAACAGGCAAGATCCGCCATTGTTCGCTCGGACTGCTCGCGCTTGGTTCGAGGGAGAAGAGCTCCCTGTTGGTTTTCACAACGTTTAGCTATGTATGCTTAAGAGATCATTTCTGAAAGTACAATACATTCGAGTCACTATGACCTCTATAAGCCTTAGACTTTCAAAGCCCATAACGAGAACGCAAGTCACTACCTATGTTTAAAGTTATGTTTCAAGAGGGCACCAACAATTTGTTTCAAGTCAGTACCGATCGTTGCCGTTCGTCCACTCTACCACTTCATATTCATTTGAGATTGGTATACATTTAAACAGTCGCCAGACGAGATTGATAGCTAGTATTTTAGCAGTTAAGCGGTGCTATACTACTCGATATAAACAAACTTTGAACGAGTCTCAAACTCTGTTATAGCCTCGCCGTCCATGAACTTGTCAAGGTAGCAGTCTCCTAGTAGTATATAATGATTATTCTGGTCGGTTGATCTCAATACTAGTGGACAACTACCTCCTTCTACGACAAATATCTCATCTCTTGGCTTCATACCAGCTGGTCCAATCCCGAAATGACCATCACTGGTGACGAAGAAGCTCCGAAGGAGCGTGGCCGTCTCCAAAGAGAAATGAAGCCCGTCAGTGACTTTCGGCCAAGAGCCCTCGACAATAAGAGCTGGCCATTTTCTGTATTTCTTGTAATCGACGTGTGTAGCTCTTCGAGAGGGCTTCACTTTGCCACCTGCGAGGTCTACAAAAGTATCCATGATAACAGTGCGGAAGAAATCGTCTCTCACTATGCTGGCTTCTCTGCTACAACTCGCTGCAGCAAGGCCATACCAATCCTTGGGTAACTGTTCGCCCATATCTGCGTGTCTTTCCTCTCCAACGCTAGCCACGGTGCCACAGCTTATCGCCTTCACTTTCAGGATAGATTTCTGTGCGATGTCGAGAAACTCAGGCTTGTAGCGCTTGCTGGTTCTGCCACAGGCATTGTACAAAGAGTACCTGTTTAGTCGCCCTTGTTGCCATCGGGGTTCAGGTATGCGAAGCGTCCAGTCGGGAACCCATGATGGCAGAGTAAGGCGTTTGCTCTGTTCGCCGTCGACACCTCTGAGCACATACTTCAGCACCTCCAAAGAGCCAGCCTGCTCAATAAACTTCTCACATAGGCGGGTGTAGATTTTCTCTACAGGGTCTTCATACGAAACCTCAATGAATTTCTCGTCTGGTAAGTGGATCAAGCTGAGCAAACCATATATCTTATCTCTAGCATCCTTCGCATCCCGTACCCGGAACGTGTTAAGACACGTAAGCGGATCTCGTTTCTTGGGATACAGGTCTCGACTGTGCTCAATCACCGCCACGGCCTGGATAAACTCGTTGATCTGCCGCACGTGCTCATTCGCCGTGTCATTGTGGACGCTGCAGCACGGCGACGTCAGATGCTTCTCCAGGCTCTTGAACGCGTCAACGAAAATGCTCCACGACCAGGTATCCTCGCCGCAGATCACGACGAGGTTCTGTGGCAGGATTGATTCTTGCACGGTCCAGAGGCGCAAGAACCACGGCCGAGATGTGAGTTCGGCTGCCGCGGTGATGTGGCTCGCGCTGAAGTTGTAATCGTGCAGATGTCCCGCTCCAGCCCAGTCGCGAAGCACCATGATTGCGGTGTTTGTCTTGTTGTTTGACTCGCCCAGCCAGATGAAGCAGGATTCGCACCTCTTGTAAATCTCCTCCATGAGCTGAACTTGGGAGCCGCGTTCAGCTACATCCTTCTGGTTGATGCAGAGTGCATCAATCCAGATGATTCGAGGATGCCTCCCATTTCTCAGACGAAACAGAGCTGAGTGCAGATTGGAGTTGATTTTGAAGTCCTGGCCTGACAATGATATGCTAGGCTGGGTCTCGTCGCTTCCCCAGCAGTAGGAAAGGGCCTCGTAATGATGATGGTGGTAGAGGGAGACAACGTGCAGACTTGCATTAATAGGTATCGTATGATCTTTTGATGGATGTAGCGTTAGGAGTCGAGTTTCTCTTCTCAATGGATCAAGTCTTGAGTAGATGGGGAGGGAGGTTAAGGCTGAGGTCGAGTTCGCCATGATAAGCTTAGGATTTGTTTACCATCGATGTATCCTAAACCCACTAAAAAGGCGCTTTTGAGGCAGCAGGAGTGGTGTCTGATCAGTCCAGGGATGAAAAGCAGTCTTTCTTGTGCTTATAGACTTGAGAACATCAAGTGAAGACCTCTTTGCTTTTCTTTTTCAGAGCCTGAGACAGGCTGGTTTATGATTCTTAGTAATCGATCAATCACTTGCAATCAGGCCAATCATAAACTAGCCTAGCCTGAGATGTTGAGGCTGTGAAAGCGATGTGCATGCACTGCGCCTAGTTGCCAATCAAGGAAAGCCACGCAGCTAGGTCTCTTCCATCAATGCCCAGAATCCTTATCTATTGCCACGACCCCTCCAAAATAAAAGCCCCTCGTCTAGCCTTCCATTCTCTAATAAACACCAACGATAAATCAAGTTCGGAATGATGACATCTATTGTCTTTGCGGATGTCGTGATAGCGCATATTGCTGCTCGAGTTATAATATCTTTCACTGCTTTCTTGAATACTGTTTTCTTGATTATTCGAGGCACCCAATCTTTTGCTCTGAAGTCTACGGTGGTCGAGGTTCGTAAGCCCGCTGGCAAATATTCATCCCGAAACTCACATATCTTATAGGATGTTCTCACGTTTGTTCTTGGGATGTGGATTGGGCTTATCCTGCTAGACTATTGGAGTTCGGAAGGAGCATTGGAATCAGGCTATGAGCCAGCAAGGCTACTGCCAGAAGAGGAAGCACGAACCCGGGAGAATGTACCAGTTCTCGACAGCATGAGCTACCAGGATAGTTCACCAGAGCAAGACATTCTACCTGTTCAAATCGATTCACAAAATCCCGATAATCAGCTTGTGCTGGATGTCCCACCAAGCCAAGAAAACTTACCACTTCAGGGGGATTCAGACTATCACAGTGATCGAATCTGTCAAGTCGATTCGTCATCAGAGGATAACGAATCTTACGAAGATGATCCACTAATTCAATACACCTCATTTCAAGACATTATTGAATCCGAGCAAGACCGCAGAAAACTCCGCAATAGCATGGCACGACTAAAGCGTCGGATATCATACGTACCCTTCATTCGAGAACCTGGTCGTCCTGTGCGCAGATCCTATCTCTTATATTATACAACAGTATTGGCGTTTGATACTTTGTGTCTGTGGTTCTGGATACAGAATGCCATTTATTTCCCGTGGGACAAACATAGGGTGGAGATGGAGATGAGACGGGGGAGGAATATCAACCCTAACGGAACGATTGCTTTGGCCAACGACACTTTTCTTTTCGTTCGAGGTGAATCAATGAAGAATATGATAAGGTCAAATGAATGGAACCTTGAGGATCAAATACGCAATTGGTCGGCTTGGTGGTGGCCTTCTATGATGCTTGAAGTATTCAATCTGTAAGCTTTCTCCCGCATCTAAACGAAACCAGTGCTAATAACGGGTGAGCTTGATCTTTACTATGATATATACTGCAGAATGGTCACTTCTCGTATGGCCGCTTGCTCTTTGGTGGCGAGGATTCAGATCCAATGCTAGAAATCAACGACCAAGAGGGAGAAGAGTCATTATCGCCTCCCAAACAGAACTTACACCTCTAGATCAAGATGAAGAGTAATTCTCGGATGAGATAAGCCAGTTTGGGCGTGAGCAGTATTTAGATATAGCAGAGCTGCCAGAGCAAGAAGAGATGTCTGGTGTGCTGCACCTATCGGAAGACGAAGATGGAATAGAGCTAGTCAATTTGAATGGTTGACTTTATAGAATGAATTCTTCTGCAAACTAGGTGAGCAGACAGCATGTGAATCTGTAAGCAAGGATTGTGGCAAAACAACTGTTCTAGCACCCAGACACAATTACAATGCATCTTCAAATAATTTTAGAAATATCCAATTATTACTCCAAGAGTAGCGATTCCTCACAGGCTGAGAAGGACAAGATTCGACTTCTAAGTGCATGAATTAATAGGAAGCCTTGTCATTGAGAGGAAAAGAGGCATTGCGAGCGACGATGCCTACCTACGTGATTCTCGAGCTAGTCACGTGGAAGGCTCGGAAACTGTAATCTCATTGATAGTAATCTTGACATTGACACCTTACCGTATGAAGCTTGAATATAAATACCCTGCTTCTGTGCCTCTAGATGTATACGAGCTTTCTCCTTTCTGTTGTTTCGCGCCAATCCTCACCTCACTTTGCGGGTTCGTCAAGCCACCGCGCACGTGACATAACGCGGCTCTACTCACCCTCGCTTCACCTCAACTCCACCCATCCTCACTGGCCTCTATTGTGTAATCTCTACTGCCTCACCTCTACTCACCCATCTTACCTATCTTGCCCAGGTGTGCCCATTCCCGGTCGCGTGACTATCGAGAGCGTCAACTCCTGACGAGAAGGATTTAGGGGAGCTAGAACCGAAGTAGGTCGCGCCACGGTACTGATGCCTCAGGTATCATCTTCGAGTCTGAATCGGCTTTTTACGCCATTGAGTGAAGGGAAGGATTATGTTCCTGATGAGTAGCCTGCTGCCTGGTAACCGGGTTTGGACTCTCCTAGAAGGCGATACATGGAGGAGCACGATACATTAATTGTGTAGGAGGTCGCATTGTTTTCAGCGCGGGGACGGAGATATGAGGATAGTTGAGGTCCATTTTCAAGATCACATACTGTTGACAGGGCAACGGGAGAAATCAAAATATTTTTTTGACACGTCATCGCGTCTCCCAACTTCCAACATACAGTATACAACACAAAAGTCGAAATACAACACGGAACAGTCACAATGCCACCCAAAAAGCAAGCCAGGAAAGCACCTCGAGCTGCACTTGAATCCATCCCTCCAAACGCCAACCTCAAACGATCACTCACCAACTTCTCTGAAGATGCATTACCCAAGCCGAAACGAACCACTCGGGCCACGACATCCAAGCCCAAGACAACCGCAACCATCGAAACACCCCCCAATTGGGCATTCAACCTTCCCGGAACCTGGACTATTGACACAAAAAACTTACTCAAAGACCTCCCGTGGTTCAAGCGCGAATACGGAGACAACCCCCCTCCGTTTACAATGGAGATAAAATACGCCAATAACCCTTCACATAAGAAGATCGGACGACAACTTTGGGCGACCTTCAAGTGGGAGAAGTACACTGGGTGTATGAGATTTTGCCCCGGGCACAAATATTCTACCAGTCATGTACAATTTGAGGAAGGTTGCGTTCTGAAGCCTGGTGTTTGGGCTGGTGCATCGCCAAGGGGCATACAGGTTTGGAATTTCAGATGGAGAGCGGAATATGAGGGGGAAGGGATTGTTGAGGGATCGGATGAGCACGAGACGCAGATTGAGTTTAGTGAAGATGGGGATGGTAATTTGAGGGTTGCTGGGAGAATTGTTTTCGGAGGGTATAAAGCGAGGAAGTTTGAGGGTGTTAAAACAAGAGAATTGGAAGGCAAAGGGAATAAGAAGGAGGTTGCTGGTTGCTGGAAGTCGTTGACGGACCCGTATGCGGAATCGAAGCATATGTTGTGTTATCAGATCCCGACCGACAGCGATAGTGAAGACGATGGGAGTTCGGATGAGATTGAGATTGACTGGGAGCAGATACGGAAGGATAGAGAGGAGGCAGAGAGGAAGGAGAACGAGGAAGAGAAACAACCATGGCCTACTGAAATGACGGGCGAGTGGAAGATTATCCCACGACAGACATTCGCTATGAATAATGAGGACCCTGCCGCCCCACGCTGGATGAAGATTCATTATGAGGCTGAAGCAGGCCGTCGTCAATATTACGCGCAATTCCAGTTTGGACATGATTGGTCTGGGATCATGCGATTTTGTCCGATGCACAGCGACCTGATGAAGAAGGACATGATCGATGTTGAGGAATTTGAACAGGCTTGCATCTTGAAGGCCGGGGTAACGGCTGGCCCTCCTCCTAAGGGGGTCAACCAATGGCTTATAAAATGGCGAGGCATACTTGACGAACCGGGAGTTCCTAACTCTTTCAAGAGGGAAAGGGGTCCAACAGATGAGATGACAACAAGTATAACATTCAAAAGAGGCGAGGAGGGAAAACTGGTTCTCAGTGGTGTTTTAGTTGGAGGCTGTCTAGTTGTTCCATACACCGGAGTCAGAATCGGCGAAACATCTCCAAGGGGACGTAATGACCCCTCGATCGAAGAACTCTGGGACTCGAAGAAATAGATACCACCATCTCCACCACCAGTACCAAAACTCTGGCCCTGCATCTCGCCTCTACGAAACCCTACCATTGAAGCTTCTCCAGCCATGCCCCTCTAGCAATGGCAATCCACATGTCCAACCACGCGAAACAAAAGAAAAATTGGCATTGGCCGCTAGCTCTGGGCTACCGATCAATTCGGACCTAATCTTTCGGGGTGCATGCGGTTCTGTCCTCTGCCTGACAATATTCGCCCAGCCGACGCCTGTGCTATATGAGCAGCAGTCTGTGCTGAAGAAAGGCATTTGGCCTGGAGATGAGAATTCTGCGAAGGGAAAGAGTTTCCAGAAATGGTGACATCGCTGGAGAGCTCGCAATAGTGGGACTGGTGGTGAGCATGGCTGTAGTGACACGGTTGAGCATATATTTGAGTTGAGAGACAATGATAGGACGTTGAAGTTTTCGCGGCGTCTTTGGGGTAATTTCGATGATGTTGTGGCCTGCTGTTAATATTGAGGACGCGGTGCAGGCGAATGTTAGGGATGCGGGCGTTGAAAAGGGTTGGAAACCGTATTCAAGTCGTTAGCATTTTGGTTTTAGGGAACAGTGAAGAATAAAATCAAATTTTAGACCCTGACTTGGACACATTGATCTCACTAACTTTTGAAATCCCTTTCGCATTTCTTTCGCCGCCTTGCTTACCTACTTTACGCTCAATTACTACAGTTCGCCCAATCTTCGAAGATGTTGGCATATCTGTGATTGCAGATCGTTTCTACGTCGATTTATTCACGAAAATTATCGACCAATATATTCCTCGGAGTCTGACAACTAGATGTTCCTGGATTGCAGAAATTGAGGCTTTTAGCTCGCATGCACGGCCTCACCGGACCTGCTTGGCGTTTGGTGGTCGGGGCGACATTGGCCTGATAGATCGTGGTGCGGCTGGAGCCTGCAGCTGAAAGCCAGCCACCCTGTTACAGGTGGAGGTACTATTGAGCCAACTTAAAAAGCATGGTTCCCACAGCCCCCAGAAGCTCCAGTCCTTAATCTCATCTCCTGTATCCTCTCACATAATTTATCCCATCTTGTCGGGACTGAGGTCTTTGCCAAAATGCAGGCGCTATCCATTGATGCTTATCAATATGAGCATTCTCCAATCCAAGAAGGCGAATTTCGCCTCGCGCGACTCCAACCAGCTGCAGCCGAAACTGATCCCATCAGATGTCGCATTGTGTCAACTGCGAATTTTACTCAAGCTTACGAAGCGCTGTCATACGTCTGGAGAGATGCACGCCAAGGCCTAACATGGGCCAATATTGAAGTAAATGGAGATCAATACAAGATTCCTCAGAACCTTTACGATGCTCTTCAGTCTCTTCGGCTCAAAGACCACGAAAGGAGCCTCTGGGTGGACGCGATATGCATCAATCAGAATGACCTTCACGAGAGGGCCTATCAAGTTTCAATGATGAAGGAAATTTTTCAGAATGCATCTCGGGTCTGCGTTTGGCTAGGTACAGGGGACGAGAGCAGCAGGAAGGCCATGCAGTTCATCCAAAAGCTCGGTCGCGTTTCGGATTTAAACAGAATAATTCGGGATTCTAGCTTTAACGAAGACTGGATAGCCGTACTGCAACTTATCTGCCTCCCATGGTTTAGCAGGATCTGGGTTGTCCAGGAAATAGCTGTGGCTCGAAAGGCAAAGATCTGGTGCGGCTCCGAGTCTGTGGATTGGGATCAGTTGGAGTCATGTGTGTCCCTTCTTGTTCTCAGATCTCATATTTCTACCGAGTACAGCCGTATCGCGGACTTGGGTGCTGTCCGTCTCGTAGATGTTGTGAACCAGGTCTTTCGAAGAAACGAGCTCGGCGAGGTTCTGGGGCCATCTTTATCGTTGGAGGTGCTGGTCACGAAGCTGGCTCCATTTCAGTCCGCATCTCCTCATGATCGCATTTTTGCTCTTCTCGGACTGGCCAATGATACTGGTATGTGGCAAAAGACACAGGAGCCTTGGGAACCCGAATTCGAAGCTCCATCGATTGAACCCCGGGAAGTTGAAATTTTGGCAACCCCACGGGTAGGAAGGCGGACCTTAAGAAGGCGGGTCTTAAGCTCAAGTCAGAGCACAGAGATTATCTCAGATGGCAACAGTGTTACTGACATTGATTATTCTAAACCATTCTCACAGCTTTGTGACGAATTTGTCAGTTTTGCCATTTCCAAATCAGGATCACTTGATATCCTCTTTCAACCTTGGGCACCAGAGGATTCAGGATCAACTCTATCATCTTGGATTTGCACTGTAGATCGCCTACCATTTCGCTCGTATGTTGAGGATGGTCGTTCTGAGTCGGCTCGACTAAATGCGGATCCATTGGTAAGCCCATCAGGGCAACCTCGCACTTACAATGCTTCCGGCAAGTCCGAAATACTGAAAGCACAATTTAGTAATGTTGAAGAGGTTAATGGTAGCAGTCTACGGGTCATGGGGATGATTGTGGATTCTGTCAGTGCGATTACAGATGCAGCCTTAGGTGGAAACATGCCAATGGAGTGGCTCAGATTTGGCGGGACGTCAAATGGTTCAGTGTCGGAGGAATTTTGGCACACTCTTGTGGCAGGGCGCGGTCCTGACAACAAGAAATGCCCACCATACTACTCCAAAGCGGTGGAAACGACACTGCATGAAATTGGCGATTCCAGCGTCATTGATCTGAATCAGATTCAGTCTGCCGATCCAGGATCTATCAAAAGCGAGTTCTGGAGCCGAGCACAGTCCGTGATATGGAACAGATCATTGATCAGGACCGGAGATGGCAAGCTAGGACTCGTTCCTCCTGAAGCTGAGATAGGTGATTGTGAGTTAGAGAATACTTGCCTCGTCGGCTTCTAGTCAAACTAATGCCTCCTTAGCTATCTGCATTATTTTCGGTTGCAGTGTTCCTGTTGTACTTCGACAGTCTCCATTGGGCACGTATCAGCTAGTTGGTGAGAGCTACATACATGGTATGATGGAGGGCGAAGTTTTAGAATTGCCAGATCAGGACGGTCGAACCAGATGGCTCGATATTGAGTCGAAAAAAATTGGCCAACGGGCCCCTCAACCGCCTGAGCTCATGGAAAGCTCGAGACCTATCCCAATTACTACTTCCTTGCCTAAGGTACGGGGAGCATTGAATATACCTAGAATACCTCCCAAAGTGCCCACACAATTAGAAATTGTACCGAGACAATTCCGTCTTTATTGGACTTGCGTAAGTTCTCAACTTACTCGTGTTTATCAGTTACTGACATCCCCACAGTCTTGCGGCTTCCAGGGTGTTGATACCTTCATGGAATACCGGGCAGGTGCCATAGACGAATTAGCCAAGAGACTGGAAGATGCAGGTGTATCCATTTCTTTGGAGCCACTAGGACTCTCGGATCCCTTCGTTGACACAATCAAGATGTTATTTGTGACGTTGGTCATTTTCTTCACAAATTTGCTTGTTGATCTGGACAAGATTTTTCGAGGCCGTGCCAATGGTGACCAAGTGGACGAAACCTCAACGAAGATACAAGCGAAGCCAGCAGGGAATCCCTCATCTCCAGCATCGTCCCAGGATATATCATTGGGTACTTTGGCAATAAAGGGAGCCCAAATCTCACAATCCTCCTCGAAACAGCCAAGCGGACAAAGCTCTAGCAGTGATTCGCAATCACAAGCAGCCCCGGCCGTGGCCAGTGCATCAAGAACAGCGCGCAATCGCGTAACTGCTGATTACCTTCTCCTCTGCATTGATGATTCGGAGGATTTGACTACTCGAGACGACTTGGATTTAACCACTCGTCCGGTCGCCTCAGATCAACAGCTGTTCTCACTTTTTCGAACTCGGTATTTTTCCAGGAGAAATTGGATTCATAAGTACTTCAGTCTCAAAAGCCTACAATCAGTAACTTTTGTCAAAGTAAGTGCATGTAGTCTAGGATTAAATACATCTTGAGGTGTATATGCTGACCACTTTTAGTTTACCCTGCACGAAAATCAAGAGGTAGATGGCTTTCAACCCGACCAACTGCCATACTCGTCGGATCGTCACTATCGATTCTTACCAAGGCCACCAGGTACAGTCCCTCCATTTAGTAGCAAGTTCCTGAGACATCGATTCAAAGACCCTGGGTTTTGTCGCGACAGTACTATCTGCCTCGAACAAGTGCCAAAACGGATAGACAGGCGTCCAGATCGAGGCCAACCACCAGATATGTTTGTTGGCTGGGGTCTTTACCTCCAAGATGGCTTTAGCGGTCGTAGGATTGGGTTTGGGGGCTTGCTTGGCATCATAGTCAGCTTGGTCATTGCAATAGTTTGGTGGGCCAAGGGCGGAAGCATATCAGACATATTTGCTATTCTCGGCTGTGTTTTCGCAGTTGAGTTTGGTACACTTGCTTATGTTCAGTTCGTGTCTGGGTTGGTTCACTGAATTAGAATGCCAAAGAGAAAAAAATGCTCCCAGTACAAGTCTTAGTGAACGAGTGTTTTTTACTTCAATTAAACTAGAAGCGTTCTCTTTGGACCGCCCATTCACAGAACCGATTCTGCACTCGGTGACACATAATTAAAACGGGCGGCATCAGCATCTGGACTTGAGAACTCCACATAATCAAATTCCCTATGGTTTTGACCCTTAGTCAGAGCTAAGCAAATAAGATCAAATATTGAAGCTGGCGACGTACTTTTGAAATATGGGACGGGCAGATGCAAGCGAAAATTCCCAATTCCGACCACCAGACCCGTGACGTTCTCTGACAGACATTGAGATCACCTATCGTATGGAAATATACCTGAAGACCCGCAAGAACCCATAAAGCCCTGTTGCCGTGTCAAGACCACCAGCTTCGAGGGTTGATGCTCTGCTTATGAGGGATATCAGCTTAGTCATTTTTAACAAAGCCTAGCACAAGCCTGACATACCTTGTGTCGATGGTTTTGAGAGTTTACTTTCTCCAAACCTTCGATCCAGCTCCGTTCCTACTACGCTAACGCAAAGGAACTTTATCCCTGAACCCATTTCCGACCCCTAGCTAGCCTTCTTAGCTTAAAACAATGTCAATCAGCTCCCCCTCGTCTGCCGGCCATCTCTCGCCTTTCATCATGTTGTGAATATAGGCCGGACCCTTGGAGCGGTAGGAATCTCCTTCTTTCCGAAGGATCATAGGATAATCGACTCCTGCGATCAGAGCCACAAAATCACCTTCTCGGATGGCTTTCAAACCTTTACCCAGTAGCCCACCTGATGTGATGAAAAGCCGGGTTCTTCTGCAGGTATAGTAAACATAAACGTAGAAGTCCCAGGCAAGTTGGTTACGTCTGACTGTCGCTAGCATCGATAGGCCTTCCGCAGCCGCTCCTTCTGCTTCGGCACTCGTCTGAGCACTTTGATTTTGGAAGCGACTTCCGCTAACGATTGAGCTGGATCCTGATATTGATATTAAATGCTCCCGATTTGTTGGCGTTGGTAGTGCTGAGCCCAATGTGAGACACTTCACCCATTCTTCGAAGCCCTTAGCTGTCGCTCCATACCGCGTCTCCCAGCCAGTTCTTAAGGTACACAGTAAAAGTTCTTTGAACTCCACCTCCTCCATATCTCCAGCTTCACTTGCTGCCATACGGATCCAATCTTGGAACATTAGCATATTGTGGGCGTCTAGTCGATCGATAATACCCTCTTGGTCACTTCCAGGAGACCCAAAATCTTTATAGTCCTTTGTGCTAGCGATATATTTCGCAGTCTGATGCTGAATTTTTTCAACGAAACATCCTCGAACTATAAGTGACCGGTGGTCCTTCAGGAAGGTGTACTTGATGAGTACGTCTCTTCCGGAAGTAAAACGTGGCTCGGGATCCTGGATTGACAGCCACTCAAAGCCATGCCTGTCACGAGCGCTCCCTATCGAAAAGGTTAGTTTGCTGTCACAAAATAAGAAGAATCCCAAAAAAAATTCGACAACAAACGATATTAGTCGAGAAAGTCTTATCAAGCGCCAATCAAAGAGGTGACCTACAATCTGGCACCCATGATGGTAGATCCGTCCACGTGCCCTTTTCGGAGGTATATCTTAGAATATGAAGAGACTTGTCGTACACTATGACCAATTTTCCGATTTCGGTATATATTTGCTCAACAGACTTGGAATAGTCTGGCAGAGGGAGATTTGCATTCATTCTCTGCAATATTCCATACAATCCAAAGACAGCATCCCTTGGTTCGGTGGCTATTTGGGCCCGTCCTGCATGCAAAACTTCGAGCAAACTGCATCTGATCCCTGTAACATCGTCCCGGAAAGCTTGCCTGAGAGCTTCGAAAGTTTCGCAATACGTTGCAAAACCATGGCCTACCGAGCTATATTTCTTTTCACCTGAAAGCTCAATCTTGCGCCATCGTGCATCCTGAATAGCAGAAAATAATCCTTGGCAAGATTGGCGTTTACCACCAAATTGGAAATAGGAGTCACGGCTTAACGCGTATTCTTGAACTGTCCACTTTCGATGGAACCAAGGATTATCACAAATTGTGTCGAAGATATGATATTGGCTCAAGGAGCTGGATTCTATGTCTGTGGAGAATTTAGCTATCAAATCCCATTATAGCCACAGTCATTTTATACGTACTTGAAAGCTTCTTAAGCTTAAATCCGAGCAAGGAATCACGGACTGGTCGAAGCCATTTCTGTCTCAATATTCTGTCATATCCAATCAAAAATGACATGACGGAGTCCGAATTTTCCATCTCTTCTCCCAACCATATAATCGCTCTCGTAGCCTTCGAGTAGACATTTCCCATGAGGCGCACCTGGTGATTACGCTCGTTTGTAGAGTTTTGATTGATGCAAATGGCGTCGATCCATAACACCCGATGTTTCCTCCAGTGACGCAGTCGCCGCATGGCTGCAACGCAATTTGCAGTAACGAAGAGCTCTTCTCCATGACAGGAAATCGGATCATCAGCTGTTGGAGAACCCCAGACGTACGATAATGCTTCGTATCGAGGCTGTTGAGACAGGGTGACTTCTCTCAATTCGACCTGTATTTCGTCTTCGAAGAGACCAGGCAACAGGTGCAAGAGACGGATAGAGTCTGGATGCTCTAGTGGCCCATGCTGATATCTTCGACGTTGAGGAGCGACTGCTGCCATGATGTTTTGTGCGGTCGATATATGAGGGCATTTAGCTGTGGACGAGAGTTTGTTGTATGAAGGCTGGAGAATACACAGACACCTTTGAGAAGTTTAAGGTTGAAGAAGTTGCATGAGGCTGAGCAGTGCCACGTGAGTATGCCTCTGCCTGCATGGGACTCGTCCAATCACAGCCATGACAGCTAGTAGTAAAACAGAGCGAATAAAAACGGATTTCTGGGCAGTGATGAAACTATAGCCTAGGCAAGACAATAGCTTTTAAGCTCAAGAGTTAAAGCCAACCAGCTGGCTCCGTTGATCACGTGCGATATACGAGAAGGATCTTATCTAATCTTATCTCGTGTCCCCTATCTCACCCCACGATCTCAAAATAATTTTCCTTCTCCCACCTCCACGCCCCTCTCTTCCATCCACCATCCACCAAACCAACCCTCCCTCCCACACAACCAACCATGAAGCTCCTGACACTCAACTTCCTAACCTGCGCCGTCAAAGCCTGCAAATCCAGCTCTGCGAGCTTCCCCCTGCACCCCAAGGACTGCGAGCTCGTCTCCGACACCATCGCGCCGAACCCGCAGCTCGTGTACAACGTCTTGCCGCGGATAGACTGGAATGCGCTTGTTACTACTGCCTCTGAGGTTTGTCCCCCCATCATTTCTCCTTCTCCCCCTCCTTCCCCTTCCTACCCCCTCCCCCGGAAAGCTCGCAGGCTAATTGAACTGTTGTGGTCAAACAGCTAGGTTTTCCTACATTACCGGCAACAGCGCCCACGAAAGAAGAACTCGAGAACGACGAAAAGATGATGAAAGAATTGCATACTTTGTTACTGGAGACGAGTGTTAGTGAAGGGATACTGGTGTGTGGGAATTGTGGACATGAGTATAGGGTCAAGGAGGGGATTGCGAATTTCTTGCTGCCGAATCACCTTGTTTGAAGGGGGGTTACGGCTGAGAACGAACATCGATGCGGTGGGAAGGGAAGGTGGGAATTATGGGGGATATTGGAGGCGAGAGGGGCAGTGGGGGTAGGGAGGGAGAGGGACAGATGATATGATACCCGTTTGCGATGGATGCTGAAGTATATGGATGTGATGTGATGAGGGCATACAGAGGGGAACGGAGAAGTCGACAGCGACGAGCCTCTGCTAGAACCGAGGTGCAGGAAGATTCTTGGTTTGTTCGCTGAGGACTTGCCCAATTGCAGAGGATGGCGGTCCTTGAACGCGAAATCATCGCGGCACGACGCCATTGCAACTCCAATGTTTAGAAGTCACATCACAATGAAGAATAGGCATCGAAAAATTTCAGTTGTGTCATATCTCACTCGCGTTCTATTGATTCTGCCTGCTCCAAACGGCAGATCGTCGTTCATCCCCAAAGTATCCCTACATGCAAGCCAGCCGTAAGCCTAGCCCTCTCTATTCGTACAAGTTTGCGCGCTATCACTACGAATTCCGTTTCATTAGCCCTCTCTCTCCATCTCTGGCTCCCCGCATGCTGATGAAGCTGATTACCCCCCCACCGCGACTCATCCACCTAAATCTCATCAAAGTTTCATCAAACGCCTCAAAAGACTCGGTTGAAAGAGTACATTTTTGTGTCCCGCCCGAAAAGAGCACCCCCAAATCCCCACCCTCTGATGCATTGCGATGAAGAAGAAAAAAAGATGGCCGTTGACGGCCGACGAAACGTTAACTCCCGGCTGGAAAATGAAGCTTGCTTGCTTGACGTGATGCAAATGACAGACACAAGGAGAGGTGCGATTAGTTGAGGAATCCTTTACACGCGGCTGTGCCGCAGAGGCACGGAATGCGATCCGTGCTCCCGATCTCACGCTCGAATTTGTAGTCGTAGGTGAGTTCCTCATCTGTATATTGTTAGTGAGAGTCAAGGAGGGGAGACCTGGTGAACTCACTCTGAGCGATGTCTCGAAGGGCGTAGATGACGATTCGTTTGCTCTTTTCCACCGTGATGATCTTTGCTGTGCAGTTGGGCGTGCAGCTGTGATTGATGAATCTTGCAATACCACCCTTCTTCGTGGCATCAATGACCGTATTCTCGTCGATTCGGAAGAGGTAACTGCTTCCGATGCCGCTCTTGAGGTACCGGTTCTCTCGAACTTCTGCAACTTGCTGTCGGACCTTCTCACCCACGTACTCGATGATCATGTCATTCATGGGAATATTCTCCATGGCGTACAACCCCCAGTTGTGAATTGCCGATCGAGCAAACTTGACGGGCTTCTTCCGTTTCTTCAATTGATTGAACTGAAGAATGTCGGTATTACCACCAAGAGTCTTCTTCTGATCATTGAGATCAGCAACATAACGACGATTGTTGACACGACTGGCTCGGGAATTTCCTTTGGCAAGCAATTTCTCTGCAGCGATCTTGGCAGCCTCTGCAGCTTCCGTAACAAAGTCTTTTCCAGCTCTCTTTGCCTGAGCCTCACGCTCCTCTCTGGCTTTTTGGACTTTGATGCGATGAGGCAAGTACAAAGACTTCTCGGAGTTTAGTATCTTCTTGGTGCCTTCAGTACGGGCAGACCCAGAATCGTTGGGGACGTAGTATCCATCCACAGTCGTTTCTTCGGTAACGAGACCTCGGTGTCCGTTTCGATTGAGACCCTTGATCTCTTCCTGCTTCCAGGACCAACTGTTGGCCCAACCTGTTCGATTTGCCGCTGCGGCCTTGAAGAGTTCCACAGCGATTGGCGAGTCTTCTTCGTCCTTAAGAAGGTTTTGGAGACCATCTAGATCAAGAATGTTTGCAAAGTCGTCGTCGACAGTAGGCCGAGGTGATTCGCCGGACATACCCCATTCAACTGAAGTCTCGACAGGTGCGCTCTCGAAGATGACATCTTCCTCGTCTTCCTCGGGAGCTTCGCTAGGATCTCGAAGGAGTTCTTCCATATAGATCCCTTCCTGCTGCCGTTTGAGTGCCTCGCGCTCCTCGAAGATCTGCTTCTTGGACTTCTTCTTTTTCTTTGCCGCAGCAGCCTTCTTCTTGTTGGCGAGCGCTTCTTCTTCGGTCTCCATGTGTAGAACACCATCGATGTCACGCATTATGGTATCCCCATCGACAGTGCTGGCAGACAAGGGGAATTCTTCCTCAATTTTGTCCTGTGCCACACCGAACAATTCCTCGTCTGTCTTCTTTTGACGTTTCAGAGCAGCTTCAACCTGCAGGTCAAGTTTTCGTTTCTTGGTTGGCACGATTGGCTCCCCCACAACAAAATTGGCCTCGCTCATCGAATCATCATCTCGAGTATCCACAGACCCAACTTCATCCCGAATCCGGCGTCGAGGAACAATATCGGTATCATCATCTGACACTTCATCATCTGTACTCATTCGGCTGCGTGGTCTCGACTCAGGCTCCTCAGTGTCACGAACGCGAGACCGGGTCTCGGTATCATCGTCCGAATCCTCATCATCACTGTGGATGAAGCGATGGGCCAGAGGTCTGAAAATCGTCTTTCGAGTCTCAGGTCGTGATCTGCCAAACGGATCCTGGAAGCCAACATTGAGTTTCTTTCCGTTCTTGGCCTTTCGAATTCTTGGTAATGCAGAGATATTGAGACGACCTGGGCCCAGTGCCCGCCGATCAATGCTATCCACACGAGAATTAGGCGTTCCGACTACAGGACTGTCCTCACGGTCGTCATCCTCTTGAATAAGAGGCAGTTTCAAGTCTTTGGGATCCGCAATATTGAGCTTCCGCCGCTTAGCCACGTGATTCGCCGGGTCCAAGAAATTATGCAGGATAGGAGTTGCAATCTTCTCTCGGATATTTCTGACCAGCTGATCCTTCAACTCCTTCCGGATGACTTCAATTGCTTCTCTCGCAGGGTCGAAATTCTTCGCACGTTCCTTCTTCTCTTCTTCAAGGTCGTTCTCTTCTTCTTTCCTGCGGACTTCTTCGTCCTTCTTCTCCCGATCCTCAAAGTCTTTTCGAGTTGGACTATAGCTGCGTTTGAACGGGGCATCAGGAACCCGGTGGGTGGAATATCGCCGGACACCTTTCGTGCCATAGAAAAAGGGCTGCATGACCATTGTGTAGCTGAACATCAAGGTCCTGTCCAGGGCCTTGTAACACCGCTGAGCATCACTCCTCCCCCACTCCGTATCCGGAAACGTAATGTAGTATCCGAGCTTGTCCATCTTCACGTCTTCAATATTGAAATGGCGCGTACGCTTTGCCATGTGCGGAGGTGTAGATGTCATAACGGGAACCGACTCGTGGGGTACGAAAAGGTAGGGCTGGTGAAGCTGCATGGCGATCGGCTCGATAGCAAGTGCTCGTAGGGACTTCGGTTGTGTGGGAACAACAGCAGGTGCTACTGGCGGACGGAATATGGCTCTTGACGCTGCGGGGCCTTTGGGCGCTGTGGGAGGAGGACCAGAGGATTTGACAGCCTCTGCAGGCTTTGGCAACGCCGCGGGCTTGGCGATCTGCGGAATGGCGACAGGTTTCGAGGTCGCAAGAATAGCCTCCATCATCCGCCGACTCTTGTTTCCATCAGGATCGAACTCCACCTTCACATCGTGTGGGCCAATCCGCATACTGGAGCCCTTTCGCACGGCGGTCTTTGCGGCTTCGATGGCCGAAATGAATCGGCTCTTTGCCGTTTTCGAGTCTCTATAACGAAATGTCGCAAATCCCAAGCAACTGCCAGTTTCAGGGTGCAGTTTATTGCTGCTCTCTGCGATCTCGCCATAGCTGGCAAATATGGCAGAAACATTCACAAAGTTATGCAGCGGATCAAACCCGCTCACAACGACTTGTGTCGGAGGACCTGGCCCCAGTGAAGTCCTCGGATCGTATGGATATGGTCGGAGAAGATATGGCGCATGCCGCAGTCGAGATTTGGCATTGTGGTAATCGACATTGATGTAATCGAGTTTTCCGCCACGTTGGGCCAATCGTGGATCCGCCGGGGGAGCGTCATCTTCCTGCATAGCTATTAGCCAAACATTCACACAAGCAAGATGACGCCCCCCAGGGATTGTAGTATACATACCAAACCAAACTCCTTATATATAGGTTTCGCCTTTTTCTTCTCGTTCGAGGAAAGCTTGCGGTCGAGCAGCGGATCATATGTACAAATCATTCCTTTTACACCCTTGTTTGGATCTCGAGCGAAGACTCGTGGCTCTGAGGGAGGTTGGTCTGCGGAAGCAGGTTGCGCTTGGAGGACGTCATCGTGACCGATGGGTTTCTCGGCGGAGGACCACGTTGAATTGGTAGCCGGAGCTCCCGCCTTGTATTGGTTGGGACTTGTGACACGACTTGGAGAGGAGTCGGCATTCGTCAATGGTGTAAGACTGCTCACGTTCCGAGATGTTCCAGATGTCGATATATTTGGTTGTTGGCCTGGCGCGCTGAAGACCGACGACACCGCACTTGTATGTGAACTCGCCGATCCAACGCCATTGAGAAGATCCCCTTGTAGGGACTCGTTATCCTCTGCCTGGGGAGCTGATGCATCTGTTGCTGGAGGCATGCTGTCTCCGCCCCCACGCGAGGAGCCGCCATCGTCAACACGAAAAGTTGATGCCACAGCCTTCGTGTCAGCAACCGGTCGTATGCTCGGCGAGTCGATGCTGAATGACTTCGACTTCTCTCGTTCCTTCGCCTTGTCCTTGGCGGCTCGAGGAGCAGAGGGGAAGAACTGCGCGAAGCTCGCCCCGGGCGCGCGAGACATCGTGACACAGGAATCGATCTACCTCGCCCTGGGCCTGCCAACCATCATCTCTGAGCCAATATCTATTGTGCGACTGCATCCATCCAGTGATGGCGATGGCCGGTACGCGCGACGATGAGGGTGGAGGTCCACGCGCCTCCTGGCCGAGGGACAGATGTCTTGCGCTCTGCTGGGAACGAAGACGAGGAGGCCGAGTTCGTCGCAGAAGGTGAGCTATTGATGGCAGTGAAGGTTTTGGCTCGATGCAGCCGTGGTGAAGAGGGCAGAGGTCGTGGTCGAGGGCGGAGGTTGTCGTGGAATGGGAATGCTTGTAGTCAAGTTCGATCTCTCGTCAAAAGCCTTTAGCCAAGGTGGCTACCGAAATGCGGTTAGCGAGTTTTCATTGGTGGTCAACACTCGACACAGATGGCAGATTATTATTCACCAGTCGAAGATATTTTATTGACTCACTCTACTACTATGCTGTATTCAACTGTTGGATACAATGCTTCTGTTCACATATCGTCTCGAAGCTGCGCTGGCTGTCTTTGTCCTGGCTTTGTTGATCAGGTACGCTGGGAAATGCCAGGATTATGTCTTGCGTCACTTTCAAGCGAGGATCTGGAACGCGCAGGTATCACGAAAGTTTTGCACTGTTGATATCCAGGTGGTTGACGCGACGGAGGCATGAACAGAGGCCGGAAAAGCATGGAGATGGTCTATCTGTCTCTCTTGCTTACTTTGATGCTGTTTTGAGCCCCTTTCAGATCGGAAGCAGTGGCGATTTCTTGGAAAGTCTTCAAGCTAATTGACCCCTGAAACCCCTTTCAACTTGAGCACGTGTCCGTCTTCTCTCTCGCATTTTGTAACGTTGAGATTTTTATCGCTTTTAAAAGATCTTTCCAACGCTAGTCACAGATTCTTGCAGTTGGCTATCCCAGTAACAGTAACTTCCAAGGTTGAATTTGTACTTGCTAATAGTCACGTGAGCCATTCCATTAACGAGATGAACGTCTGGTTAATAAGAAGACTGGGAAGTTATATGCTTAAAGCACTCTCTCTGAAATTCTATTCTTGTACATCCCATGCGGAGAAGAAATAAAAGCCAAACTAAAATAGCCATGATCGCCCATTCCACTTCAACGGTGGGAGGGTTATCACGTGATGTAAGCCTCTTCCTCACCTTCCATTCAATCCAAGCTCGTCAATGTCGACACACCAACATCAATCAACGCGCATGTCCAGCCTCAGCACTAATTTTTGCGACAAAGCACTATCCTATTCCTCACATCACCGCGGCTTTCAGCATGTGGCTGCTTAGTACCTCGTTTACCAAGGATCGGGGTGAAAGGCCCTGGTCCGGAATGAAGCTGGAGGAGTTCTTTGGGTCCCAGATTCCTCCCTATGCTATCCTCTCTCACACTTGGGGTACGGAAGAGATTACATTTCAAGACATTGCCTCGTCGTCCCTCTCTCCTTCCCACAAGGCCGGGTTTGCCAAGCTCGAAGGTTGCTGCACCAGAGCGGCGCAGGATGGTTACGACTATGTGTGGATTGATACTTGCTGGTATGTCAAGGATATTATGTTTCTATTATAGAACATATACTAACCCGGATCGTAATTGCCAGCATAGACAAGACCAGCAGCGCAGAACTCTCCGAGGCTATCAATTCAATGTACAAGTGGTATGCGGAAGCAGACATCTGCTACGCATATCTTTCGGACGTAAGGTCAGCATTTGTAGACTCTTGCCAGTCAGATACTTTGGAGGCCTCTAGACCGACAAAGGATTTCCAAACCACGAAATGGTTCACTCGCGGATGGACACTGCAAGAGCTCATAGCTCCCCGATCAGTCGAGTTTTATGCAGAAGACTGGACCGATCTTGGCACCAAGTCCAGCCGCCGGGATGAGATATCCCTCATCACCGGTATCGATGTTCGTGTTCTCGATGGAGAGAATCCAGCTATTTGCAATGTTGCTGAGAGGTTATCATGGGCTGCATCTAGGCAAACGACCAGGATTGAAGATGCTGCCTATTGCCTTCTCGGAATATTCCAAGTCCACATGCCCCTTCTCTACGGCGAAAGCGATCGTGCACTCATTCGACTTCAAGAGGAAATCCTGAAAACGACCGAGGACTATACTCTTCTCGCGCGAAGTTCAGGAATTCTTCTGGTACCCCATACGTACGGATTCTCTGGTGCTCTGGCACGTCAACTGGCCGAATTCAAGAATACACAACATAGTCTCTGGGCGTACTCAAACCTAGTGAACGTGTCACACAAGACCTCACTCGGCCTGAAAAATGTGGTTGCAGATGTAACCCCAACGCTTACCGCCCGAGGCCTGCACATCTGCCTTCCCGTACTCAAAGTTTCGAGTGATGAATATTACGCATATCTTTACTGCAGGCTGCTCAAGACAGACGAGCTGGTCTGCCTACCTCTCATGCAAGCACATACTAGCGAAAATCGATTTGCGCGAAGACTAGGCTACAATGACGGTGACCTCAAACGCTTCCCATCGACAAAACTCACAGCGTTTCGCTTGCTTACCATTTACATCGAACAAGCACCTCCGGTAGGCCCCCGTCGGACTCTTCCACGCAATCGAGACTTCTCGATCGCTACTCTCGATGCCACCGCAACCACGGGCTTGAATTCCGCAGTCTCGCGGGCATGCACGGTGTCCACCAGTTGGGGCAGCAGCACTAACGTCCTGCCTTGGCGAACGACCATACAAGCACAGTCAAATAAGGCTAACTTCGGACTCAGCGCGTTATTTGTTTTGGGATCTGGAGATAGCTTCATGGTGGCATTTGGGATCAAGTCAAGCAAGCTCTGGTGCTGTGTTCTCCTCGGAGACGAGCCGCCATTTGACCCTGTCAGTCGCGAGCACTCGCACGAGTGGGATTCCTGGTGGAAGTATCAGCGTTTTGTGCCCAGAGTGCTCGTCGATCGCGCCTCGAAGAACCTAAGGATGAATGATAGAGTGGTCAATATTTCGATTAGGAAAGTGGCGTCGGGGTTGGCTGTCAGTGTTTGTATCAATGAGCCGAATTATATCGGGGAACCTGTCTTGATAACTGAAAAGAATGCTTAGAGCAACACCCTGAGCTGAACTTGGTATGATGATACTTCTCTGTGTCACTTTTGATAGACTGATTCTTCTCATCTATGTATGAAGCTCTACTGATTCTGGATCTTGTTCCATTTTGTCACCCGTCAACTCGGCCGGCATCTTCATTTTCGTCGAGGGCTCTTCTCGTGATAGAATTGAGATGGAGAATCTGACTTCAAATCTAACTTCGACTGTTCTCTTGACAAGAGGCTCGGGAGCTTCGGACATTCAGGTTGAGTTGGCGCGGCTTGGTGCTAACAAAGCCTGATATATTCTCAAGTCCGTTTGTTATTCTAGCATTTCCTTACATCCACGCAGACTGGATTGTATACCGGTTCGAAGTGGGTCGAGCAAGGAACTGTTGTTCTCAGAAGCCGGATTCCCACCGTCGCCTCGCCTCGGCTCGCTTTCTTGTCAGCATTTGAATCTCCACATATATCCCCCACCTTTGCTGGCTTCATCTCCACGAAATGTTAGAGAGATACGAGGCTCAGTGGGGATCAAGTTGCTAAAGTCACATGCTGCTGGGATCGGACTCTCAGAGAAAGGGTTCTCCTAGTCGAGGAGTTGAGAATGAGGCGATAGCCTATCAAATGAAGACGATCCTAGTCCCTCCCCATAGTCGGATCTATGGTGGAGCGTCGGCAAGAGAAATGAGCTTTATGCAGGGATTTATGCCTCTTGTCGGCTCACAGCGAAATCCGCGGAGGTGGGGTATTCCACTTACGATACGATCAAAACTGTTTGTTCTTTATTCTTCGGCGTCTTCCTAACAATCATTTCCTACTTCACAGTTTTGCAACATTGTTGCCATTCTCATATAAATAAACAATTCTCAATTATCCTATTCAATATGACGATCTCGAATGGAACAAACGGTTCAAAAGCTGGGAAACCCTTTCCTCCTGGTGTTCATGTCCCGAGTTTGACCTGGTTCAGCGATAGTCCCAATCAAGAGATTGACTGGGACGTGCAAAAGAAGCATCTTAGCTTCTTGATAGAGTCTGGTTTACATGGAAGTATGTTCTACTCTGTATATAGTGCTCATTGATGCCCTTCTGACCATTGGTCACACAGTTGTCCTGGCTGGCACAAACGGAGAAGCAGTCACACTCAGCGCCTCAGAAAAGTCTCAACTCGTGAAGACCACACGAGAACTTGCTATCCAACTCGGGCGACCGGAACTGACCGTCATTCTTGGATGCGGAGGAGGTTCAACACGTCAAGTTATCGAGGAAACCCGACTGGCAAAAGATGCCGGGGCTGACTTCGCTCTCGTTCTGGTCCCGAGTTATTTCCACTTTGCCATGAACGAAGATGCCATCGTAGCATTTTTCGAAGAGGTTCGCATTTCTCTCCACCTCACTATCATATCCAAATCCGTTGCTGACTTGGTGTCCAGTTGGCAGACGCAAGCCCCCTCCCGGTGCTAATCTACAACTTCCCCGGTGTCTCCGCCGGTCTCGACGTCAACTCCGAAATGCTTGAGAAGCTAGGGCATCACCTAAATATTGTCGGCGTGAAGTTAACATGCGGTGGTATCGCGAAAGTAGCGCGTGTACGCTCTCAATTCGAGCCGGAACAGTTCTGTGCGCTGGCTGGGCAGAGCGATTGGTTATTACCTGCCATCTCAGTGGGCGGAACTGGCACTATCACTGGCCTAGCGAATATATACCCCAGAGTAACCAACCAAATTACATTCCATCCCTTCCCTTCCCTTCCCACCCCTCTCCTCTATTCTTCTTGAAATTGGTCTCTAACCAGCTGATTAGGCATGTCTCGAGCTCTACGACCTCGCAACTTCCGGCAGAGTGAAAGAAGCAGAGACGGCACAGATAGAACTCGCAGCCGTCGAATGGGGGTTTGCAAAAGGTGGAATCAATGGCACGAAATGGGTTGTGGCGAAGTATTTGGGATATCCGGAGGCGAGCTGCCATACCAGGAGGCCGTATCCAAGGTTTAGTGATGCGAAGAAGCAGGCGTGGATTGTGGAAACAATGCGGGGGCTGGAGGTGAAGGAGAAGAGTTTGGGAAAGAAGTGAGGTGATCAGACTCCTAAGAAAATTAAACTGCTTGGGATATGATATTGAGGATAATTATTTGAACTATCTACTTGTGAAGGGCTGATGAGCAAGTTCATGAAGGAATTGGATGACTTCGAGCTCTGCAGGGATATCCGTGCCTCCAAAAAGGGGCTTGCTTTGCTATATATAGCCTAGTGGCTTACAGAGCCCCACTCTCCCACTTTCCTCCTGATTTTCTCCCCACCTTCAAACTTCCCCTTAGACTACCCCTCACGTGTCATCCTCATACTGCAGGCCTGCATCGGAATGCTACAGCTATGTCCTCAAGTGCATACTCACCCCCTGTCGCCACCCCTCCTCGAGCTCGTGCTCCAAGGTCAAAGGCAGGATGCTTGACCTGTCGCCGCCGCAAAGTCCGGTGCAACGAACAAAAACCCCGCTGCTCTCATTGTGAGAGGCTGAATCTGCAGTGTAGTTGGAGGACTTCTACGAATATACAGCAACAAACGAGGCTGAGTTCTGAGAGTACGGTTTCTCATCAAGAGGTGGAGACCAATCTTACCACCCATGATCCCACATCTGTGAATGATCACACCAACTCAATACTACCGAATTTGAGGCAGAATATCGTTGATGGATCATTCAATGATACATTTGATTATGCGAGCTTTATGTGGGAGAGTGAGTTGCAAGGTGGGAGTGTGCAACCCACTCGGTGGCGGGACCTTGGTTTCAACGACATGGAGTTCTTCGGGCAGGGAGAGGGAGACGGACTTATGGGCTCGACTTTTTCACCATCAAATAGCTTGAGCATGAACTTTCAACAGGCTCAGCCCATTTTGGATCCTCCCGCTTTCACCGCAAGTGAAGAAGCAGCAGCCGAACGCGGACCTGCCTCGGATGATCCCTCTGAAGAGCGGATGTTAAAAGACTACTTCGTCCGAAGTGTGGTGCCGCCTATAATAGCCCAAGTGGAAACACAGTTGAGATGGTCCTCCATGAGACAGGTTTTGATCTCCATGTCGGCCTCCTCAGACATGGTTCATTATGCAATATTGGCATTCACAGAACTTCTCCTAGGTCGGAAATCTAACAATCAACCTCCAAAATACCAAAGATATTACGACAACACCAAAATAGAGCTCTCTAGACATAAGAACGAGATCTTATACGCGAAGGAAAGGTCCTCATCAACAGCACTTGAGCACATGCTCGCAACTCTGTTCTTCCTCAGTTACATTGACCTGCTCGAAGGCCGAATAGTCGACGCACATTCCAACCTGAAAGAAGCCTACGAAGCCTTCCAAGAAGCAGATAAATCCCAACTCCGCCTAGTCAGCAAGCATCTAATCTCCTGGCTACGACTCCTCGACGCTCGCGCCGTATCTGCAGGAGGAGAAGGGCTCTTCCTCTCCGACCTCGACGACAGCCTCACCAATTCCTCCCCCGCCAGCACCCATATAACCGACAGCGCTACCGAAACGAGCTCCGCCAGCGTGGAAGACGTGCTCTTTGACGCTCTGTACCAACCAGGCTTTCTCTTCTTCCAACGCATCCAATCCTTCATGGGCCGCATCTCGAAGATCGATCCGTGGCACCGCTCCCGCGGCACCGTGGAGGACGAAACCGAGGTAATGAACATCGCGGCCAAGATCTCAAAGGATCTTGAGCTGCTGTGGGATATGCGCCCTCCGCTGATGGATTATGCGCTGAATGGGAAACTGACTTCGGCGCATTTGTCTGCGAGTTTGGTGTTCACGATCACGAGGACATTTCGGACGTACTTTGCAAACTTCAATGCGTCGAAGATTCATCTGCATCGCGTGGCGTATAAACAACTACCGTTGTCTGCGAGTACGCAGCAGGCGGTTGCGAATATTCGGAGGACGGCGAGGTTGATGGTTGATGCTGGGTTGGAGGTGAGTCAGGATCAGATGGAGCAGAGAATGTTGCCGGTTAATATGCTGTGGCCGCTTTTGATGTGGGGGTGTGAAGAGGAGGATGGGGAAATGAGAGACTGGATTACGGTGCAGATTAGGGGTATGGAGGGCGGGGCTACGAATGCGAGGATTACGGCGCAGGTTCTGGGGGAGGTGCAGAGGAGGCAGGATGTGGGGAAGGCTAGGGTTGATGTTAGGACTGTTATGCATGACATTTTCAACTCGTGCTTTGCTATAGTTTGATTATACAAACACAGGAAGAGAACTCCTAAGGGACTTGGTCCATGGGAAAAGTTGGAAAAAATGCTGTTGCTACTGTCTTGACTTTTGAGGGTCTTCCAGCATGTCCGTGACTTTGGGGTGTAGTGCCACATTTTCGACCACCCACCGTCAAGTCATCGATAAACAACGACAACACGCCAATTTTTTCTAACTTTCTACATACAATATATTGAAACATTATATATCTGTTTTTAGGCACCGGGGAAAGTGGTGAGAAATCTCCACCTGTGTTCCATGAATTTGCATCTTTGACGCCATGTAAGACCTGTATCTCCGCGTAGTGCGAATTGACAAGTCCCTATATCCGTACTCCCAGGGATATAGCAAATCAAAACGGCAACGGACGAATTTTGTCCCGCGCTATACTTACCCCAAACTCTTGTACTATAAACCGACGTTCGTAATAGGGGCATACTCTTAGCCGCCGAAGCGAAAACGAACCTCGCCGCACAATCCAATGTCAAAAACTATATATCGTGAGCGATTATGAGATATTAATGGTTAAAGAAGTGTAAGATGCACGGCGCAAAGTCAGAATGAACGAGAGAGGTAATTTGGGGATAGAGTTAGCAAGGTATTCGGTTCGATTTCGTCAGACTATAAAAGGGCTTCCTCCCTGGACAATTTATTGGCAGATGTATTATACTTCTCGAACTACAATTATGCAGTCCTTTGCAACAACTCTGGTACTTTATATTTCTGTGATTGCAGCCTTGCTGCAGAATGTTATTGCTGCAGTCTCCTCCCAAGCGCCATCAAACGCAACCGCCGAGCAACTTGAAAACCAGAAACGCTCTTTCTCGATCGGCTATGTGAGTTTCTGCACTTAAATAAATCCACTGATGCGAAGCTCCAATTCCAAGGCCGCTGCTGACTGATGAAGGTCGTGTTCCCAGGATGGGAACCGCTCGATGTGTTCGGCCCCTTGGAAATTCTATTCGAGGTAAACGAATATCCCTCCTCCTCACTAACGAGCTTGAATTCAGCATGCTAAAAACGTTCACAGATGTCCTTCTACTACAAAATGACTCTAGCCGTCATCGCAAAGGAAGTCGGTCCAGTGGCAACTGTTCCCCCACCTCACAACATCGGCGGGCCCAGCGGGCCTCACATGGACGTCGGGTTCCTGCTCGGTCCCACGATCACAGCCACGCACACATTTGAGAACGCGCCAGCACTAGACATCCTAATCGTGCCCGGAGGAGAAGGAGTTGTTGCTCTTGAAGAAGCAAACGACACTTCAGCTGAAGACTTCGTGGCCTCGAGAGTCGGCGAGCTGGATTACCTGCTCAGTGTTTGCACGGGCGCTGCCATCTTAGCGAAGTCGGGGGTCCTGAATGGAAAGAGAGCTACTACGAATAAAGGGGCCTGGGCGCAGGTAACGAGCTTTGGAACGAATATTTCTTGGGTTCCCTCGGCGAGATGGGTTGTCGATGGGAATGTGTGGACGAGTTCTGGTGTTGCTGCTGGTGAGTAATGAGATTGCGATGCTCGCCTTTGGTGCCAATACGGAAAGAAGAGAAGATTTTAAACTAACATCTCATAGGCCTCGATATGACCTACGCATTCATGAAATATTTGTACGGAACTGAAGATCTTGATCCTGTAATGAATAGTATCGAGTATGCACCGCATACAAACCCCCATTGGGATCCCTTCTCCGTTGTCCATAACGTGAGAATTTTACCCCTAATACTTTAGTGACAAATTCTAAAGGTACATAGGTCCCTGGCGCGGATAAGAATATGTCTTTGATAGACTGCGTGGGTCCTGTTGGATACAGTTGATTCTTTTGATCAAAACTGTATCATAAAGCTCGGGAAAGTAGATTTGGAGACGACTAGAAGGAGACCTCTAAAACCTGCAATACAAGGACTGTTTAGGAAGTGACATAGTCATAGTAAAAAGATTGCTGTATTGAGAGAGGAACGGATGACCACCCATCTATTGCTAGTCTCTCTAGTCTACACGTTTGTCTACAATACTATTGTTGTCGTTTTCACAAGTGTTGGTCACAAAAACGGAAAGTTGCCATTGATTTGAATATACCCCTGGCATTTCAGACATCCACAGCTCGGTAGCGTTTGTGAAAAGATGTCACCTGATACGATTCAGACCAGTTCTATTTCATTTTAAACTCGAGTCAGACCTTGTAGTAGACATGCAACAAGATAACCCCGGCCTCAAAAGGCGACGCGAGCCGACGACTTCAATCGCCGACACTTGGCGAGCCGACGCGATGCCGATCCACTTTCCGTCCCCATTCAAACATTCTCCATGCTGCCGACGACCAAAATCCTCCAATTCAAGGCAATGAGCTGACGTTGTCAAGGATTTCTCCGCTTCTGACATGGCTGCTACTGCAACTCGGGTTCCCAGAGACCTGGTGACCCCGTATCCCATCGATGGGAGCCCCATAACCCCATTCCCCACGACGTCGGCTCCTTTCATCTGAGCGCCACAACGGGGACCCCTGGAGAGGATTTGGGGAGCCTTATATCAGAGCTTAGCTGCTCTTTCTCTGAACTTGCTGTTACTTCCAACACCAACGAACAACACAACTCCTGTCATATCTCAGCCAAAATTTCTGGAACATCAACAATACCGTCAAGATGGTTAGCACATTCATCATCGCTGTTGCGATGTTTGCTGCCATTGGTTCATTTCTCTTTGTATGTGAAGTTGCCCCCGAATTTGATGCCAGCCTCTAACCGAAGATCACAGGGGTTTGATACAGGAATCGCGACTACAACGATTGCTCACCAGAGCTGGATTGAGTATATGGGCCACCCTTCTACGGCTTCAACAGGTGCAGTGAGTTAACCCTACAGTCTTCTAGATTGTCGGCTGATCGAGACAGGTCGTTGCTGTTTACATCGCTGGTGAAGCTTGTGGCGCAATTACCCAGGTCGCGTTTGGAGACAGACTCGGACGGAGTCGATTTATGCAGATTATGTGTGTTATTGTGACAATTGGCACAATCATACAGACTGCTTCAGTCAACTTTGGCATGTTTCTTGGAGGTCGTGTGATTGCTGGGTATGCTATTGGGTGAGTTCTCGATGGGATGGTGTTTCTTCCAAAACTAACGCAGTATCAGAGGTCTCGTAGGAACCGTCCCTGTATATCTCAGCGAGATCTCAGACCCGGCTCATCGTGGCCTCATTGGCGGTATCTCGGGCTGTGGTATCAGTTTCGGTACAATGATGAGCAATTGGGTCGGATATGCCTGTGGTTTCGCACCATACGGAGCAACACAATGGCGACTTCCTCTCGGGCTACAAATCCCATTCGGTGCCATCCTGTTCATGGGGCTTATTACTTTCATGCCCGACTCTCCTCGTCAACTGGTACGAGCCGGCAAAATTGAGAGCGCGAGAACGGAGTTCGCGAGGATTCGAAGAGACCTCAAGGGCCAGGAGCTGGAGCAAGAATTTACTTTCATGCAAGCGCAGATTGAGTTTGAGATGCAAGGGGAGATCACATCTTATGTGGAGATCTTCAAGAACTTTAAGCAGCGCATGCTTGTGTAAGTTTTTCGATCTAAACTTGGGACTACGTTCTTACAGTCGTTCCTCTCTAGGTCAATTGCTGTCCAGACTATGACCTCTCTTACCGGAACAAATGTTATTTCGTACTACCAAAGTAAGAATGCTCAAATCTTCAGCCCAACTTTCGACGACTAATTTTTGCAGCGATTCTCTACAAATCTCTAGGAATCGAGTCAAAGACCATCCTCTGTTTGGCGGGTGTGTATGGTACAGTTGGGTTCATTACCAACTGCTTCACCACAAGATTTCTCACAGACCAATGGGGACGTCGCAAGTATGTTGAATCTCCTTCTTTCTTACAAATCGTAGCTAATTATCGTTGTAGAATGATCCTCGCTGGTTTGTCCGGAATTATCGTTGTTGAGATCTACTCAGCCATCATGCAGTGGAAATTTCAGAACACTAAAAATACTGTCGGCAAAGGCTTTGCAATTCTAGGAATCTATTTGTTCTCGGTCATCTACTGTGAGTCGCGGGATTTCGATATGGATACTTCAGGAGTATGAAACTGACAGCATGTAGATGGAATGATCAACAGTACAACCTGGATCTACGGCTCTGAGATTTTGCCCAATCAACTCAGAAGTAAAGTCATGGGGCTGGCAGCTCTAGGACACTTTGTCGTTAATGTTGGCAGTAAGTTCTTTTTCTTCTTTGCATTATCAAAGTCCCCTTCACTAACTCTTCACAGTTACTGAAGCAGGCCCAACCGCGTTCGCAAAAATCAAGCAGAACTATTACTACGTTTTTGTGTCTTGCTGCTCCTTCTTCTTGGTTATGGCATACTTCTTCTTCCCGTAAGTTTTCCTCCTTTCATCCAAACACTGTGGCTAACATTAGGATATAGTGAGACAAAACAGAAGACTCTCGAAGAGATTGCAGCCGCATTTGGTGATAAGGTCATGTTGCATGCCGATGACGCGGTGGTTGAAGACGAGATGTTCAAAGCCGACGACGAAAAGAGTAACAAGAGTCAGTCGCAACAAGTAGAGAGAGCCGAGAACGCAGTTTAGAAAGAGATATCAGGAATGTAGCAATTCACAATGTCAATTTCCAAATTCAATTTTACTTGCACCCTCGATTGATTGTTTCGAGGCTCTTAGATTCTTAGGTCTTATTGCTTCCTTATTTGTTATATATTTTGCAAGGCAAATATTAATTAAGATTTTGATTTCTCCAGGTGAGTATTAATAGCAAGTACAGTTTTTCATCCCCGAAAATCCAAAATCTCTACTCAAAAGGGATCATTCGACACATAATGCTCATGCGGCGCAAAACGCAACACCGCCGCCCCAACATCAAACACAATCACCACATTCTTCTGGAAAGTATCGCCCAAAATATAGACATCCGATCCCGGATCGCTCCCACCATCAGCAACGCCCGAAATGCATTGATCATTGCCATTCGCATCTGTCCCAGCAAGCAATATCAGATCCAGCGGATTGGTATCGAATTTCGTGCCTGCGATCACGATGTCCAGCGCTGGTTTCGAGGCGTTGCAGGCTACGATGTAGACCCCCTCATCAGCATTGTACACAGCGGGCGGGTCGAATGCAGCGTTGAAGGCATCGGCTGCGCTAGTTGGGAAGTAGTTCAGCGTCGTGCCGGAATCGACGATGTATTGGATACCAGGGCCCCCTGAACCTGGCAAGGGCTTGCCGTGCAGCAACACGGAGTCGATGTTGATAGTGTAGAAATCGTAAGTCACGGGATATCCTGTGATGGTGGTAATCAGGATCGGGGTGCTGGTGAAGTTTTCCGTGAAGGTGACTGGAGGCAGGCCGCCGAAGGAGAGGTAGCCAGATGGTCCGGAAACATCACGGAGAATGGCTAAGCTGAAGAGATCAGAGCTTTTGCCGTCGGTGACTATGGTGTCGAAGATTGGGCTGTATACGATTTGCTCGCCTGCTGCAGAGTTGTCTGCGTGGGGATTTGTTCCAGCATATGCGCTCGTGCTGGAAAAATTAGCCAAGAGGAATTTTAGTAGAATGCTGATTATGTGAAACTCACAGAGCGGGGTACGCGAGTCCAATAAGGCCAGAAGTTGTTCCGTCTCCTTCCCACGCAGCAAGATTAACAAGAGCGACAGTTTGCTTTACTGTAATGCCTGCCAAGGTGACTTCCTCAGTTCCAATGATGCCGGTCAAGAACTCTCCATCACCATAAGTGATATTGAAGTTCTCATCGGGAATCTGGGTGAAAGTGTCGGTGACGTTGTAGGTAGGACCAAAGTCGCAAAAGGCTTCCGTCTCGGGAGCACTGTTGGAGACGTTGATACACGAAAATCCTGTCTCAACTATCCATGTATCGCTAGAACCCGTGTCAACAATTGACTCGAAAGTCTCAGTTCCGAATGTGATCTGAGTGGCAAATTCTTCACCAATGAAGAGAGACAGAAGAGTGGTCGTGTGGTCACTGGGTGGGATTTTGGCCAGACCAAGCAGGTACGCGGCACTGCGGGCGTTGTATCCTTTGGGTGATTGTTTTCGGGTCAAAGTGAGCGTATTAGAGGAGGCCGTCAGAGGGCCTGCTTCACGAGAGGCGGTCGCGGCGGAAACGGAGATGCTCTTTGGACTTTTTGCTTCGGAGGGGGATATTCCGAGCAGGCCAGTGGCTAGAAGGAAGATTGCTGAAGTCAACATCTTGATTGTCTCCTGAAAACGTAATTGAATCAATTGGTCAAGGAAATGGTACTTCAAAGCCAGAGACACCGAATCCAACAAGAATTGAAAGCAAGGGAAAGTCCTCCTTTTGTTCTTCTCCGGCACCCAGCCACAGTGCAGCCAACCAAGAGCAACGACAAATTCGAAGACATCATCAAGCTTTTCCTTGGCAATGCTAGGCGATAAGAATCTCACACATCCTGGTACTATGCACATGTGTGGTGGAGATATGGTTGCGACTTTCCTAATCGGGGCTTTTAGCTCCGCAATCTTAATCCCCTGGCCCTATCACGAGCAACAACATCGCACTTTCTCTACTGAGACTGGGCCTAGCCGAGATATGCATCTCAACGGTGCAGACCTTCCTATTTCCCCGCCGTATTGGATTCGAGGATTCTAATCATGACGCCTTACGGGTGCGGTTCCTGCATTATGAGTACCGTTCCTACATACTAAGAGTGAAGCGAGCCGCCGACTTGCCCGTTTAATACCCAGCCGAGATATGCAGCTCAACGGTCCAGACCTTCCTATTATACGACGGGAATGTTTACACTTTCTAACCTAGTATCTCACGTGAACAGCGCTGCCTTTGCTCAGGCCCGTGTGACGGTTCTGGAGCGGTCCGTCAAGTCACGTGCATTCGCCTCTGGCATCGCCTCTCACGGGCAATGGATCATTTCTCTCTCACGTGACAGTTAAGGCCGCATATAAGTCAGCTCTCTCTCTCTCTCTCTCTCGCCTTCTCTTCTCTACCTCTTTTCTTTAGCTTTAGATTCTAAATGATTAAGACTATTATATTACCTCTATGCCTCTTATAATTATATAAGTGTAAAAGGACTCTTAGAGGTAGATTAAATATAGAAGTCCTAATTATTTAGAATCTAAAACTAAGAGAGGAAGGGAGGAAGAGAGTATAAGCTTGAAACTACACCTCTAGGGTCTGTCGCGGCTAGACAAGCATAACTACAGATTCGGGAGCAGGAGACTACTACTGTATGGGTCGAGAAGCACAGCCGACAGAGCCGAATGACTGTACTTGCAAGATCCTCCACAATTTTTCTTGAGAATCATCACCAAGAAAGCAAACTTCGCATCCTGCTCGTGCTAGGCCTCGCTAGAATTAGCTCTCACTATCGACTAGGTAGGTATGCGCGGGGAATCACCTAGTTCGCTAAGGTCTCGCTGCATCCGGACAGCGGGTGTACCCCCGTGGCCTACAGTAGCAGGAAACCCCGCGCTACCCCGCTGTGTACAGCCCACACACCGTAACTTCGACACCGGTAACGAGCAAGCTTCGAATCGACCGCCCATTCTAGGCTCATCTTCAACCTGAACCCATCGTTACCTCCCAAGACACGACATGTCGGCAAATCCGTCCTTCGAGTCAGTACTGACTGTGAAGGTGAGCTTTGTCCTCACGTGATTTGTGACAGAAGACTCATGATCCATCTAGCTCACGCTGGGCACGCCTTGGAGAATTGGCACGTATGGATTAATATTACGTAGTCTCCGAACTAATCATGTGAACAGGCCAGGCAGGGAGTGGGGAGTTCATCACCGGCGTTGTAAATATACCTGCATTCCACAGATAGATGAAGGTCTTACTGACTCTTACGGTACAGCCATTCACAGGCGGTAATTTGAAGAGTGTTGAAGGTGGTCTTCTCTCAGGACTGGTTGACGCAGAATGCATCCATGGTCTTGATATGAGCCGATTGCCCGCATCCCAGGACTTCACACGGCTGTCTGTCGAATCAATCTGGCGGTAAGAAGTCATTGCCCCATTCTACTTTGTGAGATGTAGCTGCTGAACTTGATATTGCTTGTAGGAACAAAGATGATGCGGTAAGAACGTCAAAATCATATCAAAAGGACCTGTGATCTAACCGAAGAACTTAGATGATACATCTTTCATATAATGCGCTGTTGCGTATGACAGATGAGATAAAGAATATCTTTATGGCTCATAAAGACGCCAAGTCAACATCGTTTGGCGACGTGTGTAAGTAGATTTCTATTCTGTGGAATACGTTTTGAGCATGTTAAGAAAGCTGATCGTATATGTAGACGCACATTTCAAGTTCCAGGTTCGGGTCCAATCCCCTGTTTCAGTTATGTCACATCTAAATTCTATAGACTGGGACCCCCAAGCTCAAAGCTCTCGAGGAGAATCTCTTCGTCGGTTCTGGCCGTTTCGTTCTCGAAGAGGGGAAGGATTTAGCTGTGGAGTATAATATCGGAAGAATAATCGGATGAGTTGTCGCTGATTAGGTTTATTGATGTATCTAAATCCGAAAGGAGTCCAGTCGAATTGCACACTGTAGGCAGAACAAAAAGCCCACAGGATATCCGTGACCTTTTCTCCAGTGCTTAAAATGTAGGGTAATCAACACCAGGAAAACCGGGTAAAAAGCTTTTCTATCTGAGCTAAGTTTATTTCAAGCATGCAGTGAGATCGTTTGACTTTTAAGACCTTGAGACAACTCAATTCAATATGCGTGGCCAATGACGCCTCCAAATAATCATAGCAGCATAGTTGTTTGAGGGTCTATGAGATTTTTTAGATACAGGTAAACAACGAGGCGAAATCTTCCAGCAAAACTATCTTATCCACCCCTACCACTGTAACAGGTTCAAACAACGTCTTATTTTAACACTGCATCAGCATTATCTCCAAAAATTCTTGGAAATAGTTGGCGTGCATTTTCGTGATAAATTTGTCTCCTTGTCTCCTCAGTCAGCTCGTACTCGTCCAGCTCCTTCGCAAACATCTCGCCCGCGATCGCGGGTGCATAAGGGAAGTCACTCCCAAACAGGATATGGTCATGAGGGAAGTGTCGGAGGAGGGTGTCCAGGACGTTGCTGGAGCTACTCAGAGCAAGATCGAAGTAGAAGCCCCTCGCGTCCTCGAGGATCGATTCTGCAGATTTGGCGCCCCGACTCATCATTGCAATGCCATTTGCGCCACGCGCGAGCAGGATAGGGAGAGTTCCACCAGCGTGGGATAGGATGACTTTACAGTCCGGGAAGTCGCGCTTCGTATTATTGCAGATCATATCGAATGCGGTACGTGCTGTCTCATGGGGATAGTCGATGATGGGTTGTGGAAGATAAGCATTTACCAGCCCGGTATCGCGTGGACTGGTTGGGTGGATGAAAACTACCGCTTTGCGGCGGTTCAGCTCCTCCCATATGGGACGGAAGAGCTTGTGACCGAGGTAGTGGTTCTCTTCTCCATATCGTGTGAATAGGGTGACACCATCAGCTTTGAGCACGTCTAAGGCGTAAGTCATCTCCTCGAGAGCAGCCTTTGTATCGAGGAGCGAAGGGAGCGCTGCAAAAAAGCCGAATCTCGCATTTCCGTCTCGGAGCTTGGCAGCATACTCATTCACACTTCGTGCGAGCTCTGCCTGTTCCTGGGGAGGCGCAATCGGGACCCCTGGAGATGTCAAAGACAGAATGGTAGTGCTGGAATTCGTCTTTCCCATCAACTCCAAGCTCGCATCTGCAGACCATTTTGGTGTAGGAAAACCTGAAGGGTCGCCCTCAGCGACCTCGAGTGCTTGATCAAGAAAATCTCAGCAATGCTACATAGCTTTGATAGCAAGAGGCGCCGTACCTTTCACATAGATATCAGGGACGAAGTGATGGTGGACATCTACTTTTTTGATAGATTTGGCCTCCATTGTGTACAACAGACGATGTCTACCCAATTGGTAAGAATGCCAATTTTTTCTCATAGATGGAATAGTTACTCAACTGGATACTATCCTACAGAAATCAGTTTCGTTTCGTTTCCTGTCTTGCGCACGAGACTCGTTACGGCAGTCTAAACACAGGAACTTAAAGATGATTATGTTTTAGTCGATGTTGTGAAAATTTCCAGCCTCAGACCTTATGCGGTTTGTAAGAGCATTGCTTTTTCACACTCGGCAGCTGCCCCGAAACCGCTACTCGGGGAATGTGCCGCTCCGCGATCCCCGGCTACTTTGACGGCGACAACGCAGCATCTGACAGAAATGAAGCCTGGCTTCTGAGGCCGTAGACCACGAATATAAAACTCATTTCCTTCATTTTGTTCTGTTTCGGTGGCTAAATTCGAATCTTGGTCATTTTGGGCTTTTGAGTGGTTTGGGCGTTGGCCGGTGAACCGTTCCGCCACAGAGACCACATTCACCCCCATTCTACAGATTCCGGCTCTGCAACCGTTCAACTGCCAGAAGTCAAAATCATAGTGATCGATCACATGGGAACATCTATCACTTACGTACCGATCGCTATATGAATGCAGCTGAGCGCATCATCGCGAATGGTGGTTTTGCTACGAGGGCGACGAATTTTTCATAGAGTAACTTAGTACACACCCTTGCAGCTCCCTCCCCGATAAGCGTCTTAGCTACTCCAAAGACTACATCGAAAAATATGGCGACTTTAAAACCTCGTCATACTTGATTACCCTTTCAATCGTCTCATGAGCTCGTATTCGTTCTAGTGGGGTCGGGAGTCCCAAAGGCGTCTCTTCTACATCGTTTTGTGTACTCCGACTAGCCAACCACCTCGGCTGCGTCGAGAAAAGAGTGGTACGATTCTCAACCACTGTTTTAAGCAGGGGTCTGATTAGTGGCAGACAGGCTATATTTGTTGGTGTTAGTATTGTTTCTGATGCAAATGGTAAGAAGCTGACACACTACATATGATGCCTGTATTGATCTCAACTGCGTCGTATATCTAGAGATGAATATCAGTGGCCGAAGTAAGAGCTAGTATAACGGTGGGGGCTTGTGAAGCAAGACAGAATCAGTTCTGCTTACTGGGATAATGGCTGAAACATATGTGTTGTCTGTTTCACCTGTCCAAAGTACCATACTTGAGACACGGAGTGCGGAGGTGGAAATAGAAATTGAGCCCAGAAAATAGGTTGCGAAGAGCTTGACTAGAAATTAAAGCGAGTGAGCAGATGTATAAAGATACTACAAAGGGTGCTAACTCTTTTTGCGTCGTTCCAAACGAAGTTTGGTCAGTACCGGCAGAGGCAGAACAAAGATAATACAGTCCACTGCAATATTGATGCTAGAAGTAATCAAGTTCATTAACATCATATTCCAGCATCCCTACTAGCGTGAGCAGTGAATGGGGTTTTTTTTGATGCAACAAAACCCTACCTTTGGAAAAGTGTTGGGATTAAAGATGGCGGAGATAGGGATGCATTGAAGTATGGCAGCCTAAGGAAGGATCTTAGCATAGTGCTTGAGCTTGATCATTGAGCTTACCAAAGTAGCAAAGACGCAAAAAACCACTGTGAAAGACCAAACAGAAATAATAACGCTGCGTTGAGTGCGAGTGGCTGCAATGTGGTAGTATTGCGCTAAGATGCTTGATTTCACAACTCTAAATTGCCTTGTAAGGACATAAATTTCAGGTAGGTGTGGCAGTCGACCTACCCCACAGAGGCTTGATACAAAACATTTTCTGCATAGCCGAACTAGTCATGTCAAACCTTAGCAAAGCTATAAAATGCTTGGTTCAATAACTTGCCTTCATACTCTTCTGGAGCATGCCGGGATGCAACAGTGAATATTCGACGTGTCTGCCCATTCCTGTTTGGATCTGCCCATGAATCATAGCTGACATGGCGCACGTGATAATCTATAAATGTGAGCCTACATCAATCACTTAGAGAATTGGACGATATCTTGATACCAATGCTATGATTATTAGATAATCTGAGGATTGAAAATTTTTGATATGTCGCAGGCGACAATACAGGCTTGGTTGTGCAATACTGATTAGTTCAAATGGCATCGGGAGAAGTGATCAGGAAAGACAAACCGAAGACCGCCAACAAGAAGAGATGCACCAAGCAGAGGACAGAAAATTCCATATAGCCATGGCCCCTTGTTTTGTGCAAGGTAATGTTCATTGACCTGGTTCTCCATCCTATGGAGACTTGCTGAAGCAGTACTGATCCCTAACCAAGCGCTAAGGCGACTAGGCAACAAGAATTGACAGGGAGAAACCGGAGCTCTTGGTCGTATCTTCAATGACGAGTCTTTGAGAGAAGAGTGTGCGTAGCAATAAATGTTGATTGTTGAGAGTCAATAAACAAGATAAAGCCGGTTCCTAGCAGAGTCAGATGCAGGTACACCAGTGTATTTCACATAATTATATCTTGGCAATAGAAAAGTTAGTGCATCGAGGATATTTGCCAGGAGAAGTGCGGGGAAAAATGGGGCGGGTCGGCCCAGTATTGTAGAGACGGGACATTGGACCATCCATTACGTGGAATCACTTCACGAAGGGCTGAGCCAGCAAGGGTGATTCTGGGGTACAGATAGCGCATGGATCCAATCTTGGGGAGACGCGATGCGATGCATGGGAGTTCATCACATCAGATGAGGCAAGGGGCTTCTACGGCCAATAAGCCTTACCATCTTCCCTTTCCCCAAATGCTTGGTAGCTGTCGTCTGGATGGCTCTAGCGTAAAGCAAAGTTCTTGGGATTATGCGAACGGCTTTTGCCGAACGAAGGTGGCGGTGGGCGAATGGCTTGGAGATCAGACTTATACGATTGGAGTAGCCAATAAGAAGCATGCCGCTGGATTTATCGGCTGGCTACTAGGTGACCGAAATATTGCGCCGAAGGTACTGAACAGAGCTGAGAAGTTTGGTTGGCAAGTTTTCACTCAGAACCAATCATCTCCCCATGTTATACATCAATGTTGGCATGAAATCAAAATATTGGAGGTCCAAGCTAAAGTCTAAGTCAGACTGTGGCGTTTGCCTCGGGCAAACTTTTGGCTGAAATTTCGGGTGAAATATTATTCGACAAACTCACTGAGGATTGAAACTTCATTAACCCTAACAGGTAAGGCATAAATCCTGCCATGGATTCCCCTGCATCTTGTAGCTTGCGGACCTTGCCGTTGTCGCCAAACCCCTGGCCTTCGACCACTTCCCGATTTTCTCACCCCACAACGCGCCCCGGATTTGTCGTTACTGCGCGGGGCGGGCGGGGTTGAGTGCCCTTAGATCAAAACACGTCCGATCTAATCACCCAATTGGTCAATGGAAGTCTACTTGCTCTCACCAGGCTGTTCCTTTTCTAATACTCTCTAGTATATGAGCCAACGGTCTTGGGCACGCTGCTGATTCTCAAGTGGACTTGAGTCTGAAATCCAGCAAATATAAAACCCCCATCACAGCTCTCTGCTCCTGCATCCTGTGTTTGGCAGCCCTCGCCGACTCATGGACATCATTCTCGTCTAGCTCTTTGTTCCTGCCCGCTACTTCACTTGCCCTCACATTCACTCCTGCAACTGCGAGAAGCCAAGCATCAGTCATGTCTTTCTCCGCAGGACGCAAGAAGTCCGCTGCCGAGCCGACCTTGGAAACCTCTGGAGCCTATTATGTTGAAGACGTTGCAGCACAGGTTATTCGCGAAGTCAACGACAATGTCGAATTCCAGGACATCGTTCGTGCTGCACAGCAACAGTCCAAAGAGGAACAAAACATGACCTTGATGGAAGGCTTGCGTACCTATCCTAAGGCCATGGCCTGGTCCATCGCCCTGTCTACCTGTATCATCATGGAGGGCTACGATACCATAATTCTCGGGAATTTCTACGGCATGCCGGCTTTCAATAAGAAGTACGGTACACTCGATCCCGCCACCGGCGAGTACTCTCTCACAGCTCCTTGGCAGGACGGCCTCAGCGACGGTGCGGGTGTGGGGGAGATCCTGGGACTGTTTATCAGTGGATGGCTTGCCGACAAATTCGGATACAAACGAGTTCTTGGAGGCGCTCTGATTATGATTACATGCTTCATCTTCATCAATTTCTTCGCAGTCAACTTGGCCATGCTCGAGGTTGGAGAGATTCTCTGCGGCATTCCCTGGGGTGTGTTTCAGACTATCACCACTACCTATGCCGCCGAAGTTTGTCCCGTCAACCTACGCGCCTATCTCACAACATATGTCAACCTCTGCTGGGTCATCGGTCAGCTGCTCGCTAGCGGCGTTCTCCGCGGCACGCTAAGTCTGAATAGCCAGTGGAGTTATAAGATTCCGTTCGCTGTAAGTGTGCTTCTATTCAAGAACTTTTCTGGGATTTTGAAATGGAATTATATTCTTTAGCAAGACCTTATCACTAACGACTCCGTATTCTAGATCCAATGGGTTTGGCCGGTTCCGATCTTTATAGCCGTGTGCCTTGCTCCGGAGTCCCCGTGGTGGTTGATTCGCAAGGGACGCGTCGAGGACGCGGAGCGCGCAGTCGAGCGCCTTGGCAGGAAGGGCGACAACTTCAGCGCTAAGAATACTGTTGCATTCATGGTCCACACGAACGAGGTCGAGAAAAAAGTCCAGGCTGGTACCTCCTACCTTGACTGCTTCAAGGGCAAGATCAATCTTCGACGAACTGAAATAGCATGTATTACCTGGGTCTGCCAACAGGTGTGCGGATCATCTTTCATGGGTAATTCTACGTACTTCTATGAACAAGCTGGTCTCGCTACGTCGAACTCCTTCGATATGACTATCGGTCAATTCGCCCTCGGAGCTGTTGGAACAGTGGCCTCTTGGTTCTTGATGGCCAAAGTGGGACGCCGTACAATCTATGTATCGGGCCTATTTGCTTTGACTATAATCCTCCTCATTATCGGCTTCCTTGGAGTTCCGCATCAGACATCCGGCTTATCATGGGCCGCCGGTTCTCTACTCCTGATTTATACCTTTGTCTACGATTTTACTGTCGGTCCAGTCTGCTACTCTCTCGTCGCCGAGCTCCCATCGTCCCGATTAAGACAAAAGACCATTGTGCTGGCGCGAAATTTGTACAACATCGTTGGGACTGCGTATACTGGTGTCATTGGCCTCTATATGCTAAACCCGACAGCTTGGAACTGGGGCCCCAAGGCGGCATTTTTCTGGGCTGGAAACTGTGCCTTGTGCTGCATTTGGGCCTACTTCCGTCTCCCAGAACCAAAGGGCAGGACTTACGCCGAATTAGATCTTCTCTTCGACAAAGAAGTGTCGGCGCGCAAATTTGCGTCAACTTATGTTGACCCATACGAAATTCATTCCGCTGACTCTGAGGTCGAGCGTCTGGATTCAACGCAGAAGATCGGGTGAGGTTCTGGTTAGGGTGTTTGGTTAGGTTCTCCAAATTCCACGGGTCCTAGCAAGGCGGGTTATTTCAGTTGTGAGGAAGCTGTGAACGTCGAAGGCAAAGTCTATCAGCTGGATATCACGTTCTTTTACCCTTTGTTTACCACGGCTCAGGTTTCGGCACTCCTCCACTGCTCAATTTTTTGTGTTTTACGTGTATATAGCCTCACTCTCTTTTTCTTCTCTCCTAGCTCTTCAATTGATCAGTTCTGATGAGTCAACGATATACTACTCGAACCGCTCCCTATGTAATCTGGCTAGATGATGGAAAATCTGGCCAATTCGCGTTGTCTCAATCTTCCCCCACTCCACCCGCCAGCGTAACCACCTACACACTGCTCTCTGGTCTTGGCTCTCTGCCCCATCCTCCGCCATCTACTCAAATATTGCCTCATCACTATCTTCTCCTCTAATTAACATCGCTACAACCCCCTCAATTAATGTCCCTTCATATTGACGCCGCCCCCCGGGAACCTCTTCCCATAACCCCCTCTCTGCCTTTGCTTGCCATTTCTCGCATATGGCCTGCGGCACTCCACACCACATAGAATATGAAAACTCCTCAAACAATCGGTGCTTCTTGATCTCCTCGTGGATCCGTACGCTGGCCTCCTGTATATAACCTGCTTCATCCTGTATACACTCCCCAATCCGGTGCTCTTGCTCCGCCAACCCTCGCCAATTGCACAACGGGCATACCCCAACCCACCGCTATAACTGCTGTCGGAAATCGCAAACCTCCACCCCTTCCCGCTGCTCCTGCATCTGCAACTATCGGTACCCCCACTGCCGCTGCCACTCCTGCTGCTCAAACCGTGGCCGGGATGGCTCCTCGCCCAACACCACTCCACTGTCATCAAACCCGTCTTAATTTCTCTTATTTGTAAAATTTTTAATTTATAAGTTTATTAATACTTTCAGAAGACTCCATAGGTATTTCGAGATCCTCAGGGTGCTCTCAATAAAAATCCTTGGAGTGCTCAGAGGACTCCAAGGGATGTACATACAGAATCATAAAACATCGCCTCAACCCCCTCCTGTTCAAAATTCTCGTCATCGATTTCCTCAATCACATTTATGTCATTAGAGCTCTCACTCTCCGACAGACTCCCTCTGATCTTCACGTGAAGGCACTCATCCGCCTTCTCAGTCAACAACCTCAAATATTTCGAACTGCCACCTGATACCGTCCTGAGAATTCTTAGCAACTCTATCAAATAATCCTTCGGCCCGATCTCTAGGCCCGAACTTTGCATGGAGCTCGGGTGCAGCAGAAGAATATCTGCCAAGCTGCAGCCGATATCAAATACTTTCTCGAGAATGCCAATCCCATTGGCCTCAAATGCTCTCTGAGGGAGTAATCGAGATGTAAGAACGACATCCCGAGCGATAGTGACGGGATAGTTGAAAGACATGCTCTCATTTGCTGAAGAGCTAGAGAGAAGTCCTTTGCTGACACAGAGCTGCCAGACTATGGTTTTCAGCCATTGCCTACTAACCAGAAGATCCGCTTGCTGGATTTCAGTTCTGTCGAACACATCTGGAAGAGCAAGTTCTAGGATCTCTTGGAGGTGAACTAGAGACTCAGGTGATAGGGTCGTCGAGCTTGCCGGGGATAGATTCCATAAAGATAAAAACGTGTCGTCGATATTTTGGAACAAAGACACCAGATCGAGGAAACCAGACAAGATCGTTGCTTCCGGGTTTGGATGTAAGGTTGGGAGATCGATAGTCCGTTGCAAGGTCAGTGGTCGATGACGCTGGAGTGCATATGCTCTTTCCGTAATGAATAGTAGCCAAAACGTCCTCTTGCAGTACGTCACATATTGTGGGTCCGTCATGGCGGAGTATGTATCTTCTTCGTGAAAATGCTGAAGTTGAAGCAAGGTCATTGCTTCTCTTATATAGAACCAAGCCGAATTGTCCTTCCCGACTGAGAATAAAGCAGCAAATAGGAAGAAGGAAGTCTGAACAGCGGCCAGTGTGGGCGTTTCGATATGATTACAGTATTGTCTCGCTCGACATGTTTCACTGATGAAAAACTCGGAGGACGGTAACTGGTCTGCGTTCAGACGGCCTTCTGAGGCTCCTGGCGGGCCTAAGATTTCGGGTTGGAGGATAATGGCTGCGCATAGAGCGGTAATGAGGCCGTATTGCTCTGGATGAGAGTGAAGATTGGGCAAGGAAGCGTAGACTTGTTCGCGGTCGAGGATTGGCATGATTGGGTATTTGTGTGCGAAGAAGCCATAGACGCAGCGTCCGATAATCTCAGATGAGCAAAGAGGAGATGGTTTGAAGCCACGCGCTTGATCGAGGGAACTGCCGACGGGCCATTGACGCTGCGCAGTATTTTGAGGGGCAATTGGCGGCGATACACCGCGTGCTGTGATCCCATTGACGTTGGCAGGAAGTTCTTTCAGTCTTCCATATGCTCTAGGGAGCGTCCTCACCCGTGGTCCCTTCGGTCCTGTCTTCTTGGGTACTATAATATATGAACATCGCAATTCGGCACCCACACAGTTCGCGCACGGTTCCTCCCCGTCACATCGGATCTTCCTCGTGTGACAGCAATCGCATGCTTGCTTCACCTTCGGCGGTTTCCTGCGGAGTCCCAGCGGTTGGGACGGCATTTCGTTCCATTTGCGAGTGACGATGTATATCCGTATCCTGAAGTTGCTGGCATTGACGGTGCCAAGGTATAATGATGGATGTTGGCAGGTCGGACTGGGGTTTCCCCAGACCGCTAGTGGATTTTTAGTGCCATCCCCCAGTGCCAAACGGGTTTTAGACACGCGACAAACATCAGCACTTTGACTGCAAAAACAGCCATTTCATCATCGATACCTTTTCTGCATGAGTCTCTCTTACTTTCTAGGGGAGCCCTTTTGTGTTGTCTTTTTTGCGAGTGCCGGCCCAATCACGGAAGATGGAAGCAATAGAATATTCAACATGCGAGTTCCAGAGAGCAGATTGGATAGCTTTTGCTGCGCCAGTCGATTGTCTGAAGTAGCGCACACCCCGATCGCATTCTTGACGTCTATTTTAACGCAGAAAGTTATATTTTTGAGAGCTGGGTTGATTGAAAAGGCAGAAAGACGCTGGTCATAAACTTCAGAAACGAGTATCCTCGACTATTGTTCTATCCTGCTTGAAGATAGTCAATCTCAACAACCCATTTCTTTCCTGGGCTAGACCACCACCTCAGGGCTCGGAGTAGGCGGCACGAGCGTAAAGCGGGCAAGTCAGTCGGCCATCTTGGCTCTCACCTGATCTTGCTGACTTTTGGGCGGGCGCTGTGGCTGAATTTTCGACGGCAGCAAACGACCAATTGGGTGAATTTTCCAGGGTCGGCCACCCCCCAGCATCGGACCTCCTGCCGCCCCCCTCCACTTTGTGGGGACGGAAGTGATTACTCCACAACGCAAGTCACTTGACCTTCGTGTTTTGGATATCTGGGGCAGCCAGGTTTTTGGGAGAATTATTATTGGTAGAGTATTCGTCCGAACCGGCGCATCCACATCGAGCTGGGCGATTGGAGCCATCCGGATACTACGTGGGTTTCGAAGTGGACCGACCCATTTTGAACGTACCTCTCTGTATGCACTTTATTCACATTCTACCTTCCCATTTATTCTTTCGGACAGACGAGACACTCGCAACTCCTTCATCAACAGTAATACAAATTTTCCTACGAATCCACAAATTATTTTCAAAGTTCGGGTGGTAGATTATCTGAGAGTTTTATAAACATCCACCGCCTCGCATGCCTTGCTAAGTCCAACACCTACCATGTTATTTGACCGCTTCCGCCCGACATCCCATTTTATAGCTCCTCACTCGTGGTCGAATGACCCATGCGGTGCAGTCTATGTTCCTGAGACCAAGGAATATCTCCTCTGCTACCAATGGAATCCTGGAACCACGGAAGGAGGAAATAGTGCTTGGGGGCTGGCACGAAGTAAGGATCTGGTCACCTGGGAAGACTGCTCTCCTGCGATTCGAAATGGCGCCACCACGTCTTATGATTCACTTGGAGTCTTCTCCGGATCTATAGTCTCAAGAGAGGTTGAAGGGAAGAGAATCTTGTTTCTGTTTTATACAAGCATTTCTGCTTTGCCGATCCACTGGTCAAGAGATTACATTGAGGGGTGTGAGTCTCAGTCTGTTGCCTTTTCGGCTGATTTCGGAAGATCATGGCACCGATATGAAAACAATCCCCTGCTACAAGTGCCTCCAAAGCAGGCACTGACAACCGGATGGCGGGATCCCTTTATCTCACGGTGGGAAGCACTTTCAAAATTACTAGGAGTGGATCCATCCACTGACTATATGATGGTCTCATCCGGCGAGAGAGGGCGTGGACCGCAGCTTCATCTCTACAAGTCAAGCAATCTTCTTGACTGGAAGCGAGTTTCTACTATCTTAGATGTCAAAGAGGGTGCTAAGGTGTCAGCAACGAGTGATTTGAGATTTGGAAAGAACTTTGAATGTGGTAGCTTCCTCACCCTTGGTCAGAAACAATATCTTATTGTAGGAGTTGAGGAAGATGCTCACAGCACCAGACATAGCGGGCGCTTTAACATGTGGCTGTGCGGTGACCTCGAATTGGAGAATGGCCTACCTAAATTCAAGATCTCCAGTCATGGATTATTGGATTACGGAATTCTCTACGCTGCTCACATTTTTCGAGATGCAGAAAACCGACTTCTCCAGTTTGGCTGGGCTGATGAGACTGCGCAAGAGCATGTTGTAAGAGAACAAGGCTGGGCGGGGTGTTTGACCCATCCAAGAGAATTGTACCAAATTTCGAAGCCAATCACTGCGCTGGAAAAAAATCAAGACATTTGGGATGTTGACAAGCAAACCGGCATAATGACGACGCTCGGGATCCGTCCAGCACCTCAGCTTCGAAATCTCAGACCAAAAGAGAGCTTTGCTTCGTTAGGGAGATTCAATGTCATCAACGGGACAAATTACGAAGTCGAGGCGACATTCAGCCACCTTTCTGGCAACGAGAAATTCACCTTTAATGTCCGAGAGTCCCCCGGCTCCATCGAAGCGACGAAAATCGTTTTCGATATCGAGAAGAGCTCAATAACGGTAGACCGGCGCTGCTCATCACTTCAAAACCTTGGAGCAAGCTCACCCGAGTCTGGTCATCTATACCTCTTCCCTGGTGAGGACCTTCATATTCGAATCTTCGTCGATGATTCCATCCTAGAGGTCTACGCCAATGACCGATTTACTCTCTCTTCAAGAATATATCCGAGCTTGGAGACTTCCGTCGGTGCCTCCTTTGACTTTCAAAACTTCAATGAACAAAATATTGAATTCCAGTGCTGGGAAATACTGAAGGACGCATGGCCTGGAAGGAAAATAAATGAGAACTTGGTGGAGGAGCTCCCTTTGTGAAAGAATAGAAGCTATGGCTCCTTGCATTATGTGAAGTTGATTTGATAGTCTGCAATTTATGAGGTCAAGACTGCACAATTGAAAGAGCTTTCCGTGAACTTGGGCATTTTGTTTGAAACAGTCAGCTCTCTCTCTCTCTCTCGCCTTCTCTTCTCTTTCTCTTTTCTTTAGCTTTAGATTCCAAATGATCAAGACTGTCGCATTACCTCTGTGCGTCTGTGAGCCGTTTTGCCCTATGCGGTCACAGCGGTGTAGTATCTCTTTATATCGTTGAGTTAACTCAGTAGCTTAGGACTCCTCGTGTCCTTGCATGAGCTAGGAGATAGATGATTCTGAGAGTAATGGAGCAAACACTCATTTCAATGGCAATTTAATAAAGAGCTGCAAGCAGTAGCGTAAGTTGAATAAATTTCATCTTCATGGGTGTGTGGTAGAAGGGTATATAGCTAATTCGAAGTTACTTTGCAAATATTTAGCTTATGGAGAAGTCACAAAGGTTGCAGATGAAGCCTCCGATTATCACACTCTGGCTTTGGTCAGGGGTGTAGCCGACGGAAATATTATTCACACGGATTAAGGTGTTAGCGGAGGTGCGAATGTCTTACGGGGAAGGAAGGCAAAGCTAGACCCGATTAGGATACATGGCACTCATTCGGGTTCTGCGCGAGTGTCACGTGGGCAACGTGAGTGGCTTGCGGGTGCAGCCCAACACCACTTTGTGAGGCTGAATCAGTCGACTTCAAGAAAACGTCACCTCCGAGAATTGTAACTTTCGGATGATTGTACATTTGATTCTTCTGTGATACACAGACGCAAAGACTTCGGACACTCGCTGCTTGAACGCGGACCGGTAACTCACGTCAACCGAGCGCATTGGGCGAGTTCATATCGGCACACACAAGGCTCTGTCGCAAATGAGAAGTCTTGCAGATAGCTTAGGACCAGGAGAACCTTCTGTATAGCTGAATGGAAGCGAACCGATGGCTGATCCCCTTTCAATCACTACGGGCGTCCTAGGACTGCTAGGAACATGTATAACGGTTGGATCAACTCTCAAGGATTTCTGCGACGGGGCTAGTTTTGCGGATACCAAGGTCAAGGGCCTACTTACTGATGTGGAGAGCTTTATCAAAGTCTTGAGGTTGATGAATGATACATTCGAACAAGAACAGATCCAAACTTCTATGCAAGCCACTGGCCATATTGGCAGTCACTGGAACAATCTCTCAGCCTCGATTCGAGACGGACAAAACACGGCTCTCCAGCTCCAAGACTCTCTGGAGCGAATTAAAAATAAGAGCGTGGGCGTTCTCGATGGAGCACGAAAGCATCTCAGACTGAAAGGCGCGTCGGAGGAAATTGGAAATTTTCGCCTGCAGATTCAATCCTACTGGGACACCTTACAACTTTCATTACAAACGGTGTTACTGTGAGTCATCTAGATCTACGCTCCTTCGTGAAGCTTGACTTAAATGATTTTAGGTGGAACCAAATCACTTTCAAAGAGTCAACCGACAAGATCCTGCCTAACTTGAACGAAATAAACCAAGCTATCCGACGTATAGCTCACGATATTAATAATCGCATGAGCACTTCGCAAAATGCAATCATATCTAATCAAACCGATGCTCAAATTTCCGCATTGCATAACCTGCGGAACTGCGTCCAATCAGCTGCCAGTGTCGTGTCTTCTGCATCGACGACTTTGGGAGTAGAGCAGCCCGATCACTTCTCTAGTGCTGATGGATCAGAGTTCGGCGGCTTGTTTCCATCTGAACCCGGAGAAACACTACTGAGATGGATATCATCCAATACTATCTATGAGTTTGAAGAGGAAACCGTTGTCGAATCGTCGTCAAAGGGTCGTGATCTCGGGGCGATTTTTCCGCCAATGGAGAGCCAAGAATTTGAACAATCTGATTCTGATAATGAATTAGAAGGGGAAATACTCCAAGCGCTTATTAAAGTGGGCAGAGAGAAGTTCCAAGCGAAAGACTTCAAAGGTGCTGAAAGGCTTCTGCGCAACTGCCTCGATAGGATCTCGTCAAATGGATCGATGACATCCCTACGCCACATTCCAAGGCCGAAGTCAGATGCTACTAATCTCCTTTTGGATATCTATCAGGCTCAAGAGAAATGGGACGAAGCGCGATCCCTATTGCTGGAGAAAATTACCATTGAATCGCGAGATAAAACCAGCGGTAATAGCTGCGCTCTGACAGATATGCTTAAGTTGATTGATATTCTTGTCAAGAAGACCTCTTATGCGGAGGCATACCTTTACGGAAGACGTACGCTTAAAGGTTATAGGAAGATGGGTTCAGATGGACTGCCAGGCGTGGAGAGCTCTCTGAAGGCTCTGATACATATCTGCCACATGAACGGCAACTACGACGAGGAGGAGGCTTATGCGGCAACTCTTTCTAACTTCAAGCAGCTAAATGGGTCAAATTCGGGTGCTACAATTGTCACCCAATCAAATACTTCACGTCCGGAATCCTCATTTCAAGGAACGAATCCGCGAGACCCACCAGAAGTACGCGAACAAGAAGCGAATATGTCAGAAGCAGGCCTAGAAGATACCGCTGCAGACCAAAAACTGAGCATTACCGGGAGCATTGAAACTTTGGTGAAGAGTTTGACGCCGGAAAAAGTGGTCTATTACGTGGCATTGTTCAAAAAGTCTGGGCCGCAGCACGGGTTTCTACAAGAAGAACAGGCAAAGTCGATATTCAACCATTCAGGGCTGCCAGATGAGATTCTAGGAGAGATATGGAATCTCGCAGACTCAACACAGAAAGGTTGCCTGGAAGTCAGAGAGTTTGTGATTGCTATGCATCTCTTGGCTTCCGTCGAGAAGGGAGAAGTTCACTCACTGCCTAAATTTCTTCCTGCTGGCCTCTACAAAGCGGCGAATCTCTTGATTGAGTCATTTCCTCTTCCTTCTAGTTTCAACGAGGAAGAAGCAGCTTCAAAATCTGTCTCAAGAGCAAGCCTCGAGGTTATGCCATTATCTGAGCTGGATGGGATGCCTCCGAATCAAACGAAAGGGATTCCTCAATCAAGATTCAAATCAGGTATCATGCACCACCCTTATTTTCATCCCTTACTGAAATATCCGTTCTGTAGATGAATCACTGGTGCCGTCAATGTTGACCATGAGTGTGTCGTCCAATCAGTCAACCTTATTGGGTGCACCACCAAATTCAGTCGTGTTAAACCCCGTTCCATCTCCCGTAGAACGGATCGACTCGGTTGCAAGTGGGGAATCAGTCCCGAAATTTCATCGATATCACAATTATTCAGACTCTCGGGTAACGGCCGGAGTCCCTGCAACTGTCTTTTCCTTAACTGACACCTCTTCATCAACTCTAAATCCTGATACTTCCTCCCATTCAGCGGAAACTCCAAATACAGCAGAACTACATAGGCAATCAAGAGAACCACCTACCATAGGGGAGGCCAGTGACGCGAATAAGCATCACTTGCGAACGGGTTTTGCTGAATCTGGTTTTGCCAAGAAGCCTGCTGCCTTGGAAAAGGAACGTAGTTCCACGGACACCCGGGGCCAGGCTAGTCGAGACTCGGTGGCAGTTGCCTCGAATATCCAGTGGACTGTGTCGGAATTGTCAAAAGTCGTTGACGTCCGTAGGAAGCTGTTAATCGTTGGCGATCCAGATTGTGGAAAGACTGCCCTGCTTATGTGAGTGTTTCTATGCCAGCACCGGCCTTTATCTCAAACTGACTTCAATAGGGCTATCTCTAATAAAAATAGAGTCTTCCAGGTGAAAGTACAGAACTCATTCTGCTTTTGAAATTTTCTTCACTGACTGGACTAGAATACGAGGCATTCAAACAGCTACGGACAGTATTTTGGAGATGTTGAAATTGAAGTTGAAGAAAAACTTGTTTCGCTTGAGCTTTGGGATACTAAAACCAGCTCAATTTTCGATGGACTGCGGTCACAAATATATTCGGGTACACATGTGATCCTAATGTGTTTTGCTATAGACAGTCGTGACTCCTTTGATGGTGTGCAAGACAAGGTAGAATTACCATGCCCGTGATGCCTAAAGTGCGCTAACAGGTGGCAGTGGATTGGCGAGATGTCGAAGTATTGCGAGGGTGTGCCAGTATTACTTGTCGGATGCAAGAAAGATCTCCGAGGTGATTACAAAGCTGTTGTAGAAATTGGTAAAAGCAATCAAAAGCAAGTTACTTATGAAGAGGTATTAAACTTTTACATTGCTCTGTAAGACAGGCAGTTTGTTGACCATAGGACAGGGCCTAAAAGTTCGGAGGCGGATGGAAGCGTGGTACACATATCTAGAGTGCTCTGCCAAGACTGATGAAGGGATTCGTGAGGTGTTCGAATATGCTGCTAGAGCTACACTTGCTTATTGGAAATCCTCCAAAGAAGAGAAGCCCGGGTTATTTCGACGCATGTTTTCGAAGTCTTCATCTTAATCCTTTCACCCGGCGTTTGCAACGTATGTAGGACAATCCTTTAAGTTCCCAACAAAAAAGCCGTGTGAGCACGGAATGCGAATGGAGAGAAGGCAGAAGAGGCAGAAATGAGGTCTATAATAGCAACTATTTTTTTTTTAAGAACAAAGAGTACTGAAGCTTTTTACATGCGGGAAGCGCTTGCTCCCTAGTTCCTCCACGTACACCGCGTTCTACCAATGCTAAATAAGAAAACTACAATGAACCCAAAGTTTAGATTTTTGGCACTATCGTTGCCACACCTCTCTTAAGCAACATTCTCATTGTTAGCGTATATCCGATCTAACAATGAAAAGTTCCTCCGCGCTTGCTTTAGTCTATTAACTTGCTATACCTTAAGGTTGTCGGTTGGTAAGTCACGTATTTTTGCCCCCTTCCAGACCAGGGTCCCACAGTCTATATATACAGCTCCTTAGCCCCTTCTTAGAACCTCAATCGACTCCTATTTTCTCAACTGATAATGCTCACCTTCGCTTAAGCATGCTCACCCAAAGCTTAGGCCAAAGCAGCAGCAGCCCAGGTCTAGAGACAGAAAAGGAAAATTTTATGAGAACATTCCCATACTGAACTACTTGTTTCGGTGCCGTACAGGATTCGAGGATTCTGATCATGAAGCCTTATGGGTACGGTTCCTACAGTTTGTGCGAAGCGAGACCCTACTTGCCCCTTTTATCATATCACGTGATTACACACCTTCCATTCCTGGTGCTTGACTTGATGCAAAGACTTGCCTTAGCCGGATCATGAATCAGGCAGGGAGAGACTCTGATAATAATAGTGGTATGGTGTGATTGATCTGGATGAATCTAAGAATAGAACTAACAGCTACTCAACGCCGCCAGTCGATTTGTTCTCTAAATAGCCGTCGCATATCCTCGTAATGATGTCAAGCATTCCAATACTTAGAATATTACAAAGATTTTAATTGATACAGTAAGACTTACTACGTTGAGTTTCAATAAGTCTGTCTACTTTGCAACGAATCATTTACTTCGACTGTCCATTCACACCGAGGACTGTATGTATTGAGAATAATGAAGCGGTACGTGGTGTCTGCCCTTTGCGACCAGTTTGATATATTCTGATACTAAAAAGAAGTGGGTACCTCGCTTTGCACCTCAGTTTCCGTTTTAAGAGTGATGTGACATGAGACAAATTGAAAAGTAGCTCGATAGTTTGTTCGTATGAACTGATCTGGTGGAAAGCCAGAAGCTTCGACCAAAATTCAAACATCAAGGAGTGATTTTCAAAAAGACTATAGTTATCCCCCAAATATTCAGACCAACCATCATCAACGTGTCGCACAACTTCCACCAAGCAAATTCAATCTCCACTTAACCTTGATAAAAGTTCAAAAGTCCCCTTCACATCAGTATTTCCTAAGACTTCTCCTCAATATGCTGTGTCTCCTGACCATCAACTGCAACTTTGAGGTTGGTAGAACGGAAAGGATCAGCGTTGATCTTAGAGAAGTTCCTGGCGCTGACGCCACGCTCAAACAAAACATCAATCTCTCCAGCACTGAGTCCCTTCGGCTCAGGAAGTCTGAAGTACGACCAAACAAAAGAGAGGAGGCAGAAACCACACCACACGAACCCTCCCTTTCCCCTCAAATTCCAGGCAGTTGGGTTAAGGATAGGTGGATTGAGGAAGTTAGCCACGATGCTGGCGATGTTGTAGCAGTTGCGTGCAATAACTACACTCTTGATCCGCAGACGTGTCGATGGGATCTCGGAGACGAGACAGTAGCAGACGGGACCGACGGTGATGTCGTAGGTGAACACGAAGAGCATGAGTAGCCCGCCGGAGATCCAGCCGAGAACTGCGGGGCCGTCGTTGGGAATCCCCATGAAGCCGACGGTGATGAGAATGGTGAACATGATAGCTAGGCCGCACAGGTAGAGTGTTCTTCGTCCGACGTAGCGCATGACAGACCTGAACGCCACCATATGGTCAGCTTTTGCAATCAGAAGTGACAGAAAGAGACATGCAATTCAACCCCCATCAGGGACAGGGTCATAGTTTATTTTACAGTCCCTGGCACCCTCTGGGCAGCAATCGGAATAGTTGAAGTTGACTTACCAAGAAACCAAGGTTCCACAAAAGCCAAGAGCATTCTCGCCAACCCCAAAGTCGAACGATTTAGTAGGATTGAAGCCCGCCTGCTCGAGGAAATAGACGACATTTCCACCGTACCAGATACCACAGAACACTTGAATCATCCAGACACAAGAGATGATCTCAGTACGCCTAAGGTCGACGCCCGTGAAACAATCCCAGTATGTCACGCCTTCGCTGACATACTTCTCGTGTTCGTTTGTGTGCACCATCATGGCAACTGTGTCGTCAACGCTGTAGGATGTATCGGTCTTGGATGTCAGGCCACGAAGAGCTTTCTTGGCTTCCTCGACTCGGCCCTTTCGGACCAGCCACCATGGAGACTTTGAAGTTATCAGTCAAAGTTCTGAGAACTTGTGAGATGAACTAAAGATCTTACCTCGGGGGCCAAAAACACGCCAATGATGATTGGGACGGCTTGAAAAATCGTCAGTGAATGATTTTAATAGGTCATGGCCTTCTTCAAGCATGCTTACGCCAAGCCCACTGGATCGCGTAGGGAATCCTCCATGCCCATTGATCAGTGCGGCCCAGAAGACCACGAAGCACTCCAATGGCAATCAATTGTCCAGCAACCCACTTCAACAATTAGCCTGCGAATTTTTAAGACAGATTAGGTAACTCACGCAACCATTAACCCAGGTCGTAAGATAAGGGCGAAGAACGATGGGGCTGACTTCTGCTGCGTAGGTCGTGGTAAGAGTCTACAGAGAAATAAGCATGTCAGTAAACCACAAAGATAAGATAATTACACAAGTAGCTTACCTGAAAAGCGCCCCACGGGATACCGCAGAGAATCTCGCCAGCCATAAGCATCGAGATATTCTGAGCAAAGAAGAGCAAAAAGATTGCTCCGGTGATCATGAAAAGAGCACCAAGCATGGTTTTCTTGTAGCCAAAACGTTCTGCGAGAATACCTGCGATCATCAAACCAAGAATCTCTCCCACTTGAGCCCCATTCTGGAGTCCAGACTGCCACGGAGCAGTGACCTGATAACTCCCATCCCGCAAACGCACGCCGAATCGCTCCTGGAAGACGGGGTAACCGTAGAACGAGCCCAGGAGAGCAGTATCGTAACCTTCCATGATGATAGCGAGGGAGAGCACTGCGGAGAATGCAATGGCCTTGGGATACAGTCGGAGGGCTTGTCTTACGGTCATGTGGTGTTCGAAGTCGGTTGCAGCTTGAGCGTTTTCGGTGACTTCCCCAAAGTTGTCGATGTTCTTCGACATCTTCAGCAAGACTTCGTCCGAAATGCCGACTGTATCACCGTCTAGGTGGGAGGCCGCAATGGCCATGCCGTTCCCATCTTCTTGGGACGCCATTGTCCTGATCTGTGAGGTTGGATATCAATTCAACTGGACAGAAATTGAGAATATTGTCTAGAAGACAGAGTAGAGTGAATGGATGGATGGAGAGGTTGAGTCTGGAATGAAAGGAAAGATCGAGATTATATATTCATTATCAGCGCCTCCTTGGGCATCATGGAAGTTGACCGCAGACGCGGGCAGAGCTGACACTGGGCCATTTCGACCACGCACAACAAAAGCCACACATCAGAGCTCCATCACCTCTTCGTGTTCCTGCCCATTGACCAGTGGTTTTGAAGCTATTGCGCCCAGCTAGATGCATTCATGGGGCTACCCCACGATATAGCTCGATTTCTCGCTGCATTTTTCGACGGGTTTCTCGCCGGATAAAAGGCGCTGGATAATTCGTCCAGTAGCGCGAAGTGGGCGGGAAGACGCATCTGATCAAGCCTCGGTCCGACTGCTGTTCCTCCCCCATGCTACCGCTACAGGGATATATCAGTGTCATGCCCAGTCACTCGTGCAGTTCATCCCAACCCATTCCTCCAATTGATGCTTCTCGAACGGGTGGGGATACTCCGTCCCGTCTTCGTTCCTCGTTGATTTCTTGTCTTCCCCGCAATTTGCAAGGATTCTCCTCTTTTTACTGAAGTATACCCCTGACCAGCCTCGGATCCACTTCCAATTTCGAGGTAGAGGATGTGGACATCGTGCGTGGACGTCTGACAGACGGCTGGGCTACAGTCAATACTCATTCAGCGCGCTCGAAACATCGCTGGGACAAACATGCATATTCCGTTCGTAGAGAATTCCCAATAAACCTCGGGTGGGGTTTTTGGGTCAGGGACAGGACGAGATCGACGCAACATTCTTTTTGGAAAAGTACCGCGAAAAGCCCCGCAGAAACGGCCCCCATCCGCAGAAAACTGACGATCCGGGTTGCAGACCCGATGAGGTAAGGCTTGGCAGGGAACTTCTCTACCTTGTGATCGAAAATGATCCTACTCAGTATCACTTGCCTGCAGGCACGGCACTGACTTACCCCACGATAATTCAGAGTGAGGGGATGTAAGCCAGGAACCTGGGTGTTGGGCATCAAGGAAAGTATAGACCTTTTGCCAGAAAGGTGTATGGTGACTCGGAACCGTTCTGACTATTTCCTCATTATACCGAGCGAACTGCGGAGAAAGAAGGACCTTCTTCATTTTCTATAAATCCTTGCACATTCCCCAGATGAATTCTCATTCTTTGCTCAATATATTCAATTGACACAATTCAAATTGCAACAATGCATTCTTCTCAGATTATATCATTGTTCTGCTTCTCGGTTGTCTCGAGGCTTGTAACTGGTGCGGCAATTGCTCAGCCAGCATCAATTGGGAAGCGGTCCATCCAATTGGGATGGTCCCTTCAAGCAAGCACCTGCCCTTCAGGAGCAACATCATGCGGCAATGGAGCATGTTGCCCATCTAGTTTATTCTGCATTACAAATGCAAATGATGAGGTGGATGCCTGCTGCACAACTAGTAAGTCGCATTTTCTGTCCCATTATGTTTCGTTGTCTGGGTTGACAATGTGATAGATTCCGCTTGCAGAGGATCTATTGAAGGAGATCCAGTCTGTGCAGATTCTAGCTGGTCTCTGTGGAAAGGTTTCCAAGGAAATGGCTTCTGCTGCGAAGTTGGCCTCAACGGGGTCTATGACTCTGCTAATTCAGTCGCGGGAACTTGTGTTTCTGGTTCCCCTCCGGCTGGTTATACAACTGCTGTAATTGTAAGTTTGTGTCTTACTAGGAGTAGAACAAATTTAATTTCTCAAATAGATGTCAACCGGTACTGGGAGCACAGCTACTGCTCCACCGACGACTTCGACTTCTTCGACTAAAGCAACTTCGACCACTTCTTCAAAGTCTACTACAACGACTTCCACTACTTCGGGCTCCACAGGAAAGCCTGTGTTCTTCCACTATATGATTGGAACCATTACAGACGCGCACTGTGAGACAGATATTCAAGATGCTATGGCCCTTGGCGCAGACGCATTCGCGTTGAACTTGAACACGGACACGGCATCATGGGCCATTGACACAGTTACCTCACTCTTCAATTGGGCGGAAACACTTGGTTTCAAGCTCTTCTTTTCGTTTGATATGACGGGATTCACCAATCCGGACCAATTCACGAGCTATCTGCTATCCTACGTCACCAGTTCTGCTTACTATCAATACGATGGTCTTCCCTTGGTATCTACTTTCAATGGAGGGGCAAGTAGTTTCACGTTTGGTCAGGATAGCGTTAACGACGGATGGAAAGTTGAACTAGAAGAGGTCATGGCAAACGCTGGATATCCGATCTACTTTGTCCCGGCATTCCAAGATGTCACCATCACCGGTTCCTTCTTCGACACGTATCCAAGCTTGAATGGGTAAGTTATATTATGATGTCGTAAAACTTTGTTAACACGTTTCAAGAGCAATGAACTGGAACTCATGGCCTCAAAACACGCAGGGGGATATTATTGTCCCGACTACAGATGATGTAACTCTCGAAACAGCCGCCCATGCAGTGGGCAAGACCTTCTTGATGGGCGTGTCGCCCCTGCAATTTAAGCACATTGATACTGGCGACAACTGGTACCGCCGCGGCGAGCAGAATCTCGAGTACAGGTTCGGTCAAGTCCTGAATTTGCAACCCGACTTCATTGAACTCCAAACCTGGAACGATGCAGGAGAGTCACATTACATGGGCAACAGCTGGCCGGAACCCATAGTTGGGACAGCTATTGTGGCGTACACGGAGGACTATGATCATACTGGATATTGGCAATTGCTCCCGTCTTTCATCAAAGCTTGGAAGTCTGGCGCTACCACAACCTCGACGATGTATCCAACCAATGGTGCTATAGCTCAGGGTACCTTCTGGCATCACACTCTCCTCGCTGCTGGGGTAAGTTTGCCCTCCTGCTCTTCTTGAATGAAGCCCTAACTATTCATAGACTTGCCCGGATGATTCTCTAGGCCCACCACAAGGAGTCGACACAGTAGAGGATCGAGTTACAGTCCGTGCTCCCTCCCCATGTTCCACCCTATACAAGCTGATTTCTCCATAGGCCGGAATTCTCGTCGCAGCAGGCCAGACCGGCCTTTCAGCAATAGTGACGAGCGGAAGCACAACCCTAGGCACCCAGTCTCTAAGTCCCGGCTTCAACGGCTTTTCATTCCTAGGCATGACTACCGGTACCGTATCCGTAAAGGTTGTGAACTCTGCTGGGGCGACTGTCATCTCCGGAACGGGGCCTATTGCTGTAAGTCGCCTGACCAGAATGCAAGACTGAGTGCTAACTTGGGGAAGGTCGTGAGCACAGCTGCGCTTTGCAATTATAACTTCCAGGTAGTGGCACTGACTTCATGAGCGTTCTTCTTGTGAAGGAGGAAGAAGCTACGCAGACTTGGGAATTAGTATTGAGAAAAGAGCAGTCCTGTGTATTTCATCTCGGCAGTTCTTCGCGCTTTGTATGCAAGCAATCTTGGCCTCAAAACATTTGGGGATAAAACATTCGTAGTAAGCTCACTTAAAAGTATCGATAAAAGTTCAGAAGACGATCCTCATTTGGGTGCTGCCTTTGTCCGAGCCTTTGAAATGCCAGCAAAATTTGGATTGGAGTTTTGAGATGACCCTGCCAAAGTGCTTTACTACCTGCACTACCTCCACTACCCCTGAACTTCCGCATTATCCCCTTAAAGGCAGCTTCGACGTCGGCTGGTATATATTCGTAATATTGCTTGTGACAAGTTACTCGTAGCCGACGATTGATTCGTTGTTAGGCTAGAACAGACCCCGGGCGATAAGAGCAATATAGGCATTATATCTCCATTACATCCCTGCCTGAGAATGAATCCCTGTTTAGGCGAAACTCGTCGGTAATATAGAATAGCAAATGCACACGTGTTCAGATCATCTTGATATTTTTCTCTTAAATAAAGATATTTCAATACAGATTTTTGCACTTCCTCTCACCCTCACTCAACTCATTTTCTCAACGACCACTTATAAACCGAAACAATGTACATTAGTCCAAGATCTATTTTAAACATCGCGCTCGTCTATTTTGCATTCGGAATAGCGGCAAAAGATGCAGGAGAAATTGCTGATCACGATGACTCTCTCGACTTGTTGACACCTGGACCAGCAACAATTCACATGTTCAAGAAAGACGACTTCTGCAACAACTCCACCCTTCAAAAGAGGACATCGTTCGAAACTGATCGCTGCCACAATATCAATCCACGCTCCATCAAAGAATTCACTTTCATCGCGCCACCTGTTTGCCAGAACGGCAAAGTAGCAGTGTACACGGCGTTTCGGGAAAGCAACTGCTGGGGGGATGTGTGGCATTCGTGGGAAGTCACGGATTTGCATCTTGATCAGTGTCTTAGAACTTCTGCCGATAAGGATGAGCTGAGGAGCTTTGCGTTAATATGTGATGGGGTTCGGAGGAGCAATTCAAAAGCTCGTCTCATTTTTGCGCTGCTGTTACTTTTCGCGCTGAGTTTGGCTGTGCTCGGTTTGATGGGAGTTTGTATTCGTTTTGGCTTGGTGCTGGTTTCGAAGACGCGTAATTCAATACGTTGGGGATTCAGGACGGTGGTAACGGTATCGAAGGTTAGTTTGTCAGTCTACATGTTTCTTACTAAGGTAGAGCTGATAAGTGTGATAGGAATTCATTTTATCGTTTACCAGCTAGGATAACTAGTCTAGAGGTAAAGAAAAATACAGGAACAATTAAATTATCTTACTACGGGAATTATTGGCGTAGACTTAAACAAGACATTATCGAGTTAATCTGGGTGGAATCTTTACCTCCATAATCTGCGTTGAATCTCGACATCTCCAAATTCTGCTACCATCTTTGGACCTGAGTAGTCGCTGCTCTAACGTGAGCCGAGCCCTGAGCCCTAACCACGCTAATAAGTCAGCTAGATTATGCTCAGGGGATCCTCTTCTGCTCCTTAGAGAATCGGTTATAGTTTCCATGTTACCTAAATATATATCTTACTAATACCTATTAGTCTAAAACACAGCCACCTTTCTAATCTATTATAATATTGTAATAGTATCCGTTCTCGCTCACCTCTTAAACTTTATAAAGATTCCTGCCGGAGCCGATTTTAAATCTCAGATGCACGTGACTTGTAATTCGGCCTCACAATTCAACGTCATCGTATGGCTTTAATTTTACTGAGCACTTACTCAACTTTGATAGTACAAGAACTCGCGCTTAAATATACGCATAACTGCTATGATATAGTAGTATAAAAGACTGGCGCTATAAATCCTCGAGTCCGTCAACGTCCGGTGCTTTTCCAGAGAGGGTATCTGCAATATTAGGCACCACCAACATCCTCCTTCTAAGCTCTACGTAGATATGAAATTATATTAGAAGAGAATTATACTCAGGTTCTATGCCAAGCACAGAGACTATGTAAGCAAGACCTGGCAGAGCATCTTGGCGATATTGCTGTATAGGCTCCCCCTAAGAAGTCATAGATTTTGCTCCCGGATATTTTTCCTATCCGGATAGGCGTCAAGGTACCATGAAGCCTTCGTTGCTGACAAGAGATGATAGAGAACCCACTGAGTAAGTGACACCAAATTTAGAGCTTAGACTGCCTCCTGAGAACATGGAGGAATCATGACTTAACAGGCTGGCTGCGTCTCCATTTCGAGAAATTGCCGTTTCTTCTTCGATAACGCTTACGAGCATTGGAGAACGCTCACGATATGCTATTTTGCGAGCAAATTGTTTGTAGGCATCCTGGGCGCGAAACCAGGCAGTCAGCGTAGGAGATCTTCTGAAAGGTGGTGCATTGAAGAAACGCTCCTGAGGCTCGGTTTCGGTCAACATCTGCGTCAATTCGCGAACAGCGATATCAACAGATTCTTGAGAATACTGATATCTTTCCACAAGAGGCAACATGCAATCAAAAGCGATCTTCAGTTGCTCAAGACAGTCCACAATCTTGCCTTGTCTTCGATAGTATTCGCAAAATTGTTTTCGAATACTTGGGATTCGCTTGAGTTGGGAGAGCCCACTCGGCCCACTCTGGATCTCGGGTTGTGGAAAGGCAAAGCATAAATCTGCAATACTAAACATCTCCAACTTGGAATATTCAGAACCGAGCTTGAAAAGCTCGGCCCAAATGTTAAAGTACTCAGAGCATGCTCGCCAGTTCACTAACTTCGTTCCCGTATCGTACGAAGGCGGGTTTAATCGAGAGATGCTGCTTATCACATGCTTCATTTCCCCACTTTCGTTCATCTTGTAGTGTAAACGCTGTATAGAAGAAATTATCTCCGTTCGTTGTAATCGTGTCGTCTTCGAGCTGAGATGCCCTAGCAAAGTGTCGACGAGCAGGCACAAAGCCTCGGAATCTCGGTTGAGGGTAGAAAGAAAGTTACCAAGTTGTAACTGGCATCTGAGTCGGCATTTTGTCTCTCTCAAATCTCTAAAACCTTCAATAGCTTGACGATAAGCCGCCTCAGAGAGTTCGAATTTTCTTTGTTTTCTCAGAATCTGAGCTTTTTGGACAATGCATCTCAAGTAATCTCTGCTGCCAGAAGATCCAGATATTCTAGCATAGCCTAATTCCATTAGACGATTTGCCATCCAAGCTTGGTCCAGGAGACCCTGCTGCTCGTATGAGAGAAGATGCATTTCGAGAGCATCGAGGAAGACCATGCGATCTTCTGGCACGATGCCGAAAATGTACGTCTTTGCCACCTGCTGGATGATACGGTCCAGATATCCGTCCTTATTACAGACGGTCATAGCGTCGATAACTGCTTTCTCTGCTGTTGCCAAAAAGACACTGAGGGGAACTGTACTTTCAGAGTCGTCCTTGGATATCGATAATGTATTCCCCTTGGCATTGTCCTGGATTGAACAAATGCTGGTAAGAGTTTGTTTCCATGACTCTGGGTCAACTGGCTCTTCTTGATGAATTCGATGCCCGAGCTCGTTATATTCGTCGATGTATCGTTCAGCAACTGACTCTATTGAGGCCATTTCTCTTTCTAATATCTCTGCAGAGAGCTCTTGAGGGTTCAGAGGTAGGTCATCGATCGAAAGACAGTCAAACGTTTCATCCAGACTTGGTGCAGAGGTCTCGGAAGCCGCTTCCGGAATCTCAACAATGCCTCCATTCACTCCGTTGCTGGGCATACTGAATGAAGTATTTTCCAGCTCCACTGGTTGTGGGACAAATGTTTCCTTAGATTCTCGGCCGTCGGCTCTCATTGAGAGATGAGTGGAGGCGGCCTCAAGAGCTCCTTCTGTGGTTAGCGCATCTTCAAAGGCGATCTCAGGTCCTCCGTCCGAAGTCTCTTGGTCTTTCGTTCTCTCCCAAAAATGGTCATGATTGGGCGATGAGACAGTGTTGGAGGTCTGTGAGGGGACATTTTCCTGTTCAATCATTGGCAATCCTGCCAATTCCTCAGTAGAATCTGAGCGTGGCGTATAATAAGTAATGTTCATGGGCGTTTCTTTGTCAAAGTCAGGAAGCGTCGAGATATACAGTATCTGGATCTTTCCACGTACCTGCGCTTGGTGACACAGGCTCGATATTTTTGATCGTCTTCCTTCTCTTAAACTGCTCTATCCTGTCTGGAAGGATCTGAGCTTCTCCAAGGAAGAAGATTGTTTCTTTGCCTTCGTCCCTGGATCTCTTCGCTGCTTTCGCGACGACAATATCCATGTCACTTGCGGAGATATATTTGTCGAATCTCCACTCCTTGAGCTTTTCTTTCCATTTTCGCACACTATTCTCAGACTTCAGTGTCACAACATTGAAGATTCTGGAGGAGATTTACCTGGCTTTGAAGCCATATTGCCCAAAAATAGAATTTATTGTAATCTGAAGTGTATTGTCCTCGGTGATGTAGATACGGTAGATCTCCTCCTTAAGGGAGTCCCATTTTTGGTCATTTCGAATGCGGCGGGCGCACTTTGGCGTCTCTTGAGCTTCGGTCGAGGTAGACGGAGCCTGATCAAGCAGAGTCTCGTTCATTCTGTCTTCTGACATGGCATTTGAGTGGCTGTTGGGGCAGAATCAGTGTTTCGGGTGGGAAGGCATGTGTCGCGCCAGAGAATGACTTTGGAAATCGAGAGAGAAGTGAAAAAATTTCAAGGGTTACGAGGCTGCGGCTGTACATTGACTGGCTTGGAAGCTCACTGGAAGCTCACCACTAACAACCTCTGGCAAAAGTGCAGTTTGACAGGCCCCTGTAAAAAGGAGCGCCACTTTCTGCAAGCCACTGCGGAGTAGCCAATAACCTCGCCTTCAAATATGCCTGACAATCGCTTGGGATTTGTACAACTTACGGAAGGCCATAAGGCAGTAAAGGCTCAGCAGTTCGAGTTTCGAGTTTCGACTTTCAGCCGCAGCCCCGCACCCCACCAAAAAAAAAATCCCGATTTTCTCCAAAATCCTCGATTTTTGCCCTGTTTTCGCCCTTCCACGAGCATAATAATTGTCGCATCCATGTCGCTAGTATCTTCTCTTATTATAAGGATATATAATCACGTTATTATCGATTTAGTCGTATGCGCTATTCCATGTTCCCGCCTCTATAAGAGAAGTTTATGTACCCGGTCGCCCTATAATCCTCCTAGTTTCTGACGTATGCTACAGATTTATCTATTCGCCGTGTTTCGGAGGGTAATCTACTCGCTCGGAAGCCTTCTATGTGAGGATATACGCTATTAGCGATAGTGGCTCTCGAGGACGAGGCATTATTAGTAGCGGGGCTCCCGGAATTAATATAGCGGTGACGTGTGGGAATACATCATAGGTGTCTGTGTAGGAGTCTCTATAGGAACCTGAACTAGAAAGGAATAGGTATCCTTCCCTGTGAGGATATAAGCTATTAGCGACGGTGGCTCTTAAGGACATGGTATTATTAGTCGGGAGCTTCCGGAATCGGTATAGCAATAACGAGTTAGGATATATTACAAGTGTCTATACAAGAGTCTCTATAGGAACCTAAACTAGAAGGGAATATATAGTCGGCTCGGAAGCCTTCCTAGTGAGGATATACGCTATTAGCGATAGTGGTTCTCGAGGATATGGAATATTATTAGTAGGGAGCTTCCGGAATTAGTATAGTAGTAACGAGTGAGGATATATCACATACGTCTATGTAGGAGTCTCTATAGGAATCTAAACTAAAACGAATATACGGTCAGCTCTTATAATTCTTCGAAATTAAAGGGGATTCCCACTATTCTCTAACTCTCCTCATGGCTTCTATAGCTAAACTACCGCCGACGTTATTATATTAATATTTATTTAAAAACAACCATACTTTTTTATCTTGAAATAATATCTCCCGCCCTAAGATACCCTTCTGCCATAAGTGTTACGATCTAGTTAATGAAGACGACGCCTATTGTGGCAATAGCTATGCCTAACTTTAAGTAGGGAGCTCCTCCACCGAACTAGCTAAGAGTCAAGGCTCTAGAGCTGAGGCTTCGATCTCCTAGAGGCAAGCAGAAGACGATACTAGCACGCAAGTCCTCACTACTATAGATGCCATTTAGCGGCAGCAATGGATATCTGGAACGGTTAATGCCGTTAAACATACTCTCTCGGTTCCTCCTTCTCTTGACTCTTCTTAACCTGGTCCAAAGGGGGGCCGTCTTTCGAAACGTAAAGCAAGGAGTTCCGCGTTCAATCTAATCCCTGAGATTAAAGACCAGCTTGTGATCAAAATTGTGGAGGACGCGGATCAGCGTAACCGTTAGCTTAATCGTCCATAGAGTGGTTTTGGCCCAAATCCCCGTAATTCTCGTGTGAAGAAGATTACTATCGAACACTAGCCAACATTCATTACTGGTGTTGTTCCCCCTCCTACGTTTAAGGAAAAATTCAGGGCTAGTATAATTACCTTAGACCTCAACTAAGAGATTAAAGGCTTATATATTAGTATCTAGATCTCTAAGGTTATAAAGGAATCTATCGCCTTAAAATAATGGTTAGATTAGGATCACATGGTAGCTTTAGAAGAAGAAAGCCCACACAAATTCGTCCTTAGTCATCCCTATAATTCGAATTTCGTCACGTTAGACTTTAATCTTCGATCTGAATAAGAAAAGCTATAAGCCTAAGGGAAAGTCGTTACCATGGAATTCTTTCTCGGATAGCTTAAGGTGATCTATAGTAAACAAATTAGGTTCAAGATCCCTCTTAAGCTTATTCCTCTTCCTACACCTAAATTTTCTCTACTATTATCTAGAGATACTACTAATAAGGAGCGCGAATCCCGTGGTGATGGCAGTAGTCTTGGACTTTAGCGTCTCACTAATTGAAAGAGATCTAGGACACGTTCTCCTTCTAAAGATCCCTTAATGGCTTTACCTACTTCCTCTAATATGGCTATGCCGTCATAATGAGCTCTGGAAGTCCCTCTTATATAGCCCTCTTCTACTATACACTAACCTATACCGGATAACCTAGCTATACTCGTTACTACGGCTAAACCTTAGTCTAATGGGCCCGGTACCATCGACTCTACTACTGAACCTTAGTCTCATGACCGAAATATTGTCGATCCTGCTCCCCCTGCTGCTCCCCTTACTCCTGAACATCTTTCAAGTGCTTTAAACACTGTCGACTCTACCGCCGAACCCTAGTCTCACGACCGAAATGTCGTCAATCCTGCTCCTAAACGTCTTTCGAGTGCTTTAAATACTGTCGACTCTACTGCCGAACCTCAGTCTCATGACTGAAATGTCATGGATCCTACTCCTCCTACTCCTGAACATCCTTCGAATGCTTTAAATACTGTCGTTCCTATAACTAAACCTTGACCTAATATCCCAAAAATTGTTGTCCCTACCGCTGAACGTCCACAGCTTCCCTTTATACCCGACGAACTACTAACCTCTCTAACTGAGATTACGAGATTGCTCCCTTTACTAGTTACACCTACTATTTACGATTTTGAGATTTCAAATCTAGAAGGCAACTCTATCGACCTTTCCGGCGATTCTATCGAAATCTTTTTCGAGGTTAAGAGACGGATGAATAATGATTATGACGGAAAGGCATACCTTAAGTGGGTAGACACTAAGGATAAGGACACTCCTAACCTTACCTTTAAATAATGGTACGACCTCTAGATCTATATTAAGAAGAGGGATAAGTAAATGAATAAAATTTGGTTTCCTTAGATCATTGAGGTTTAACGACTACGTGAGAAGGAACGGTTATAGAAGGAGAAAAGGCAAGTAAGATTAAATAAAAAACAGGAGAAGGAGGCAAAAAAGAAGGAAGATAAGGAACGTGTAAAGAGAGTAGCGGCCTTCACTAAGAGAATAAGGCAGATCTGCGTAAATTCAAAGGCTAAAAAGGGGAAAGAGAAGGAAGCTAGGGATATAACGGATTAGGCAGGCCTAAGTAGGCCGCCTTTAGAGGTTAACATGAAGCAGACTAAGGAGAAGGAGTTAGTACCGCGGAAAACGAAGCTACTACTAACTAATAATGATAGAGTTAAACTTACGATAAGTATAAGGTCACTCTAGTCAGTGAAAGGATATAAGTATGCCTAGTTAGAGGTATGAGAATTATTAGTTGGTATCTTATGTGCGGCTCCTCCTTGTTCTCTCCCTTGAGACTAGCTCTAATCGACGGCACAGGCATCTCTTTATTTAATCTCTCTTATTGGGTCTCTCTTTATTTAGTCTCTCTTAGTTCTTTAGATATTAGAATTAGAATTATTATTAACCTCAAATCCTATAAGGCTAAATATAGTGAATGTATACTATATCTAGGCTTATAAGGCCAAATATAATAAAGATGCCCTGGAGTTACAACTTATAGGGCTAAAATAAATAGACTTGGCCTATAACCGATGTATATAAGGCTAAAATATAGTAGAGTAAGGTTAGGATATGTAGTAATAGGGAGTAATAAATAGATTTGCGTTAAAAAACTAAAATATAGTGGGTATGCCCTATATCCATAGCTTACTAAGTGTCGACTACTTACAGGCCTAAAATATAGTGCATTGGCCCTATAACCACAGCCTACAGGGCTGAAATATAGTGAATATGCCCTGTAACTATAGCCTATAGGCCCCAAATACAGTGGAGTCACGTGACTTCATAGAATCGTCTGGCCGTAGAAAACCCCTCCTGTGGGGAGTCTCAGTAATGGAGACTATTAAGCCATAGGAGGGGTTTGCGTCCGGGCAATGCGTTGAGTAATACCTATGTATATCTTTAGAGATAATCTTATGAATGTAATATTCTACGGTTGGTCTAACGGGCTTGGAGAATATGGGCTCAATCTAGATAGTGGTAGATAGACGGTCTAGCCACGATTATACCATGTTTTGACTTAATAAAACATGTTAAGACCAGGTTATGTATAGAAGGTTCTATACTAATGGACGATAAGTTACTCTTCTTATAAAGAAGGACTACTTAAAGACCCTGCGCCAAAATGTGCATCTAAGAAGTGGAGAGTGATAAGGCAGCCTAGATATCTATCTGTAACCGCTTTACTGAAAAGAGAGCCGAAACCCTATTTTTACCATTTCCTAATAGATAGCCTAAAGCGTGAACTTCAGGTAGCGCACAAAGTGAAAATTGGGCCTAGAGTCTTGTCAGTCAAAAGACCTACCCATACTCAAAGGCAAAAGCCCCCGATACCCCAAATAGTATAAATCGTTAAGGCTTGCTTAAGGCTAAGACTAAATTTTGCATGCGAACCCCACGAACCTCTTTTAACCTCCTATAAAAGTTTTAACTACTTAATAGAGGTGACGAATTTAATCGATCTAACCTCAGAGGTGATGAACTGAATCGGCCTAATCTCCTAAAATAGTCTCTATAGCTTTATAAGAGAAGAGGATTTGAATGTATGGACTTAGGGCTCTGGTTTTCTGCACTATATGTATGCACCAAGACACCCACGCCCTTCGATCTATAAGACAAGCTTATGGTTCATACCACGAGAGCCCTATAGTACCTAAGATAGAACCGTTTAGCGAAGTCTTACTTATTGCTCTAGTCTAGCCGTCTAGAAGGCCCTCGCACAACCTTGTTTTAAAGCCCTTAAGGGTCTTTATAAGGTGATTGAGAGATTTCCTTTAGGGAGGACTAGAGCGTGCTAGTAAGAGTATAAGATTATCGGTCAAGCTCTTACTAATACAAAAAAAAACACAGCACGTAAGGGCCTAGAGGAGACATAGGCAACTCCATATTCAAAGAATGCTAGAGGAGCTAGAGGAGTTTATGATACTCGGTCAACGCTCAGTTTGAGCACTCCTACTATAATCTTAGTCTATAGCCCGAACTGCCTTATAAGGTATAAAGCCCTCGCTGCCTATCTAACGTCACTAACATTGTTAAGGCATTGAGGGAAATTCCACGGCCCTCCTGGCCCTCCTGATATAAAGAAATAAAAATAATAAGATAGTAACGTAGTAAAGATAGTAAGAACTCAACGCAAGTTTGAATAGAAACGCGACGTCGCGGAAACTACCTCACTTGAGAGGAAATAAAGTAAACCTAAGAGATAAGATAAGATAAGTAAAGTGTACTTAAGAGGAAATAAAGTAAAACCAAGAAACAAGACAAGTAAGGGGGAGCCCAACTGTGGGTGTGCCGACTAGGCACACGCTCGAAAGCTAAGGGCGGTCGAAGTTAGAGGTATTATTGAAGTCGTATGAAGGAAGGTATCTAAGAAAATAAGTTAGTATATATTCTAATACTAGGGATGGTAGTACTTAGCAATGGCCCGAAGGCAAAGGTTCTGAAGTATTGACGCCGAAAAAAAAGGTAGAACTAAGAGATCGAGTAAGCATGAGATTATTTAATAGAAGGGGGTTACTTTCCAAATAGCCCGAAGGCAAAGGTTTTGGAGTATAGACATCGAAAAAAAAGTGGAACTAAGAGATCAAGTGAGCATAAAGTCATTTAGTAGAAGGGGGATACTTTCCAAAGAGCCCGAAGGCGCCTAGAGTTGTGGTGTCGAAGTAGACGAAAAAGATTGAGGTTGTCGAAAATCGCTAGGGGCCTAAATATCGTTACTATCTTCACCTTCAAGTCACCCGCATCTATAGCTGCCATGGCCGCACGTCACCTTAAAGTGAATCACGGTACTTGCGAGAGGTTTGGACGCGGGGTTGAGTATGCCTTGAATAGCAGTTGAGAATATTTACCCGCAGGTAGTAGACTCGCACGAGGAATAGAGAGGCCTTTCAACCATTGCCTAGTGACTTCATCTTCCTAGGTATCTTTAACTTTAGGTTCAGTGTTCCAAGTATATATGTGTGTATTCACCTTTCGAAGCGAGGCCTTTAGGACCGAAGTAGTCGAGACAAAAGTGAATCGGAAGTGGCAGTTAGTTGCTAGCTCTAGATATTTGGTTCGAAGGAAGGGAGTAGTCAGTTGCCAGCTCTTAGAATATTCGTGGAAATCGAGTTCAAAGAAGGAAAGTAAATCGAAAGTAGTAGTCAGGTGCTAGCTCTGAGTATTTAGTTCGAAGGAAGGTCCGAAGGGGCAGTCAAGTGCCAGCTCTAAGTGTTTAGTTCAAAGGAAGGTCCGAAGGGGCAGTCAGTTACTAGCTCTTAAGTGAAAGGAGGGAAAGTCGAATAAGGAGGTTCGTAGAAGGAGGTTTCGGAAGTAAGAGGAGTTCGTGGAAGAGGAATTCGTGGAAGGAGGTTCGTGGAAGGGGGTTTTGGAAGTTCGAAGATAAGGGAAGAGGTGTTTATAGTCAGAAAGGTGAATCTATACTAATTAGCTTTAATTACTAAGTGAAAGGGTGAGTACGTCCTAACGACGGCCAGTTGTAATTGGGTGGAAAGTGTTAAGAGATCCGTAGGAAAGAATACTATAGTTAGATATAAGCTCTTAGAGTTTGGCTGGACGAAACGAGGCAGTTAAATGCTAGCTCTTAGTGTTATTAATAAGTCGTGGTGGAATAATATGTAAGATGGATGGAGGAAAGGAAAAAAAGATGGGGGGTAGGGCTGCTTAAGTAGGCGTCCTTAGGTGCGGGGTAATTCACTAATCACTAACTATAGAGGTATATTTACTTTCTTTTGGAGTTGAGGTTATTCGCAACTTAGCTTATTATGTTCTAGGTTTACTTGTGAGGAGTATTTCTTACTTATTCTAACGCCTAAAAAAGTGCTATAAAGCACGAAAAGAATTACTAGAGTCTAACGAGTTTTTATATGAAAAAATAATAGTTCTGGCGTTGATAATCCTGAAGTTCTAATATCGCGCATATTAAGGTGTACATAGGGAGTCGAGGAGCTCAAAATGTGAGGCCTGTGTCCTCCCAAAGCGAGAGCCAATGGTCTACACTGGTGGTGGCAGCTAGGCCTAATTAAGCCTAGTGACCCCGCCCCCCCCCCGCCACGGGAGGTAAATAACCACTATAGTACTTGGTAAGTACTTCTTTATATTAAACCAGGCATACAAAGCACTAATATCTGCCATTCTTATCAAAATTACTAAATACTTAATTAGTGAGTAGATATTTGATAGGCAGAATACGTAAAATCTGGGGCTATGCCGTGTTGCCTCTTGTTAGTTGGTATCACGTGTGTGGCTCCCCCTTGTTCCCCTACTTGAGACTAGCTACGATCGATAGTATATAAGGCATCTCTTTGTTCTGCCTCTTTTAGTTCTTAAGACATTAGAATTAGAATCATCATTACCCTCAAATCTGACTTATCCTATGATTTACGTGACTTCGGGACGTAACCGATACCTCTAATCTCTTTAAGGCTCTACCACCCCTAATTAATAGGAGGAATAAGGAGGATGGTCGAGGGTATGAAATAGATATTATGAAATCTAATTAAAATATCTAAGCTTGGTTTATAATAGTACTAAAACTCTACTAAAATACTATCGTAATCAGAACTGTTCCCTTTATCCTCTTCTATAACTTCGTCCTCTTCGACCTCACTAACTACTTTATTATCCGGTATATTAAGAGGGCCTCGATTCAGCCGAATAGCCTCCTCCCATGTAGCCTTAGCTTCCCTTATCACATCGATCCATTGCTCACTACCCCGAGGAGGTTCCATAGTCGTTAGCTATTGTTGACTTATTCTTTTATACTCTCGGAGAGCAAGTCGGAGGAAGTTGTAGGCCTGAACGTGCGGTTAATCGAGGCTAGTATTAAACTTCTTAAAGTCTAGAAACTCGATCCTAGTGGTGCGTAAAAGGTTAGTATAGAGATCTGCTACCTCTTTTATTTAATAAACCATATAGTTATAGTTCCCAAGTTCCCCCTTAAGCTCTTCTAATACCTCCCTTATACTCTCACCAGGAACCTCAAGGTAATTTCTCACCCTATAATAATAATAGTATAGCTCTTTAGGCACACCGGCACGCATATAATAAGCCCTATTCCGCTGCCTCCGGATTGGATGGATATTGTGGACCTCCACGAACGTATTAACCTGCTCATGGAGTTTATCTATATAGATATATTGAATAGTGATTATATCGTGAATAGAGTCTTCACTAAATATCCCGGCTTCCATAAAAGACTTAAACATCTTCTTCCACGTTTCAGTGAGCCCGCTTATTAGGAGATTCCACTAAGCCTCGATTCGTTGATTCTTTATTGAGGGGCCATATACGTATGCCTTATAGTAGGGGAGACTATACTTCTAAGCTCGTCGAAGAGCGACTTATGTAACTGCTATGAGGATTATCTCCTTCCCCTTATTAGAACGAATCTTCTTTAGAAATCCTCTATGCTTTTGAATGCACTAAAGGAAGAACTTTAAGACTATAATCTGCGTACGGTTTGATATGCTAATAAACACTCCAATAATTATACGCGAGAATGTATTAATAATACCATAGATCTGGAAGCTAAAGAGGCTAAGTTTATCGTGTTAGTCTGCAGACCATAGTCGGTTCGGCCCTTTCACTATATACTTATCTCTCCTTCTATCCTCCCCTTGATCTCGTGCTTCGGTTCCAATGCTATTAATAGTCTTGAGAATAATACAGAGATCCTAATGAGAGACGAAATGCCTAATATTCCTTCGAGTCTAAGAACGGGTATAAATATTACCCTATTTTGTAGACAAACCCCCTTCAAGCTCTTTCCGAATAAACACAGCCGCTTCTTCCACTGCCGCACGATGCTCCTCGGTATACTTCTCACGTCGATTTACTAGACCTTCCCGCTTCCGAATCTCCTTTAATACCTATGCAGTAAGATCCGTGTATCCTAGGACCTCCTTCAAGCACTGAAGCATTCTCTTTGGACTATAATTCCGGTGCTATAGGACATGGACTTATTCGATAAGTTCCATATTATCATAGTACTTGCTATATTTTCGATATTGCTCTTCTTCTAAACGTTGTGTGTTCTAGAGAGCTAGTTGTCTCTTATAACTTAATAGCAATGTAGAGAAGCCCTCCTGTTATAGGACTTGAATCACCGTGCGAAGTGTATTATTCTGTCTATAATATAAATCTTCGATTCGAGCACGGTGGTATTCCTATAGATCGGGGTTAATAGCATTAGAGGCTATAGTAAAAGTAAGGTAATCTCGGGAAGTCTCGAATAAAGGGTTTAAAGGAAGAGAAGTCTTTAAAGGGGGAGGGAATTTAGAGTATATTATTAGAGGTTGACACGTTAGCGAGCGCTAGGGCCTTAATCCCACTTTCCACACGTGCCTACCCGCGAGTTCGAGTAGCTCGAACCGCTTCGAATTATAGCTTGATCGATAGACAATTGATAGATTAACTAACGTCGGCTTTCGAGGCCAAATTCCGGGCCAGGTTAATAAACTGGAATATAGGATTTTCCAGAAACTAGCCATCTCTGAAGTCACGTGGCTCAGTGGTAAGAGCGACTATGACGATTCTCAGGATTCTGAGAGCTAAAAATTAGGGAACGGAACCGCTATAAAAAGGCTAGTTAGAATGACCCGTAAAAAAAGTAGATACCACATCTGAGAAGCTCAAATTTTTAGTGGTGGCCCGAATCGGGATTTTTTTTTAGTGGGGTGCGGGGCTGCGGCTCAAAGTCGAAAGTCGAAACTCGAACTGCTGAGCCTTTACTACCTTATGGCCTTCCGTAACAACTGCATAAATTTTTGTGCACTTCAACTTGTACAAGAGGCTCGGTGGCATTTAATCATGATTTCTATGCCTAATCTCAATCATCCCCGCAACTGAAATAGGATGCTGTCGCACATGCCCTACTGAGGCCTATAACGAGCGAGACGACAAAACCCTAAAAATTGAAAAGTCCAAAATCCAAAATCGCGAAGTAGAATAAGTTTATAAATTAAATGTAAAAAAACTAATTATGAGGAAGAATGTTCCCTTGAAGATTAAAACCTTTTCCTTATCTAGATACTCTAGCTAATGCATATGCGGGGCTTTTCTGCAGCACACACCCAATGACAGTGATAACTGCTTTTTCCAACCACTGATATCATCACCCGTATTTCACATCCCCTCTCTGCATCTTCAACACGCAGTGCAACAAGTAATTGACCTGCAGGCGATCGCATTAGGGCTGTGAGATAGAAAATTCGGCGACGCGCAGAGAACTAAACCGAAGTAACTCGGGCAAAACTTTAGGCAGAATCTGAGGCACCAGACATTCGGCGGCGCTCCCGGCCTTCATCCTCGACTAATTGCTTCTGGCTGAGGCCCTCACCCCCACCCCCACGCCCGACTCAGCATTTTGTATCATATCCAGTTGCAACATGGCACCTAGTAATACTACGCTGCTGATCCATGCTGGATACGGCTGCAGCAATTTTGAGCTTGTACAGTGATGCGTTGTTCAATGTAGCTCTTCGACGCATGCCTGATCTCTATTTGGTTTGACAGCAGAACCTTCTTCGCGGTAACTTCTTCTTTCCTCAAGCCCCAGACATCTTTCTTTTTAACCTTCTATCGTGTCCGGGCGAATGTAATAGAAGAGTTTCTGGACCAGACAAATTCGTTCATAATGGAATCCCGGTCAAATGACCTTCATGTGTTGATTGTCGGCGGTGGTAAGTGTCCAAGTTAAATTGCTTATGCTATGTGGGATGCATGACTGATGGGCTTGCTACAGGATCGGCTGGGTTGCTTATTGCCCAAGTCCTCCAGAAAGTTTGTTAGGTCCCCCTAGACCGACAAGAGCAATTCGTTGTCGTAAAAGTGTATTTTGCTGACTGAAACAGGTCAACATTACCTGCACCGTCTTTGAGCAAGACATCACTCCATTTGCACGACCGCGAGATTGGAACTTTGGAATTTACTGGGCCCAATCTCGACTTGATGAATGTCTCTCGGATGAGAAGAGAGCCAAAATTGTGACAGTTCAGACTGACCCGAGTTACGTGCCTTCTGAGAGCAGTGTAATGCCAGTTCACAATGGTCAAACGGGGGAATTGATGAAGAACCTGCCGGCGCCATGGAGTCTTCGCATTCATAGACGGCGGTGGTTGAAGATGCTCGCAGATGGTATTGATATCCAGGTCCGTAACAATTGCACGTGTATTTGTCGTCTATGCTGATATTAAAACGTGTAGTTTGGGAAGAAGCTCGAGTCTATTGAACGTGGGGAGGAATCCGTCACTATCACTTTCACTGATGGTACTAAAGCGACAGGAAACCTACTTATCGGTGCCGAGGGAGCCCATTCAGTGGTTAGAGAATACCTCTTTGGAGCAGAAGAAGCAGCTTTGATCCCGTCTCCTGTTGTTGCTAGTGTTACCATCTGCAAAATCAGTCGTGAAGCATCTCTGAAACTGAGAGCATTGCACCCGAGATACATCATCACCTTCCACCCGAATGGCGTCTTCACTTGGATGAGTAGTAAGTAAAATACTTTAATCCCCCATATATGACCAATTATAATGTGTTTTCAACTCATAGTTCACGATTGCTCCTCAGAGGATCCGGCGAACTGGACCCGGATGATGATGCAGACCTGGCGCTCCGAGGAAGACACAGGGCTCATGGGTAAAGGCAATGAAGAAGTTAAACTCAAAACCTGGTATGAAATGGGACGAGAATTTGGACCACCATTCGATGAGATCTTTGCTACCATGGACCCGAAATCTCCGATATGGCATAACAGGCTTGGCTACTGGCCTACAAAGCCATGGGATGGCAAGGGCCCGATCACATTAGCAGGAGATGCGGCACATCCTATGACTTTTCGTAAGAGTACCCATACAATTATTTAATAATCACTTGTGGAGTTAATGTCGCCGTGTTCTCCCCAAGCTTTGCAGCAGGCTGAAGTTTGACGCTGTACTAACTCTACCCTAGATCGCGGCCAAGGCCTTAACAACGCTATTACGGATGCCGCCGACCTACTCCAACATCTCCGTAATATGAAAGCGCCCACACCTCTCGAACTTGCTGCTGCGGTCAAGCGATATGAAGCCGAGCTAGTCCCACGTGGTAGAGAGGCCGTACTTGCAAGTAATGAGAACACGAATGCTGTACACGACTGGGCGACGATGATGGACAGCCCCTTGTTCAAGGGCGGAATGGCAAAAGAAGGAGATCGGATTGAAGTTCCTATCGAAAAGAAGGCGAATAAAGTACAGACAAGCTAGCGGTTTAAGCGTAAAGAATTCACCAACTAAGCTATTCTACCCTCCTAAATTACAGTTATATTAGTAGTTTATGTAATACGATAATAGTAACTACCTAGACCTACCAAAGCTATTAGAAAGGGAAAGCAAAGCTCCTGGAATCCGAGGAGTCACTCGATGAGGGTATGAGTTGCGGTAAACGGCAGGCTTACCTGATCCAATTCACAAGGGTCTGCCATTTCACCCTTGAAATTCAACAACCTCACTTTATTTTCGAAACCATAGTCTGATTTCCTCCACAATTCAACTTGCAACAAACTATTGTCTGCAAGGTTCCCGTGATATATTATAGCTTTACTCTAATGCTTTAGAAATCTTACGAAACACCTGAAATAAGTGGTTTGACTTGATTCCCCAAGGACGAATGAATGAATTTTGATTGAGATAGTTATTAGGAGCTAATCTGCGGTGTTGCTGCTATATTTCCAACCACGTCCCCGGTTCGTAAAACTGTGAAGAATTTCTTCGCATATTTTCATATATTTTTTGTGCCTTATAACAAGTGAAACTTGCCTACTATTAGTCTCCTGCACAAATCTGCTTTGGATTTTTACTTCAAAAAATAATCATCCCCTGATAGAAACAAGTTAGTAAAGAGAAGTAAGTCGGGTAGAAGTCTGAATCGACTTACACAATCGAGATGGGAGGGGAATCGCTGTTAGTCTGTGGTAGTCGTCAAGGTTCGAAAAATAGTACTTGGCAGTGTCCTCCCGAATGGCAGTATTTTTGCAGTGCTGGTATTTACCGCATCGACAATATGGGTTCAGCATATCTTGTTTGATATAATCAGGGGATATGTCGTCACCACCTTCCAGCCTCGTTAGCAACTCTTCCATATCGAAATATTTCGAGGTCCAGGAATCAGTCTCCTCGAGCCTTCTGTAAGAAAGCAACTCGGCTTGTATTGAAGCCCATATATCCCCGAGTACTTCGCTTTTTCCAAAGCATGCCGGTATATCGACTTCCCAGTGGAAATAGCAGTTGGCTGAAAATAACTGGTCGACTTCATGAATTTCCCGCCATTTTATTTCCTCGTAGTAACGATCTTCTCCGTGTTCCGCGAATTCGAGGTTTTCTAAGCTTCGCTCATGGTGTGAATTGCGAAGCACCAAGCAAAAAAGCTGCCAACCCCTTCTTGCTGGTAGCGGCCATGTGCTTGTCATTTCTTCAGGTACATGTTCAGCAAGATCGGTCGGAGATAGCTCCTCGTGGGGGCACATTTCCTTGTTCTCAATATCCAACAGCGCAGAAATCGAGATATGTGCAGTCGCGCAAGGATCAGCGCCATGGTTGAGAAGACATAACAGGACAGCAAGTACACCGAAGAGATCTTCCTCCTTACACCCGTTCCTTGCAAGTTGAAAGGCAGTCAGCACAAGCGTATGAAGAGGTAGCAACTGCAGTTTCTGACCACAATCTGCGCAATATCGGAGGAACAGTCCGCTTGCCGTTTCAAGTATCGAGGTGTTGGTGGTGCGTCCTCCATAAAATACAAGCGCGTCTAGAGAATGGCAGACAGCTTGGGCAGAAGTATGGCAGAACTTGTGTTTCCAATCAAAGGGTATCGAAGATCTGCCGTAATCTAACAAATCACGGTAGCACTCTGAGCCAGAATTCCATCGTCCGCAGATATCGACTTCCTCTCCAATAAAGCGATTCTCTGTTGCTAAGGCGTGATCGATGAATCCAGGTTTGGTTGATGTGTGATTCTTCAAGACTGTTATCATCAGATTGTCGATAGTTGTATGACCGAAAGCGTTGAGAGGTGCCTTCCATGGTCGTATCTCAGGAGGTAAACAGGCATGAAGAACGTCCAGAATGTTGCAGCAGTTTTTGGAGCCATCGAGATAACTAATTGCCAAATGGAAAGGGTACAGTGACGATAAATCTACCGATGATGATTTCGCTTGCGAAATAAGCTTTTCGACAAGTTGGATGTTGCCAGCAATAATACTGAAACCGACAGCTTCCACCAAGACTTCATTTGACGACTTACTGGCTGCACTGGCTACATGCGCAGCCGAAAATGGTAGCTCGCCTGCTGGAAGACTGCTGAAGCTGTTGCTTTGCAAAGCGCTCACGATCTTCTCCTCAAAAGGTTGGCCTGTCCATGATTGTGGCCATTCTTTCCAACTATCTTCATTGTCAGGATCACCTTGTTCGTACTCGGCTTGGGGCGAGGGAAAGTCTTCGTAGGGTTCTTCTTTGACATGGATGCTCCATCGACATAATTGCGTTGGTTTTTTGACGGAACTAGCTTGTCTGTCATTAGGAATCAATGCTCTCGGAGATTCTCCAATCATTCCTGGGGTACCAGGCAATGACAAGGCGGCTGAGCCTCGGCCTTGACTGAACCCAAGATTGGCAGCAGTCCAGTCACGAGGGCCTCGGCCCCAATTTTTAGCAGTCTGGAAGCCGAAGAGCCAGAATTGATTTAGCCATGTGAAAGTTAGTCTGCAAGGCCCGTTAGCAAATGTGCTCTGAAAAATCTTAGATACTGTATGTACTCTTTCTCCCCGTGGTCCATCGACTTAATAAGATCATTCATTCTGCCTTGAAGAAATACATGAGCTCTCTCAATGGCGACCTTTTCTGTGAGAATTTTCGAAAGGGAGGAGGCTGTTTGCGATGATAGCGCAAGATCTTCAGGTGGGGTAGCGACGGATATGTCTGATATTGCTGGTGATGGGTGGTCAATCGGTAGGCGTTTGAATGGCCCCAATGCTTTCAAGGGGATGTTCCAACGAAGGAACTTGCTCAGAGTCAGTGAACGCACGAAAGAATTTGATTTTCCTTCGGAGTAGAGAGCGTACACTGTGTTTCCAAGAGGGTGCTGGGAGGAGAAGAGACCTTCGTCTGATGCTCTTCCTCGACTCATCCCAGGGTTGAGGACAACGTCCTTTCTTGTAGCCATCTTGGCATATCGACGAAGTTTGTTCTCATCCACTTCCTGACCTTTATACTTCATGACTGTTCCCTTGCCTAGATTCGCTCGGGTCTGCCCAATGTCGCACATCTGTGCCTTTTTGGACGCTGGAATGCTCTTCTTCCACCCCCATCGTTTGAACTGGTATTTGTACTGTGGCTCGCTAAATAACCCATCAGCAGTGAGCGACACTGATCTACGGCATCTGAACTTACTTGGCGTCAAAACGGTACTGCTCTTTCATAATCTGGATAATTTTGGGCAATTTGAGCTTCTCCTGGAAGTAGTACCGATCCAGATACGGCTTAAGGAGCTCCCATCTCTCTTTGAACGGAACATCGGGACGGAATACAGCGAATGGGCCCGGAACAAAATCCATAAGAGCGGTCCAGATGATCGAGTAGAAAAGGTCGTGATGCCAGACGTCCAGAGACTGGACGAATGTGAGGCTGTCGACGGTGAAGGAAGATATAAGAACGAATGCAGAGATGCTGTGCGAAGACTTCTTTTGATCTGGCAAGGGTATCTTGCCTCAAGACATTGAATTGTTTGTGGTCGAATGTTTCCCGAGTAGCAAGAAGAGAAGACGCCGAAGGCCTGGAGGATTGCATCGCGTTGGGTAGGCAGCGTTACGCCCCATTTGGCAGTCGCGAACCATATCACCCTGTTCGCACGCTAACAAAAGTAGACTGGCCAGTCACTGCGCTGGCCATCAGCCACAAAAAGAAGGAACAGCCGAGTGTGTCGTGCGTGGGCCTTTCGCGAGCTTCCGCCCTCCCCCCGAACACCCTGTCCAGGCCAGTCAGCCTTCTTGTGCAACGTCAGCATGGCACGCAAAAGGAGAATATCCAATCACCTCATGGCGCACGCCCAATGCTCCGTCACCACAGTTCCTTGTCTCACTGATAACCAGGGCCATGGCTGTCATCCCATACCGCCACAGAGGCACAACCGACGTTGCAAAAGGAGAATCGCCAATCACGAACGGCTGCAAAAGCATACGGTCCACTGAGAAGTGATTCAGGGCCTCCTAGGTTTCTAGATTTTAAAAATTCCCCAACGCAACGCCCAAAATTGTAGCGACCCACAGATCTGTTGCGCGTTCTTTCATTCAATCAAGCCCAAGCCAGTAACGATCATTATGTTCTGCCTTAGCGCATGCAACAAAAGTCAACCAGCCATTTACATCGAGAATCGCGGAGCCTTGAACAGCGGATATCATCTCGAGGCCAAGGTTGCTTGAGAGTGAGATGCTGTTCCCGTGTTTTGGCCGCGCCGTCCCTCATGAAGGGGAGGTCGTGACGGTGTCTGGCTGCCTCGTCTTATTCTTGGAAGGTTTAAGAAGTCGGTGAAAAGATTAACACGACGTGGTGATCAATGTGAGGCTTCTTTGAAGCAGGTATGGCTAATGAGAGAGCTCAGCTACCAATCGTGGTGCTTGGAGCCTAGAAGCCTCTAATATGGTTGAAAATTGTCTTACGTGCTTGCCCTGGCTGGAATTCTGTCAGGCAATCTTCCCCTGTTGGCCGATTGCTTGCGCTTGGTTAGTCCTCTTCCCTAGTGGGGGAGGGTTAAGTCCCCTCCTGACCTTGGTCCACGAGAGCTAAGTGAGCATAAAAGACCCATCCCCACTCCCCCAAATCAACTTCGAGAGAGAAGCAGACGTGCACTAAGTTCTTCAGGCTCTATTCTACCGACTCGAGACTTCTAATTGTTTGCTGGTGACCCAACAAGTCCCCGTTT